>SJYW01045253.1:673257-737297 GCA_006410735.1 Raphicerus campestris
CAGACACGACTGAGAGACTGAACTGAACTGATGATCTTGTTAAAAAGAAAAAAAAAAAACAACAGGAAGGAGTGAGAAAAATCATCCATCATTCTAATTTTCTGGAAACACTGCAAAGAACCATCCTTACCCACAGGACATAATTAAGATTTGCCAATGGCCTCCTTGTTTCCTAAGACAAGGCAATAGACAGACCCTACAAATTCCCAGTCTTTGTTTCATGAACAACTTGTCGAAATTTTTTTGCCTTCCTCCAATCTAGACTAATGCCTGCTAATATGATTGATCAAAATTTGATCAGGATTCTATCCTCCCCACAAGCCCTTGCAGTGAGATAAGCCTTCTGGTCCTGTCAAAATCAGCTGACTGCAGAGAAAAACATACCCTGCTCAGCTGTGGTCACACTATGTGCTCATCCAATAAACCCTTTCTGCAGGCTCTTATATTCTTATGGTCAAAGTGTGTTCACAAAGTGTGTTCACTACGGCAATTGCAATAATTTTCAAGCCGCTTCTACCTAAGAGAAGGTTTGTGCCACATCTGACAACTGAGCGGTTCTGTTGAACTGATGATGGGATGTCCCAGGCACAACTGATGCATTATGAAATTACTGTGAAAAAGCTAATTAGAGGTGATAAATACATTATTACATATAGCTCATATTTTAGAATGCTCTTAAATTGGGACATTTAAATTTGGAAGTGTATATACATAGAATAGGGGCTTTCCCTGTAGCTCAGTCAGTAAAGAAGCTGCCTGTAGTGCAAGAGACCTGAGTTCGATCTCTGGGTCAGGAAGATCCCCTGGAGAAATGGAGAGGGAAATGGCAACCCACTCCTGTATTCTTGCCTGGAGAATCTCATGGACAAAGGAACCTGCTGGGCTACAGTCCATGGCATCGCAAAGAGTTGGGCACGACTGAGTAAGCAGCACTTCATACATAGAATAGGGCTTCCCAGGTGGCACTAGTGATAAAGAATCTGCCCACAAATGGAGGTAAATATTAAGAGATGCAAGTTCCATCCCTTGGTCAGGAAGATTCCCTGAAAGAGGTCATGGCAACCCACTCCAGGATTCTTGCTTGGGAAATCTTATGCACAGAGGAGCCTGGCTGGCTATGGTCCTTGGGGTCATAAAAGAGTCAGACAGTACTGAGCACACACTACATTTTAAAAAGTCCAGCTGTATCTATGTTGCTTGCTTTCATTTCCTTAAGATCAGATTTTAAAATTATGATAAATACTTTTATGAGTGGGTTTCGGTTTTCTGATAAGTATTGTCCCAAAAAGGAAATAACAGGAGGGCAAAATTCCAGAAAAGCAATCTGACAGGAACTTCTAAAAACCAAGTTACTTTGCAAAGTCATTATTTTTGAAGATCTCTGTTCTGTGATAATTAATAAGTGTGCTCCCTCTAAAGGAAGTTTGTTTAATTGAAAGGTTTTGGGAAAATTCATCTCTGTATGTTTTTTCCCCTTCAGTCACAGTAAGTGTTGAAAATCAGTTTGAATTGCAACAAATGAACCATAAGCAGAATGGCCCATAAAATTCATGGTAAAAGTGCTACTGATGTTGGCAGTGACCTTGAAAATGTGTAAGTCAGTCTATTAGTGTACACACAGTTTGTACACATTGAACAGAAAACCCTTAAAATAAGAACCTTAATGACATTCCCTACTGAAAGTTTCTAATAATCTAACTAGATGAATTGCTTTCTGGGATTTCAAATATTTGCCTTATTTTATGCAAATTTGTATCTGTGTTTTAATTTAAAATGAAGATCTTTTATGTGTGAGTTAAGCTATTTTGCATAGAAATTCTATAATTTAGTGGTCACAATATCATCTAATTCCCAGCAGAAGATGGGATGTCCTGTTTTGCTATGCTGCTTTATGAGGCTAGAATGATAGAATAAGATGAATAAAAACACACATTTGTGTTTTGTGATATATACTAAGAAAATTCCCTTTAAAGTAATCTTTTGCCCATACTCTGTGACACGTCCTTATTAATGTTCTTATCGTAGGTCATTCCAAACTCTTTTCATCATACTGACTCATTTTTGGAGGGGACAATGACAAACTGAAAATAAGAAGGTAGACATTAAAAGTTTCATTCTAAAAAGTAAAAAGGAAACATCAGAAATAAATTATGAAGGCAGGAAGTCAAAATTAATATGTGAAGGTACTAGAATACTTCTGTCTATCTGCAGAGTTTTTAGATTATGGCGTTCTTTATACAAAAGTCCTGGGACCAGATATAACCAACAATGCAACATATATTCAATAAAGCTTTCATCTGTTTCTTCCCTTTTATCTAATCAAGGACATTGCTGGCAAAACCTCCATTTAACCACACAAAACACAACACACCAGTCTACAAATACACTGATAAATCCCCCAAACTAAACAAACAAATATTTTTCTTCTTTTTTTTAGCAAAAAAATAAAAATGTTTTGTTGAAGTATAGTTGATTTACAATGTTGTGTTTTCATTCTGCTGTACAGCAAATGATTCAGTTATACTTGTGTATATACACTTTTTAGTGCTATTTTCCATATGGTTTATCAGAGGATATTGAATACAGTTTGCTGTGCTATACTGTAGAACTGGGCTGTTTATTCATTCTATATATGTTTGCAACTGCAAATAAACAATTTTAACTACATTTCTTACTAAACTGCTGTCTCCAACACTGTGCTTACAAATCACACAAAATATACATATTTAAAGAACCCAAATACTTAAATGTATTTTCTTGTATATATACGTGAACAATTATATTTTTAATATGTAAAATAGATTTCTTATATTTTTTAAAAGAAATTTGACTCCAACTCTAGTTTTGCTCAGTAGATTCATTTTTTTCTCTTATAGATTGCAATATAGTTAATATATTTGTGTTAATTTCTGCTGTACAAAAAAAGTGACTCAGTTTCTTTATATTCTTTTCCATTATGATTTATCTCAGGACATTGAATTTAGTTTCCTGTTATATACTGTAGTACATTGGTATCCATCCATTCTATGCATAACCAGTTCAGTTCAATTCAGTCACTCAGTCATGTCTGACTCTTTGTGACCCCATACTGAAGCATACCAGGCTTCCCTGTTCATCATCAACTCCTAGAGCTTGCTCAAACTCAAGTCCATCGAGTCGGTGATGCCAATCAAACCATCTCATTCTGTGTCATCCCCTTCTCCTCCCACCTTCAGTCTTTCCCAGCATCAGGATGTTTTCCAATGAGTCAGTTCTTCACATCAGCTGGTCAAAGTATCAATCCTTCCAATGAATATTCAGGACTGATTTCCTTTAGGATGGACTGATTGGATCTCCTTGCAGTCCAAGGGACACTGAAGACTCTTCTCCAACACCACAGTTCAAAAGCATCAATTCTTTGTCTATAAAGAAAGCTGAACTTTCTCACATATATACATGACCACTGGAAAAACTATAGCTTTGATTAGACAGACTTTTGTCAGTAAAGTAATGTCTAAGCTTTTTAATAAGCTGTCTAGGTTTGTCATAGCTTTTCTTCCAAAGAGTAAGCATCTTTTCATCTCATGGCTGCAGTCACCATCTGCAGTGATTTTGGAGCTGAAGAAGATTAAAGTCTGTCGCCGTTTGCATTGTTTCCTCATCTATTTGCCATAAAGTGATGGAACCGGATGCCATGATCTTCATTTTTTGAATGTTGTTTTAAGCCAGCTTTTTCACTTTCCTCTTTCATTTTCATCAGGACGCTCTTTAGTTCTTCTTCGCTTTCTGCCATAAGGATGGTGCCATCTGTATATTCAAGGTTATTGCTATTTCTCTCAGAAATCTTGATTCCAGCTTGTGTTTCATCCTGCCCAGCATTTTTCATGATGTACTCTGCATACAAGTTAAATAAGCAGGGTGACAATATCCAGCCTTGACGTAGTCCTTTCCCAATTTGGAACCAGTCTATTGTTCCATGTCTGGTTCTAACTGTTATTTCCTGACCTGCATACAGATTTCTCAGGAGGCAGGTAAGGTAGTCTGGTGTTCTCATCTCTTTAAGAATTTCCCACAGTTGTGATCCACATAGTAAAAGGCTTTGGCATAGTCAATAAAGCAGAAGTAGATGTTTTTCTGGAATTCTCTTTCTTTATCTATGATCCAACAGATGTTGGCAATTTGATCTCTGGTTCCTCTACCAACTCTCAATCTATCTCTCCCCCACCCCACCTACCCCTTGATAACCACAAGAGTGCTCTCTAGGTCCACAGATGAATGGATAAAGAAAAAGTGGTACATATATACAATGGAACACCACTCAACCATAAAAAAAGAAGAAAATAGTGTCATTTGCAGGAACATGGAGGGTCTTGGAGGGTATAATGCTAAGTGAAATAAGTCAGACCAAGAAAGACAAATGCTGTATGATATCACTTACATGTGCAGTCTAAAAGATACAACAAAGGAGTGAGTATAACAAAAAAGTAGCAGATTCACAGACATAGAAAACAAGTTAGTGGTTACCAGTGGGGAGAGGCAAAGAAGGAGGTGAAATACAGGTGTAGGAGAGTAAGAAGTTTAGACTATTAAGTATAAAATGTTGTATGATATATTGTACAACACAGAAAATATAGCCAATGTTTTATAAGTATAAATGGAAAGTAACTTTTAAAAATTCAGAATCACTATATTTTACACCTGTAACATATAATATTGTACATTGACTATACTTCAATAAAATTTTTTCTTTAATTATAAAAACATTAAGTAGCAGAAACAACATAATTGTTTCTATTTCTGAATCATCACAATTTTCCTTAAAATATATATTAAACTCTCCAAAATCTATTAATAGGAGTGTAGGAAAAAAAAAAAATTGTGCTTTGGTGGAAAACTCTGCATTGTCTAGAGAACACTCCTGAAATCTGTCTGATTCAGGCTAACTGGGAGTTATTCTGCAATTTTAGAAACTATAGAAACTTTTAGAAATGCAAGGCAAATAGTCTATAAAGAGACAAATTCTATCTGCCCAAGTAAAGGTTTAAGTGACTCCCTACTCCTTCAACCTCAAACTGAAGAAGGTAATTTTGCTTCGATTAGCACATTCTTTCCAATGTTCCTAATCTATAAAAAGCTTTTTCTTTGGATTCTCCTTTAAAGTGGTTATAACATCATGCCGGTACACTTCAGTTAAAATCATCAGCAGGTTTTCACTTTTATAACTTTGTCATAGTCATTTTATAGTCATTTTCAAGTTATCTTTTAACAATAGTCATCAAAACATACTACGTTTATTTATTTTTTGAACAAAAACATTCACTGATTTTTATATCCTGACTTAAACTTCTATCTGTCTTTCACCCATCTTGAAAATGATAATGATGACAATTGCCTGAGGGTGGATGTGTGTTAGTAGCACAGAGTCCAAATATGTTTTCTTACCAGCTTTGTGACCATGAAAACAAATGAAATGTTGGACAAACTAGCTGCTAAGTTTTGCTGATTTTAGCCTTTTCATTTTGAATGTTAAGTGGGTGAATTTTAAAAGGTTAAATATTTTCCATTCTATCACACTTTGACAGACTTATTTCTGTGTAGACTCACGTAATTATTTTATTAATTAGTAGTAATAATAATCCAAATTTATTGAAATAATTTGCTCTAATTTTGCAGAGTTCCAAAGAATAGCAAGAAGAGATAAGAGAGCCTTCCCCAGTGATCAATGCAAAGAAATAGAGGAAAAGAACAGAATGGGAAAGACTAGAGATCTCTTCAAGAAAATTAGAGATACCAAGGGAACATTTCATGCAAAGATGGGCTCGATAAAGTACAGAAATGGTCTGGACCTAACAGAAGCAGAAGATATTGAGAAGAGGTAGCAAGAATAGACAGAAAAACTATACAAAAAAGATCTTCACAACCAAGAAAATCACGATGGTGTGATCACTCATCTAGAGCCAGACATACTGGAATGCGAAGTCAAGTGGGCCTTAGAAAGCATCACTACAAATAAAGCTAGTGGAGTTAATAGAATTCCAGTGGAGTTATTTCAAATCCTGAAAGATGATGTTTTGAAAGTGCCACACTCAATATGTCAGCAAATTTGGAAAACTCAGCAGTGGCCACAGGACTAGCAAAGGTCAGTTTTCATTCCAATCCCAAAGAAAGACAATGCCAAAGAATGCTCAAACTATCACACAATTGCACTCATCTCACACACTAGTAAAATAATGCTAAAAATTCTCCAAGCCAGGCTTCAGCAATATGTGAACCAAGAACTTCCAGATGTTCAAGCTGGTTTTAGAAAAGGCCGAGATCAAATTGCCAACATCTGCTGGATCATGGCAAAAACAAGAGAGTTCCAGAAAAATATCTATTTCTGCTTTATTGAATATGCCAAAGACTTCGACTTTGTGGATCACAATAAACTGTGGAAGATTCTGAAAGAGATGGGAATACCAGACCACCTGACTTGCCTCTTGAGAAACCTATATGCAGGTCAGGAAGCAACAGTTAGAACTGGACATGGAACACCAGGCTGGTTCAAATAGGAAAAGGAGTACGTCAAGGCTGTATATTGTCACCCTGTTTATTTAACTTCTATGAAGAGTACATCATGAGAAACGCTGAGCTGGAAGAAGCACAATCTGGCATCAAGATTGCTGGGAGATAACCTCAGATATGCAGATGACACCACCCTTATGGCAGAAAGTGAAAAGAAACTAAAAGGCCTTTTGATGAAAATGAAAGTGGAGAGTGAAAAAGTTGGCTTAAAGCCCAACATTCAGAAAACGAAGATCATGGTATCCGGTCCCATCACTTCATGGCAAATAGATGTGAAAACAGTGAAAACAGTGTCAGACTTTATTTTGGGGGGCTCCAAAATCACTGCAGACGGTGACTGCAGCCATGAAATTAAAAGATGCTTACTCTTTGGAAGAAAAATTATGACCAACCTAGACAGCATATTCAAAAGCAGAGACATTACTTTGCCGACGAAGGTCCATCTAGTCAAGGCTATGGTTTTTCCAGTGGTCATGTATGGATGCAAGAGTTGTACTGTGAAGAAGGCTGAGTGCTAAAGAATTGATGCTTTTGAACTGTGGTGTTGGAAAAGACTCTTGAGAGACCCTTGGACTGCAAGGAGATCCAGCCAGTCCATTCTGAAGGACATCAGCCCTGGGATTTCTTTGGAGGGAATGATGCTGAACCTGAAACTCCAGTACTTTGGCCACCTTATGCAAAGAATTGACTCACTGGAAAAGACTCTGATGCGCGGAGGGATTGGGGACAGGAGGAGAAGTGGACAACAGAGGATGACATGGCTGGATGACATCACTGACTCTATGGACATGAGTCTGAGTGAACTCTGGGAGTTGGTGATGAAAAGGGAGGCCTGGCATGCTGCGATTCATGGGGTCGCAAAGAGTCGGACACGACTGATTGACTGAACTGAACTGGACTGAATTTTAGTCAATAATAAAAAATTATCAGGTTATCATTACCATATTTAGGCAATTTCCATGCTTATAATGATCACCTTGTAAATCACCATATTAAATAAAACAGATATTTAATATTTTGTTTTTATTTATTTTTTAAGACATTTATTTATGTATTTATTTATTTACTTTACAGTACTGTATGGGTTTTGCCATACATTGACATGAATCCACCACATGTGTACATGAGTTCCCAACCCTGAACCCCACTCCCACCACCTTCCCCATATCATCTCTCTGGGTCATCCCAGTGCACCAGCCCCAAGCATCCTATACCCTGTATCGAACATAAACCGGCACTTCATTTCTTACATGATAGTATACATGTTTCAGTGCCATTCTCCCAAATCATCCCACCCTCTCCCTCTCTCACAGAGTCCAAATGTCTGTTCTTTACATCTATGTCTCTTTTGCTGACTTGCATACAGTGTTATCATTAATATCTTTCTGAATTCCATATATATGTTTTATTATACTGTATTGGTGTTTTTATTTCTGGCTTACTTCACTCTGTATAATCGGTTTCAGTTTCATCCACCTCATTAGAACTGATTCAAATGTATTCTTTTTAATGGCTGAGTAATACTCCATTGTGTATATGTAACACTGCTTTCTTATCTACTCATCTGCTGGTGGACATCTAGTTTGCTCCCATGTCTTGGCTATTATAAACAGTGCTACGATGAACATTGGGGTACACGTGCCTCTTTCAATTCTGGTTTCCTCAGTGTGTATGCCCAGCAGTGGGATTGCTGAGTCATAAGGCAGTTCTACTTCCAGTTTTTTGAAGAATCTCCACACTCTTCTCCATAGTGGCTGTACTAGTTTGCATTCCCACCAACAGTGTAAGAGGGTTCCCTTTTCTCCACACCGTCTCCAGCATTTATTGTTTGTTGACTTTTGGATCGCAGCCATTCGGACTGGTGTGAAATGGTACCTCATTGTGATCTTAATTTGCATTTCTCTGATAATGAGTGATGTTGAGCATCTTTTCATGTGTTTGTTAGCCATCTGTATGTCTTCTTTGGAGAAATGTCTATTTAGTTCTTTGGCCCATTTTTTGATTGGGTCANTTGATTTGCATTTCTCTGATAATGAGTGATGTTGAGCATGTGTTTGTTAGGCATCTGTATGTCTTCTTTGGAGAAATGTCTATTTAGTTCTTTGGCTCATTTTTTGATTGGGTCATTTATTTTTCTGGAATTGAGCTGCGTAAGTTGCTTGTATATTTTTGAGATTAGTTGTTTGTCAGTTGCTTTATTTGCTATTATTTTCTCCCATTTCAAAGGCTGTCTTTTCACCTTGCTTATAGTTTCCTTTGTTGTGTATCAGCTTTTAATTTTAATTAGCTCCCATTTGTTTATTTTTAGTTTTATTTTCAGTATTCTGGGAGGTGGATCATAGAGGATACTGCTATGATTTATGTTAGAGAGTGTTTTGCCTATGTTCTCCTCTAGGAGTTTTATAGTTTCTGGTCTTACGTTTAGATCTTTAATCCATTTTGAGTTTAGTTTTGTGAATGGTGTTAGAAAGTGTTCTAGTTTCATTCTTTTACAAGTGGTTGACCAGTTTTCCCAGCACCACTTGTTAAAGAGNCCTTGCTGGTAAGAGAGCCAGACTCTAAATAGCATGGAGAAACAGACAAAGCCATTTTAAAATTTATATGGAAATGCAAAGAAAATAGAATAGGTATTAATAAAACAACTTTGAAAAAGAGAAATAAAGTTAGAATAATTATGCTCTATTATACCACCAGTAGTGTACTATTGCAATAAAGATAGATGTAAAGCTAAATGGAACAGAATGGAGAATCTAGAAACAGACCCAGCAACATATGGATAATTGAGATTTGAAAGATATGCAAAAGCAATTCAGGGGAAATAATATTTTAATAACTGTTGAAAGAATAGGATAACTATGTGCAAACAAACCTCAAACCCTACCTTACATCACCTGCAGAATGATTGATTATATAACTGAATATATAGCTAAAATTATAATACTTCTAGAACTAAATAAGAAAATTTTAGTGNAAAGAATAGGATAACTATGTGCAAACAAACCTCAAACCCTACCTTACATCACCTGCAGAATGATTGATTATATAACTGAATATATAGCTAAAATTATAATACTTCTAGAACTAAATAAGAAAATTTTAGTGATTTTGGGTCTGGCCCATGGAGAACAAAAAAACAAGACAGGTACTGGGAGAAAGTATTTGGAAAACTTCTACACAATCCTGGTGGTTCAGATGGTAAAGAATCTGCCTGCAATAAAGGAGACCTGGGGTTCAATGTTTGGGTGAGGATGATCCCCAGAAGGGAATGGCAATCTACTCCGGTATTCTTGCCTGGAGAATTCCATGGACAGAGGAGTCTGACAGTCCATGAGGTTCCAAAGAGTCACACACAAATCAGCATACACACATATACATCATTTGATAGAATCCTTCATACACTAAGTTCAGTTCAGTTGCTCACTCTTGTCCAACTCATTGCGCCCACAGGGACTGCAGCACACCAGGTTTCCCTATTGATCACCAACTCTCAGAGCTTGCTCAAACTCATGTCCATCGAGTTGATAATGCCAACCAACCATCTCATCAACTGTCATCCCCTTCTCCTCCTCCTGCCCTCAATCTTTCCCAGTATCAGGGTCTTTCCAAAGGTAAGTTATCTGACTGTAAAATGCCCAGGATACAACAGTAAAGAAAAATAGTATTGGGGAAAAAAAAATAGAAACCATTGGAACACAGCTGTTACCAAGTCACAATAGAAACTGAAAGCATCTCCTTCTCTGACTGCAGTGTAAGCTCTACACTGGCAGATTCTGCATAGTTGGCTTCCTTCTGTGCTTTCCAGGAAGAGAACTGTGAAAATTGATAGTGAAAATTGTGAGGAGCTAAAAAGTAGTACATATCTATAAATGACTATCTGCAAAAAATGTCTGATACAGTTGATATGTTTCTATAGTGTGAAAATATATATGTAATGAAGACAAATAAATGATGTCCACATTTAAGTAAATATGACACCAAACAAACCATTTTTATTTTAAAAATGAAGAGAAAATACTTTCAATGTTTGAAGGTCAGACACATGCTCTTAAGGATATTGGATATACTGAAGAACTCTCATACGGTTGGCAAAAGATACCCTTTTCCATTTTGAATATCAAGAAGAGAAGGATGGGAGGTACAAAGTTCCTGCTGAAAGACAACAGGAGCAACGTGCTGTCATTTCTCAGGCATGCTAAAGCATTACACCACGCTCTTAAATGTTGATCTTAGAACAAAGAAATCTGCAGCCATGGAAGAGGTCAGGAAACTGAGGTCATTCCCCAGAAAGGTCATTATTTCTTATACAAAAGGATTTGCAAGCTTGCAGAGCCAGTTCAGTGTATGAGCAATTTTGTCTGCTCTTAGTCCAACAATGCCAAAATACTTGGGCATTGGTTTTTTAATTAAAAACCCCTGAAATTTGCAAGAGTGTTAAAAGGTGTAAGCACTGTAACTTAGACCTAATAAGAAGTATACATTATAATGGCCAAGAGTTCTACTAGGTTGCCTACAAAGGAATTAACACACCAACCCAAGTGAGCCAATGATAGTGGAATCCAGACATAGACTCTGCATCTGGTTAGGCCCACCAGTGCTCAGTTAATCAGGAAAGAAAGACTTGAGAAATGGTTCTCAAATTATTATTACTATTTTACTGTTGAGAAGAAATTGCAGCATAATGAGTGACATAAATTGTGAATACTACCAGGATTGTTAGGAGTGGTGATTAAGCAATCAAATTGCTATGGTACAAATCCTGGTTTTGCCTCTCTCTAATTTTGTGATCTTGGGAAAGAACAACCTATACACATCCCAGTTTCCACATAAGGAAACAGGTTTTCATAGTAGCATTTATGTGATAGAACTGTATGGAGATAAAATGGCTTAACACAATAAAACAATCAGCCGAAAGCCTAACACTTAATGGTATTCAATAGAAGTTCATATAATCAATATTATTTTCACTGTAAGAGTTCAGTTTTACTTAGGTTAAAAAAATAACACCCTTTCTACTCAGTTTTTCTTTTTCAGGCATTAAATATATTTCATATATTCATCATTACTTTAAAATGTTGTTCAGTCATGTCCAACCCTTTGCAGCCCAATGGACTGTAGCCCATAGGCTCCTCTGTCCACGGGATTCTCCAGACAAGAATACTGGAGTGGGTTGCCATTCCCTTCTCCAGGGGATCTTCCTGACCCAGGGACTGAACCCAGGAAACCTGTATTCCAGGCAG
This sequence comes from Raphicerus campestris, assembly GCA_006410735.1. Classification (NCBI taxonomy): domain Eukaryota; kingdom Metazoa; phylum Chordata; class Mammalia; order Artiodactyla; family Bovidae; genus Raphicerus; species Raphicerus campestris. Next base: position 685,038 of record SJYW01045253.1, read on the forward strand.
ATACTTTAGTGAATCAAAAGAATATATGATGATGAAATAAAAAGACCTAAGCTATTAATTTGCTTAATTACTAAGTTTAATTATCCTCTATTACTTCATACATCTTTCCTGTTTAGTTAAATCTCAGCTTATAAACTTTCTTATATTTTGCATACAAATAAAGATCAGAGCATATAGATGATTCAAGTTCCTACTTCTGAAAGCCTTTGTTTTATTTTCATTCTTGTCTGCTTTCAGCAAATCAAAAAAGATAATACAGTAGAATATTCTAGAATTTTATGCATCACTATCAGATTATTTACATTTAGGAACATATTTAAATTGTAAGTTTGATAATTGATTTTTGGATTTAAAATTTTTCATTTATATTATATATTAATTTACATAATGATTGCCAAATAAAGCTGAGCTCCTTTATTACTATTCTGTTTCTCTTGTATTTCACAACCTACTCTTATTTTCAAATAGCACATAGTATAAATAAAGTTCAAAAAAGTAAAAAAAAAGCAGATAATAGTTTTCAAACATGCACCTCAGGACACATTAAAACAGCACACTGCAAAATTTTGCACAGAGTTATTCAGTGATTCTAATGATACCACTAATTCAAAATTGATTTTTTACTGTTTTTCAGTCATATTTCCTTGGCTAGAATTTTGGCTCTATCACTTATTGCCTAGTGATATTAGAAAGCTGTATTTCTAAAATGCTTCAGCTTCTTCATGCTTATAATAAAAATAGTAATAGCATTTATTCACAAGCATTTCTATGCTGTATAAATGGACTAGTAAAGTGCTTAAATGTATGATTGCAAAATAGTAAACAATCTGTAAATATCATTCATTATAATGATTACTAGAAGATAGGTTTATTGCTAAAAGATACACCCATTAGCATCATTTTACAAATAAGAATATTGAGCATGAAGACACCAAGTGACAGTCTTAAGGTCTTCAGTTCAGTTCAGTTCAGTTCAGTCGCTCAGTCGTGTCCAACTCTTTGCGACCTCTTGAATCACAGCACGCCAGGCCTCCCTGTCCATCACCAACTCCCGGAGTTCACTCAGATTCACGTCATCGAGTCAGTGATGCCATCAGCCATCTCATCCTCTGTTACAGTTAACAAATTCTAAAAGATATGGTTTCAAGTCTTGTAGCTAGTGACTACTCTGCAATTAATGAATGATCTCTTACTATTCCCACAGTAAAATCTCTAGAAGCTTCAGTTAGTTGAAAAATGAGGAAAAAAACCTTGTTTCAATGTCTTTAAAAATTGTTGATTGCCTTAGAGGAGGATATTCACATATTCAGTACAAATAAGAAAATTCTAATGAGAACTTTATCAGTGAAATCATTGGGTACCCCATGATGCAATGTAGTCTTTGCCAGGTATTTGACTGGCAGTGTAACTAAAGAAAAAGGCATGGTTAACTACCCCTCAAAAGTCATGCAGTGTTGTGAATCACTGCACTGTACACCTGTCACTTATGTTGTACATCAACTATGCTTTAGTAAATTAGCAAGTAAATAAATAAAAGTCATGCAGCCACCTCGAATCCTGGAAATTGCTCCAGGAAATCAGTCAGCACACAAAATCATTCATATGAATGATTATCAAATATGTTCCCTGGTAAACTGAGGTTTCTTGGCATTGCTTTTAATTGAATACTAGGCAATCTGAGATACATCTTTTGTGCATTACTTGTTCGAGATTAATGGCTAGTTGTATAATAGCACATTTATTAGGGTAATTTTATCATCATAAAATTATTTTAGGGAATAAACTTATCACTGGTAAACCTGTAGTTCATGTGCAATGTTGATATTATTTGGAGGCAAAAGAGTTTAGCATTCAACTGGTATTCATGGGGGTAGTGAGTTACGACTTACTGAGTTACTTTGAGTAAGTTTCCTAACCTCTAGAAGTCTCAGTTTGTTTATCTAAAGAAATGTGATGTTCAAATTAGTTAATACCTATAAACTAGAAGAGTTTGTCATGTGCCCAGCCGCTTTAGTGTGTCCAACTCTTTGCGACTCCATGGACTGTAGCCTGCCAGGTTCCTCTGTCCATGGGATTCTCCAGGCAAAAATACTGGAGTGAGTTGCCATTTCCTTCTCTAGGAGATCTTCCCAGCCCAGGGATCCAACCCTCATTCCCTGCAACTCCTGCATTGCAGGGAGATTCTTTACCTACTGAGCTAGCTGGGAAACTCAGAGTTCCTCATACATACTATATATTTTTATTTCAGTACTTGATTTTGGCCTGAGTTTAGTGTGGGCTATTTGATTTAAATCTTTACAGATGAGAACGTGGTAGGTAGAACCACAGCTTCTCAAAGATGTTGAGTTCCCAATCCCCAGAAACCTTGAATACATTCTTTTAGGTGGGAAACACTTTGCATATGTGGTTATGAATCTTGAAACGGGAATATTATCTTGTATTTTCCAAGTAGAACAGCGTTCCTTGTAAAGGAGTGAGAGAGAAAGCTAAAGTATGGACTACCCAGGTGAGCCCCATGTAATTACAAGCATCCTCCTAAGGAGTTAACTGGAAGTTCAGGTGGAGCCAATGTAACCACTGAGTCTATAAGAGGAAGAGGGCTGCTGGAGAGCAGAGAGGGAAGCGTCATGATGGAAGTGGAGTTTGCCCTGCCGTGGCCATTGGCTTTTGAAAGTGAAGAGGTTCTTTAGTAAAGAATGCAGACAGTTTCTAGCAACCAGGGAAAGCAAGTAAACAGTTTCTACCCTGGGACTTCCATGAGCAAAGCTATTCCCACCAACACTATGGTTTCACCACGAGACCTGTTTGGACTTCTGGTTCCTATAACTGTAAGAAAATTTGTGTTGTTTCAAGCCTCTAATTTTATGATAATGTGGCGAGAGCAATGGTGAGAGCAAACTAATACAGAGATGATAGACTGTTTGTTTAATTAATTCTCCCTTCTCCAAAATATATTTAAAATAGAGAAGCTTCTTAGTACTTGCCTTCTAAAGTTTCTTCCTAAATTTTCTTACATTTTCTCTGAGGTACTTCTCTGAAGCTCTGATATTCCTGGATAGCATGTTACAGGCCCCTCTTATTCCAGAAGCCGGGCCCTAGGTGCTCTGTGGTCTCCTCCTGATGTCTTGCAACAATTTCTCCAGGCCACTCCAAACTACTAGCTCCTGAGAACAGGCAAAAGAACTACATTCTTTCTTGTAGTAACAAGAGACTGTGATACACAGCTTATGTTACTGAAGGCTTGGGAGGGGTGCTTTCCCAATGGAGGTTGCCCCCTTTTGTCTCATACCCTACAGCTGTTAGTATTATTGAACCAAAGTTCATAGGCCTAATGCATGGTGAGGCCAAGAAAACAAACTTCAAAGTTTAAACAGAAGCAGGTTTATTACAAGGGTCAAGCAAGAGGAGCTGGCGGCTTGTGAGTTCCCCAGTGGGTTTCAGAGATTTTAAAGGCAAAATTTGGGATGAGGCCTGTGGGGTATGCAATTTTTCTTCTTGGTTTGTGGGGAGGTAACAGGGCAATGTTTAGGAGCTGCATTCAGCATGCAGTTCCTCACCTCCACATTGGTGAGGGCCTTATTTCCTGTAGAAAATCTCTAAGATAAATTGCTTTGCATCCCTCGAGGAGGGAGGACTCTGCTTTATCGTGCACTGTTGTTTGCCGGCTTCTTTGTTTCCACATTCTCATTTAACTTATTAGTCATTGTTTGAAACTGCCCAGTAGAACTCAAGGAAGATAGAGTAAGCTGAAGCCTTTTTCCTACAAACAAATGGGGGTCTGGGAAGGCTTTTGAATCTGGGAGGACCCCACAAGGTTCTGATCAGTTTCAATTCTGTTTTCTTTGATACTCCTCAGTCTTGAGGGCAGGTTTCCAACAAGAAAGGGAAGACTATTTAGGATAGAAGTTAATCATAATCTCCATAGAGGAACTCGGCTTTAGCAGGATTCCTTTCCATTCCTACAATCCTGCAACCCTTTCAAATTAGTTTTAATTCTGTATATGTCACTTTAAGTTGAAGAGTCCACATATTTCTGTGTCACTATTGCCATCTGGGGTTCTTGGACTCTTTAATCAATAGAAATTGATGAGAGACCAGAGGAGAAATTCAGGCAAGGCTTTATTATCTTGCCTGCAGCGTAAGGGAGCAGAAACAAGTAACGGGACTTTTGCTCCCTCTCTGAGGAGGATGGTGTGAGCTGGTCCCTTAAGTGAGCATTTGTCCAGACAGAAGCACTACAGTCAAGGGTCCCAGGCCCCAGTCTATCTCACAACCACCCAGAGGGAAGAAAAAAAAAATCTAAAATATATTTGCAGTGATACTGCTGTATCTACAATAAAGAGTTCATCTCATATTTTTATTACGGTTAAAATTTTTCAGATTTTTTAATAAAGCACAAAATATTAGGTAAATATCAAGTAATACTCTATATCCCATGCAACATTTGTGATATACTTCTACTAAAACTATGTTTGGGAATTTAAACGGCATCTTAAGTCCTGCAGCCATACTTCTGATTCCAGTGTTTATTCTGAGATTTAGCTTTAAACAATGAAAATCCATATTAAACTACTTTATCAATTGAGAGTGGTCTTTTTTCAAATAATTTATGCACAAAGAATAACCCACATCACTGTCCTGATGATTCCCCACACTCCTGCTGTTATTGTGATAGTATCAATAGAGTAGCAGTGATAGCTTTAGGTACAAAAGAAATAGCAGCATTTCATTTTAAAACACTAATAATTAGTTATGAGTGTGCTCAATCATGTCTGACTCTTTGCAGACCCATAGGCTGTAGCCTCTCAGGCTCCTTTGTCCATGGAATTTTCCACTCAGGTACACTGGAGTGGGTTGCCATTTCTTCCTTCTGAGAATCTTCCTAACTCAGGGATCAAACCCAAATTGTCTCTTGCATCAGCAGACAGATTCTTCACCACTGTGCCATCTGAGAAGCCCCTAGTAATTAGGAAAATGCTAGTAATTTGAATTCCCAATAAGATTTGAGACAGTATTATGTCAATTACATCTCAAACTGGTTTCAGGTGAATAGCAAGATTTAATTTGCATATATTTTGAAATGATCACAGCATGAAATCCACTTAACATCCATTTCTATACCAGTTTGTGTATGTGTGTGATGAAGACTTTTAAAATCTACTCTTAACAGGTGTGGAGAAAAGGGAGTTCTACACTATAGGTGGGGATGTAAATCAGTTCAACCACTATGGAAACAGTATGGAAGTTCCTCAAAAGAAATTAAAAATAGAGCTACTATATGATCCAGGAATCCCACTTAAATATGGACAAAGCTAATTCGAACAGGTACGTGCATCCCTAGATTCAAAGCAGCACTATTCACANTCATCAACTGTCATCCCCTTCTCCTCCTCCTGCCCTCAATCTTTCCCAGTATCAGGGTCTTTCCAAAGGTAAGTTATCTGACTGTAAAATGCCCAGGATACAATAAAGAAAAATAGTATTGGGGAAAAAAAAAAAAGAAACCATTGGAACACAGCTGTTACCAAGTCACAATAGGAACTGAAAGCATCTCCTTCTCTGACTGCAGTGTAAGCTCTACACTGGCAGATTCTGCATAGTTGGCTTCCTTCTGTGCTTTCCAGGAAGAGAACTGTGAAAATTGATAGTGAAAATTGTGAGGAGCTAAAAAGTAGTACATATCTATAAATGACTATCTGCAAAAAATGTCTGATACAGTTGATATGTTTCTATAGTGTGAAAATATATATGTAATGAAGACAAATAAATGATGTCCACATTTAAGTAAATATGACACCAAACAAACCATTTTTATTTTAAAAATGAAGAGAAAATACTTTCAATGTTTGAAGGTCAGACACATGCTCTTAAGGATATTGGATATACTGAAGAACTCTCATACGGTTGGCAAAAGATACCCTTTTCCATTTTGAATATCAAGAAGAGAAGGATGGGAGGTACAAAGTTCCTGCTGAAAGACAACAGGAGCAACGTGCTGTCATTTCTCAGGCATGCTAAAGCATTACACCACGCTCTTAAATGTTGATCTTAGAACAAAGAAATCTGCAGCCATGGAAGAGGTCAGGAAACTGAGGTCATTCCCCAGAAAGGTCATTATTTCTTATACAAAAGGATTTGCAAGCTTGCAGAGCCAGTTCAGTGTATGAGCAATTTTGTCTGCTCTTAGTCCAACAATGCCAAAATACTTGGGCATTGGTTTTTTAATTAAAAACCCCTGAAATTTGCAAGAGTGTTAAAAGTTGTAAGCACTGTAACTTAGATCTAATAAGAAGTATACATTATAATGGCCAAGAGTTCTACTAGGTTGCCTACAAAGGAATTAACACACCAACCCAAGTGAGCCAATGATAGTGGAATCCAGACATAGACTCTGCATCTGGTTAGGCCCACCAGTGCTCAGTTAATCAGGAAAGAAAGACTTGAGAAATGGTTCTCAAATTATTATTACTATTTTACTGTTGAGAAGAAATTGCAGCATAATGAGTGACATAAATTGTGAATACTACCAGGATTGTTAGGAGTGGTGATTAAGCAATCAAATTGCTATGGTACAAATCCTGGTTTTGCCTCTCTCTAATTTTGTGATCTTGGGAAAGAACAACCTATACACATCCCACTTTCCACATAAGGAAACAGGTTTTCATAGTAGCATTTATGTGATAGAACTGTATGGAGATAAAATGGCTTAACACAATAAAACAATCAGCCGAAAGCCTAACACTTAATGGTATTCAATAGAAGTTCATATAATCAATATTATTTTCACTGTAAGAGTTCAGTTTTACTTAGGTTAAAAAAATAACACCCTTTCTACTCAGTTTTTCTTTTTCAGGCATTAAATATATTTCATATATTCATCATTACTTTAAAATGTTGTTCAGTCATGTCCAACCCTTTGCAGCCCAATGGACTGTAGCCCATAGGCTCCTCTGTCTACGGGATTCTCCAGACAAGAATACTGGAGTGGGTTGCCATTCCCTTCTCCAGGGGATCTTCCTGACCCAGGGACTGAAACCAGGAAACCTGTATTCCAGGCAGATACTTTAGTGAATCAAAAGAATATATGATGATGAAATAAAAAGACCTAAGCTATTAATTTGCTTAATTACTAAGTTTAATTATCCTCTATTACTTCATACATCTTTCCTGTTTAGTTAAATCTCAGCTTATAAACTTTCTTATATTTTGCATACAAATAAAGATCAGAGCATATAGATGATTCAAGTTCCTACTTCTGAAAGCCTTTGTTTTATTTTCATTCTTGTCTGCTTTCAGCAAATCAAAAAAGATAATACAGTAGAATATTCTAGAATTTTATGCATCACTATCAGATTATTTACATTTAGGAACATATTTAAATTGTAAGTTTGATAATTGATTTTTGGATTTAAAATTTTTCATTTATATTATATATTAATTTACATAATGATTGCCAAATAAAGCTGAGCTCCTTTATTACTATTCTGTTTCTCTTGTATTTCACAACCTACTCTTATTTTCAAATAGCACATAGTATAAATAAAGTTCAAAAAAGTAAAAAAAAAGCAGATAATAGTTTTCAAACATGCACCTCAGGACACATTAAAACAGCACACTGCAAAATTTTGCACAGAGTTATTCAGTGATTCTAATGATACCACTAATTCAAAATTGATTTTTTACTGTTTTTCAGTCATATTTCCTTGGCTAGAATTTTGGCTCTATCACTTATTGCCTAGTGATATTAGAAAGCTGTATTTCTAAAATGCTTCAGCTTCTTCATGCTTATAATAAAAATAGTAATAGCATTTATTCACAAGCATTTCTATGCTGTATAAATGGACTAGTAAAGTGCTTAAATGTATGATTGCAAAATAGTAAACAATCTGTAAATATCATTCATTATAATGATTACTAGAAGATAGGTTTATTGCTAAAAGATACACCCATTAGCATCATTTTACAAATAAGAATATTGAGCATGAAGACACCAAGTGACAGTCTTAAGGTCTTCAGTTCAGTTCAGTTCAGTTCAGTCGCTCAGTCGTGTCCAACTCTTTGCGACCTCTTGAATCACAGCACGCCAGGCCTCCCTGTCCATCACCAACTCCCGGAGTTCACTCAGATTCACGTCATCGAGTCAGTGATGCCATCAGCCATCTCATCCTCTGTTACAGTTAACAAATTCTAAAAGATATGGTTTCAAGTCTTGTAGCTAGTGACTGCTCTGCAATTAATGAATGATCTCTTACTATTCCCACAGTAAAATCTCTAGAAGCTTCAGTTAGTTGAAAAATGAGGAAAAAAACCTTGTTTCAATGTCTTTAAAAATTGTTGATTGCCTTAGAGGAGGATATTCACATATTCAGTACAAATAAGAAAATTCTAATGAGAACTTTATCAGTGAAATCATTGGGTACCCCATGATGCAATGTAGTCTTTGCCAGGTATTTGACTGGCAGTGTAACTAAAGAAAAAGGCATGGTTAACTACCCCTCAAAAGTCATGCAGTGTTGTGAATCACTGCACTGTACACCTGTCACTTATGTTGTACATCAACTATGCTTTAGTAAATTAGCAAGTAAATAAATAAAAGTCATGCAGCCACCTCGAATCCTGGAAATTGCTCCAGGAAATCAGTCAGCACACAAAATCATTCATATGAATGATTATCAAATATGTTCCCTGGTAAACTGAGGTTTCTTGGCATTGCTTTTAATTGAATACTAGGCAATCTGAGATACATCTTTTGTGCATTACTTGTTCGAGATTAATGGCTAGTTGTATAATAGCACATTTATTAGGGTAATTTTATCATCATAAAATTATTTTAGGGAATAAACTTATCACTGGTAAACCTGTAGTTCATGTGCAATGTTGATATTATTTGGAGGCAAAAGAGTTTAGCATTCAACTGGTATTCATGGGGGTAGTGAGTTACGACTTACTGAGTTACTTTGAGTAAGTTTCCTAACCTCTAGAAGTCTCAGTTTGTTTATCTAAAGAAATGTGATGTTCAAATTAGTTAATACCTATAAACTAGAAGAGTTCGTCATGTGCCCAGCCGCTTTAGTGTGTCCAACTCTTTGCGACTCCATGGACTGTAGCCTGCCAGGTTCCTCTGTCCATGGGATTCTCCAGGCAAAAATACTGGAGTGAGTTGCCATTTCCTTCTCTAGGAGATCTTCCCAGCCCAGGGATCCAACCCTCATTCCCTGCAACTCCTGCATTGCAGGGAGATTCTTTACCTACTGAGCTAGCTGGGAAACTCAGAGTTCCTCATACATACTATATATTTTTATTTCAGTACTTGATTTTGGCCTGAGTTTAGTGTGGGCTATTTGATTTAAATCTTTACAGATGAGAATGTGGTAGGTAGAACCACAGCTTCTCAAAGATGTTGAGTTCCCAATCCCCAGAAACCTTGAATACATTCTTTTAGGTGGGAAACACTTTGCATATGTGGTTATGAATCTTGAAACGGGAATATTATCTTGTATTTTCCAAGTAGAACAGCGTTCCTTGTAAAGGAGTGAGAGAGAAAGCTAAAGTATGGACTACCCAGGTGAGCCCCATGTAATTACAAGCATCCTCCTAAGGAGAGAGTTAACTGGAAATTCAGGTGGAGCCAATGTAACCACTGAGTCTATAAGAGGAAGAGGGCTGCTGGAGAGCAGAGAGGGAAGCGTCATGATGGAAGTGGAGTTTGCCCTGCCGTGGCCATTGGCTTTTGAAAGTGAAGAGGTTCTTTAGTAAAGAATGCAGACAGTTTCTAGCAACCAGGGAAAGCAAGTAAACAGTTTCTACCCTGGGACTTCCATGAGCAAAGCTATTCCCACCAACACTATGGTTTCACCACGAGACCTGTTTGGACTTCTGGTTCCTATAACTGTAAGAAAATTTGTGTTGTTTCAAGCCTCTAATTTTATGATAATGTGGCGAGAGCAATGGTGAGAGCAAACTAATACAGAGATGATAGACTGTTTGTTTAATTAATTCTCCCTTCTCCAAAATATATTTAAAATAGAGAAGCTTCTTAGTACTTGCCTTCTAAAGTTTCTTCCTAAATTTTCTTACATTTTCTCTGAGGTACTTCTCTGAAGCTCTGATATTCCTGGATAGCATGTTACAGGCCCCTCTTTTTCCAGAGGCCAGGCCCTAGCTTCTCTGTGGTCTCCTCCTGATGTCTTGCCACAATTTCTCCAGGCCACTCCAAACTACTAGCTCCTGAGAACAGGCAAAAGAACTACATTATTTCTTGTAGTAACAAGAGACTGTGATACACAGGTTATGTTACTGAAGGCTTGGAAGGGGTGCTTTCCCAATGGAGGTTGCCCCCTTTCGTCTCATACCCTACAGCTGTTAGTATTATTGAACCAAAGTTCATAGGCCTAATGCATGGTGAGGCCAAGAAAACAAACTTCAAAGTTTAAACAGAAGCAGGTTTATTACAAGGGTCAAGCAAGAGGAGCTGGCGGCTTGTGAGTTCCCCAGTGGGTTTCAGAGATTTTAAAGGCAAAATTTGGGATGAGGCCTGTGGGGTATGCAATTTTTCTTCTTGGTTTGTGGGGAGGTAACAGGGCAATGTTTAGGAGCTGCATTCAGCATGCAGTTCCTCACCTCCACATTGGTGAGGGCCTTATTTCCTGTAGAAAATCTCTAAGATAAATTGCTTTGCATCCCTTGAGGGAGGACTCTGCTTTATCGTGCACTGTTGTTTGCCAGCTTCTTTGTTTCCACATTCTCATTTACCCGATTAGTCATTGTTTGAAACTGCCCAGTAGAACTCAAGGATGATAGAATAAACTGAAGCCTTTTTCCTACAAACAAATGGGGGTCTGGGAAGGCTTTTGAATCTGGGAGGACCCCACAAGGTTCTGCTTAGTTTCAATCCTCTGTTTTCTTTGAGACTCCTCAGTCTTGAGGGTAAGTTTCCAATAAGAAAGGAAAGACTATTTAGGATAGAAGTTAATCATAATCCGTAGAGGAGCTCAGCTTTAGCAGGATTCCTTTCCATTCCTACAATCCTGCAACCCTTTCAAATTAGTTTTAATTCTATATATGTCACTTTAAGTTGAAGAGTCCACATATTTCTGTGTCACTATTGCCATCTGGGGTTCTTGGACTCTTTAATCAATAGAAATTGATGAGAGGCCAGAGGAGAAATTCAGGCAAGGCTTTATTATCTTGCCTGCAGCATGAGGGAGCAAAAACAAGTAACGGGACTTTTGCTCCCTCTCTGAGGAGGATGGTGTGAGCTGGTCCCTTAAGTGAGCATTTGTCCAGATGGAAGCACTGCAGTCAAGGGTCCCAGGCCCCAGTCTATCTCACAACCACCCAGAGGGAAGAAAAAAAAAATCTAAAATATATTTGCAGTGATGCTGCTGTATCTACAATAAAGAGTTCATCTTGTATTTTTATTACGGTTAAAATTTTTCAGATTGTTTAACAAAGCACAACATATTAGGTAAATTGAATTTCAATTAAATATCAAGTAATACTTTATGTCCCATGCAACATTTGTGATATACTTCTACTAAAACTATGTTTTGGAATTTAAACTTGGCATCTTAGGTTAAGTCCTGCAGCCATACTTCTGATTCCAGTGTTTATTCTGAGATTTAGCTTTACATAATGAAAATCCATATTAAACTACTTTATCAATTGAGAGTGGTCTTTTTTTCAAATAATTTATGCACAAAAAATAACCCACATCATTGTCCTGATGACGCCCCACACCGCTGCTGTTATTGTGATAGTATCAATAGAGTAGCAGTGATAGCTTTAGGTACAAAAGAAATAGCAGCATTTCATTTTAAAACACTAATAATTAGTTATGAGTGTGCTCAATCATGTCTGACTCTTTGCAGACCCATAGGCTGTAGCCTCTCAGGCTCCTTTGTCCATGGAATTTTCCACTCAGGTACACTGGAGTGGGTTGCCATTTCTTCCTTCTGAGAATCTTCCTGACTCAGGGATCAAACCCAAATTGTCTCCTGCATCAGCAGACAGATTCTTCACCACTGTGCCATCTGAGAAGCCCCTAGTAATTAGGAAAATGCTAGTAATTTGAATTCCCAATAAGATTTGAGACAGTATTATGTCAATTACATCTCAAACTGGTTTCAGGTGAATAGCAAGATTTAATTTGCATATATTTTGAAATGATCACAGCATGAAGTCCACTTAACATCCATTTCTATACCAGTTTGTGTATGTGTGTGATGAAGACTTTTAAAATCTACTCTTAACAGGTGTGGAGAAAAGGGAGTTCTACACTATAGGTGGGGATGTAAATCAGTTCAACCACTATGGAAACAGTATGGAAGTTCCTCAAAAGAAATTAAAAATAGAGCTANGTCTCATACCCTACAGCTGTTAGTATTATTGAACCAAAGTTCATAGGCCTAATGCATGGTGAGGCCAAGAAAACAAACTTCAAAGTTTAAACAGAAGCAGGTTTATTACAAGGGTCAAGCAAGAGGAGCTGGCGGCTTGTGAGTTCCCCAGTGGGTTTCAGAGATTTTAAAGGCAAAATTTGGGATGAGGCCTGTGGGGTATGCAATTTTTCTTCTTGGTTTGTGGGGAGGTAACAGGGCAATGTTTAGGAGCTGCATTCAGCATGCAGTTCCTCACCTCCACATTGGTGAGGGCCTTATTTCCTGTAGAAAATCTCTAAGATAAATTGCTTTGCATCCCTCGAGGAGGGAGGACTCTGCTTTATCGTGCACTGTTGTTTGCCGGCTTCTTTGTTTCCACATTCTCATTTAACTTATTAGTCATTGTTTGAAACTGCCCAGTAGAACTCAAGGAAGATAGAGTAAGCTGAAGCCTTTTTCCTACAAACAAATGGGGGTCTGGGAAGGCTTTTGAATCTGGGAGGACCCCACAAGGTTCTGATCAGTTTCAATTCTGTTTTCTTTGATACTCCTCAGTCTTGAGGGCAGGTTTCCAACAAGAAAGGGAAGACTATTTAGGATAGAAGTTAATCATAATCTCCATAGAGGAACTCGGCTTTAGCAGGATTCCTTTCCATTCCTACAATCCTGCAACCCTTTCAAATTAGTTTTAATTCTATATATGTCACTTTAAGTTGAAGAGTCCACATATTTCTGTGTCACTATTGCCATCTGGGGTTCTTGGACTCTTTAATCAATAGAAATTGATGAGAGACCAGAGGAGAAATTCAGGCAAGGCTTTATTATCTTGCCTGCAGCGTAAGGGAGCAGAAACAAGTAACGGGACTTTTGCTCCCTCTCTGAGGAGGATGGTGTGAGCTGGTCCCTTAAGTGAGCATTTGTCCAGACAGAAGCACTACAGTCAAGGGTCCCAGGCCCCAGTCTATCTCACAACCACCCAGAGGGAAGAAAAAAAAAATCTAAAATATATTTGCAGTGATACTGCTGTATCTACAATAAAGAGTTCATCTCATATTTTTATTACGGTTAAAATTTTTCAGATTTTTTAATAAAGCACAAAATATTAGGTAAATATCAAGTAATACTCTATATCCCATGCAACATTTGTGATATACTTCTACTAAAACTATGTTTGGGAATTTAAACGGCATCTTAAGTCCTGCAGCCATACTTCTGATTCCAGTGTTTATTCTGAGATTTAGCTTTAAACAATGAAAATCCATATTAAACTACTTTATCAATTGAGAGTGGTCTTTTTTCAAATAATTTATGCACAAAGAATAACCCACATCACTGTCCTGATGATTCCCCACACTCCTGCTGTTATTGTGATAGTATCAATAGAGTAGCAGTGATAGCTTTAGGTACAAAAGAAATAGCAGCATTTCATTTTAAAACACTAATAATTAGTTATGAGTGTGCTCAATCATGTCTGACTCTTTGCAGACCCATAGGCTGTAGCCTCTCAGGCTCCTTTGTCCATGGAATTTTCCACTCAGGTACACTGGAGTGGGTTGCCATTTCTTCCTTCTGAGAATCTTCCTAACTCAGGGATCAAACCCAAATTGTCTCTTGCATCAGCAGACAGATTCTTCACCACTGTGCCATCTGAGAAGCCCCTAGTAATTAGGAAAATGCTAGTAATTTGAATTCCCAATAAGATTTGAGACAGTATTATGTCAATTACATCTCAAACTGGTTTCAGGTGAATAGCAAGATTTAATTTGCATATATTTTGAAATGATCACAGCATGAAGTCCACTTAACATCCATTTCTATACCAGTTTGTGTATGTGTGTGATGAAGACTTTTAAAATCTACTCTTAACAGGTGTGGAGAAAAGGGAGTTCTACACTATAGGTGGGGATGTAAATCAGTTCAACCACTATGGAAACAGTATGGAAGTTCCTCAAAAGAAATTAAAAATAGAGCTACTATATGATCTAGGAATCCCACTTAAATATGGACAAAGCTAATTCAAACAGGTACGTGCATCCCTAGATTCAAAGCAGCACTATTCACAGTTATCAAGACATGGAAATAAACTAAGTGTTCATCAACAAATGAATAGATAAAGATGCACATGTATACAATGAAATACTACTCAGTCATAAATGAAATAATTCTTTAACAGCAACATGAATGGACCTAGAGATTATTGTTGTAAGTGAAGGAAGTCAGTAAGATAAAACTATATGATATCACTCGTATGTGGAATCTAAAGTGACAAAGATGAACTTGTTCTCAAAAGAGAAAGACTCACATAGATAACAGTTTTGTGGCTGCTAAGTCGGAGAAGGATGGGAGATGGACTGGGAGTTTAGGGCTAACAAATGTAAATTATTATATATAGAATGGAAAAACAACAGATTCTACTGTATAGCACAGGGAACAATAATCAATATTATGTGATAAGTCACAATGGAAAAGAAAATAATGTGTGTATGTGTGTGTATATATATATATATATATACACTGAAGCACTTCTGTACAGCAGAAATTAACATTATAAACCAAATATAATGAATAAAATAAATTTTTAAAGTATGCTTCAGTTCAGTCACTCAGTCGTATCCAACTCTTTGCGACCCCATGAATCGCAGCATGCCAGGCCTCCCTGTCCATCACCATCTCCCAGAGTTCACTCAGACTCACATCCATCGAGTCCGTGATGCCATCCAGCCATCTCATCCTCTGTCATCCCCTTCTCCTCCTGCCCTCAACCCCTCCCAGCATCAGAGTCTTTTCCAATGAGTCAACTCTTCTCATGAGGTGGCCAAAGTACTGGAGTTTCAGCTTTAGCATCATTCCTTCCCAAGAAATCCCAGGGTTGATCTCCTTCAGAATGGACTGGTTGGATCTCTTGCAGTCCAAGGAACTCTCAAGAGTCTTCTTCAACACCACAGTTCAAAAGGATCAATTCTTTGGCGCTCAGCCTTAGCAACTTTCAAATACAAAATGCAGTATTAGCTAAGGTCACTATGCTGTGCACTACCATCCCCTGGACTTGTACTTGGTTATCTTGTAACTGGAGGTTTATAACTTTTGATCACCTTCACCCCTTTGGCCCATCTCCTATCCCTCACCTCTGGCAACCCCTGTCTATTCTCTGTATGTGTTTGTTGCTTATTTATGATTCTGCATAAAGGCAAGCTCTTACAGCATTTCTCTTCATCCGAATTAGCACAGTATCTTCAAGGTCCATCTGCACTGTTGCAAAGGCAAAGATTTCCTTTTTTTATGACTGAATAATATCCAATTTATACATATATGCCACATTTTCTTTATCCATTCTTCCACCAGTGGCTACTAGATTACTTCCATGTTTTAGTTATTGTAAATAATGCTGCAATGAAAATGCAGGTGTGTATATCTTTTCCAGTTAGTATAGTTATGTTCTTTGAATAAGTATATTCGGAAGTGGATTACTGATCATAATCCACTTAATCCACATAATCCAGTCATATTATTAGAAGAATAGGTTTCCCATATTGTTTCTCATAGTGGCTGCACCAATTTGCAGTCCCAGCAACAATGCGGAAATGTTCCCTGTTCTCCAGACCCTCGCCAGGTCCTGTTTCTAGTCTTATTGAATGCAAACATTCTAACAGGTGTGAGGTGATGGTCTTTTGTGGTTTTGATTTACATTTCCCTGAAGATCATGTCAATATACGTCAACTTTTAATAACATTGTTAGTAACATTGCATGTGATCATGTCCTCAGTGTGTAGACATACCTACAGGACTTCACCAAGTACCTAGGATTCTAGGCAGTTATAAATGAAGTTTCAGTTCAGTTCAGCCACTCATATTCTATTAAATATATCTCACAAAAGAGAGTATTGTGTATATTTATACTTGTTCTTAGCTTTATGAAAGCTATGTGCCAAAGTTCATACACACACACACANCCAACACCACAGTTCAAAAGGATCAATTCTTTGGCGCTCAGCCTTAGCAACTTTCAAATACAAAATGCAGTATTAGCTAAGGTCACTATGCTGTGCACTACCATCCCCTGAACTTGTACTTGGTTATCCTGTAACTGGAGGTTTATAACTTTTGATCACCTTCACCCCTTTGGCCCATCTCCTATCCCTCACCTCTGGCAACCCTGTCTATTCTCTGTATGTGTTTGTTGCTTATTTATGATTCTGCATAAAGGCAAGCTCTTACAGCATTTCTCTTCATCCGAATTAGCACAGTATCTTCAAGGTCCATCTGCACTGTTGCAAAGGCAAAGATTTCCTTTTTTTATGACTGAATAATATCCANTGGCAACCCCTGTCTATTCTCTGTATGTGTTTGTTGCTTATTTATGATTCTGCATAAAGGCAAGCTCTTACAGCATTTCTCTTCATCCGAATTAGCACAGTATCTTCAAGGTCCATCTGCACTGTTGCAAAGGCAAAGATTTCCTTTTTTTATGGCTGAATAATATCCAATTTATACATATATGCCACATTTTCTTTATCCATTCTTCCACCAGTGGCTACTAGATTACTTCCATGTTTTAGTTATTATAAATAATGCTGCAATGAAAATGCAGGTGTGTATATCTTTTCCAGTTAGTATAGTTATGTTCTTTGAATAAGTATATTCAGAAGTGGATTACTGATCATAATCCACTTAATCCACATAATCCAGTCATATTATTAGAAGAATAGGTTTCCCATATTGTTTCTCATAGTGGCTGCACCAATTTGCAGTCCCAGCAACAATGCGGAAATGTTCCCTGTTCTCCAGACCCTCGCCAGGTCCTGTTTCTAGTCTTATTGAATGCAAACATTCTAACAGGTGTGAGGTGATGGTCTTTTGTGGTTTTGATTTACATTTCCCTGAAGATCATGTCAATATACGTCAACTTTTAATAACATTGTTAGTAACATTGCATGTGATCATGTCTTCAGTGTGTAGACATACCTACAGGACTTCACCAAGTACCTAGGATTCTAGGCAGTTATAAATGAAGTTTCAGTTCAGCCACTCATATTCTATTAAATATATCTCACAAAAGAGAGTATTGTGTATATTTATACTTGTTCTTAGCTTTATGAAAGCTATGTGCCAAAGTTCATACACACACACACATGTTCATCTCTACCATGTAGCCAATGGAATCATCTTAAGCTATCTGGTGTTGCCCATTATTTTAACTTAGTTATTCTATAATTTAAAACCAAATAAAATAATGATTGAACAGCTTTATACTATAGAATTATCTTCAGCTAAGAAATGCTTTTGCCTTCCTATACATTTTTATGTGGCCTTGAATAAATATTTGGTCATTTACTTGACACGAAATGTTTTATCTAACTTTTCCTGATATTCTTTACTTCAGTCTCAAACTATAAAAAAATTAAAACACTTTCTTGTAGCCTTAGGAATACCTCTATGTTCAATATTTAGGTCATCAGTACTCTTGGCTTAGTGATAAAGAATCCTCCTGCCAGGGCAGGAGACATGGGTTCAGTCCCTGGTCTTTGACCATCCCCTGGAGAAAGAAATAACAACCCACTCTAGTATTCTTGCTCAAACCTCATGTACAGAGGAACC
This sequence comes from Raphicerus campestris, assembly GCA_006410735.1. Lineage (NCBI taxonomy): Eukaryota > Metazoa > Chordata > Mammalia > Artiodactyla > Bovidae > Raphicerus > Raphicerus campestris. Next base: position 703,013 of record SJYW01045253.1, read on the forward strand.
TGGTGGGCTATAGGCCATGGAGTCCCACAGAGTCAGACACAATTTAGCCACTTAAAAAAACTCCTTATAACTGTAATGTGAGTCGGGTGTTTATCAACACCTTCCAGGATTCGATCAGTTTGTGATCTGTCTATACATATTTCAAACTATAGTTATATTCATTCAGGGTTTATAAGCCTCTAAGTGACCATTATGATATGGACTACGCTTTTCTTGTACTAAGTTTGAGACTAGTTTGTCCAACTTGCAATTTCTCTATGAGGTATCTGATTCCATATCAACAAAGGTGAAAGTTCTGTACAGGTTGCTATGGAGAACCTGTTTCTAGCATCCTGTTGCTCTCAATGGCCAATTGCAATGCCCAGGCCATATTTGTAGTGAAAAGCTGAATTGAATCATGTATTTTGTTCAGTAGCTAATTCTCAGGGCCTCAGTGATTCATTAATCTTCCTGTATAAGATGGTCACTTAGGGCTGTGTGATCAATTATTCTGTGTATCACTGATTCAGATGCAATGCATTTATCTTTGAGGCCAGCTTTGGCAAGCAGTAGCCTGTATTTTGCATGTTAATCAAGATAGTACGAAGCTTTTGCTGTTATCTCTCATGACCCTTGCAATGAATCTAAGTATTCTAATCTTGTTTCCATATCCCTTTTATTACAACCGTGCTATGAGTAGGTGCACACATAGCTTTTAATAGAATCATTCTTTATATTATCCAAAGTGTACCCTTTTCTATGTAAAGTGAAAAGAAAATGAAGTGTTTATTTCCAACTTTGCTAAAATATAGAAAAAAATGGTTAGATGGAAACATGGGCAAATAATCATAAAAACCACATTTTAATAAAAGCTGAGTATTTGTTTCTCCCTCTTAGAATCATTTGTTTATTATTGAAATGCTTTCTTTCTCTTTTTAAATCCTGGGCTGAGTTGAAGCCAAGACAAATGTTGTCTCTTTTTTAAAGATGTTCTGTATGTTTATTTACAGCTGTCTTTATTGCTGCATATGGGTTTTCTCTAGTTGCAGTCTGAGGCGTCTCACTGTGGTGGCTTCCCTTGTTGCAGAGCACAGGATCTAGGGCTGCAGCTCTTGAACTCTAGAGTACGGACTCAGTAGTTGTGGTGCATGGGCTTAGTCGCCCTGCAGCATATGGTATCTTCCTGGACAAGAGACTGAACTCATGTCCTTTGCATGGACAGGTACACTCCTAACCACTGGATCACCCAGGAAGTCCTGAAATTCTTTCAAAAGGAATGGCCCAATAGATAAAAACCAGTCTCCATATCAAGTGTTCTTTGTCCCAGATATAAACTTAACCTGTTATCTTTAATCACTATCTGCCATATTTTAAACTTGCCAAAGAGTTGAGCTCATATGTTATATGGTAAAGTTTTTAGATGTGGCTGCTTTCCCATATCAGATGCTTATGTTCTGAGTTAGCATTCCAGCTTCTCTGTTCTGAAAGTCCACCTTTCATGCAATGGGAAAGGCAGATTATTCTATTCCACAAGGCAGACTGTGAGTGCTAAATACCATTCACAAGTGAACAAATAAATTTCTCGATTTTTCAGATGAGATTTTGTCATTGGGAAGTAATAGAAACACCAAATTAAATCCTGACATAAACTGTCTCATGTGATAACAAGAGACCTTCGCAGTTGGATGACTTAGGGCCGCAATATAAAATAAAATAAAGATGTCAGTTCTCTTCCTTGACTATTCTATTAGCTCAGGCTTTTTTTTAATATATAAAAAATGAAAGCAAGCAAGTAAGATGTTAACCACCCAAATCTAGGAAAGAAAAAATGTAAAATTAGAGTCAAGAGTGAGTTTTCTCTAGCAATTGATTGTGCTAACAACCTACAGGATGACAGCTTTTTCTATTTTGATCAAAATACTAACTTAAAATTCTCTCAAGTAGTATTAATATGTGAGTATATAATAGCATAAATTACTAAATAGTACAATACACTTTGTGCCTGGAAATGTTTTCCTCCTGACATAATTTGGAATGCTTTTTAAAATTAGAGATTAAAATACAAACAGCCAACTTTTTTGAAAAGTATAAGTACATTGACTTGCAGGTACTATTTATAAAGCTTTTCTTGAGATTAAAAAAAAAATGAGGTAAACATGTCTTAATACTTTTGATACATATTTAACTGAATATTTGTCAGTTTTCATTTGTGTGCAGATTAGTTGATTATTAGAATAAATTGCAAAGCTATGGAGATATTAACTATAAAGAAGTTATATTTTAAAACATTCTGATAAAGAGTATCATTTTCCTGGAAAAATACCATTGACATAAATATTGTATCACCTATTCTTGCCACATTTTCTAAAGGAATAAGAAATTTACACATCTTCACACACATTTGAATTTGTAAACCCTTTTACGGGGTGTATGGAGTAGACTTGTGTTCTTTTACTAAAGTGGCAAAGTACCCGCTTTCTGACCAAATCCTTAACTGGGAAATTTTGATAAATATTTTCATGAGAATACAGATTTGACATCCCTTTTCCCCTAAGATGTAAAAAACACCTATAGCAGTTGGCTAAACACAATATTTTCTGTCATTTGAATATCATTTTTGTTACCCCTTACAAGATGAGCAATAGAATAAAATGATAGAACTTTTAAACAACAGCATTCTACATCTTAAATATTTCAGCTTAAAAGGTAGCAACACTTAAAGAAGCATCCCATGTCTATACAGAGTATCTCAGATTCTAATTACCTATTTACGTATTCTATAGGTTGTACAAAGTCACCCTCAATTCAGAATATCATGCATTATTGAGTTTGTGTTATGAGGCAGGCACTTGCTAGGTGAGGAAGGTACAAGAATGCATAAGACAGGACCCAAAACTGGGTCTACAATTTGTTCTCATTTTTCAGGATTTAGTTTCAATGGAAAAACTTTGTAATTGCAAGTAAAAATGAATAAAGTATTTCCAATCTGGTTTTTCAGATTTTTTTGTACTTGGAATACAGAACAAAATCCTTGTTGCTTCATGGGAGAATGACTATGTAAGAGTGAACCACGAAAGGTAAGCCAGTCTACAGTCTAGGGACTGCTCTCCACATCCTGTCCCTGCTGGATGGAGGTAAGCAAATTTTTCATTCTTTCATGCGATCGACATGGTGGTGTCTAAAAACTGGCAGAATGAGTTCTTTGAGTTGACCTCTCTGGTAACAAGACTGAATTGTTTAAACTTGAAATGGATTTGACAGCAGAGTTTTTCTTTGAAAACCAGCCATAGTATGTTTTATTTATAGTAACGTGTGTTTTTTGTGTGTCTGGTTTTTTGATATGGTTTTATTTTGGTGAATTTTTGTTTATGACATGATTTTTGATTCTGAGGTGTGTGATCAACTTGTGAAGTTCAGCTTCTAAGTGTTGTTAGTGCAAGGCAGATACTTGTCTTGCTGTAAAATTAATTTGATATTTTATGTTTAGATTTTGGGTCTGAATTTCATGTTTTGTTAGCTAATTCACCTTGACTTCTGGTAACTTCCCATGAATATGCTACATATGTGTCTAGTGTCTGGAATACAGTGGTTCATACCAATAGACATCTTCAGTGACAAATTCCCAAGCATCAAGGACTAGATGTCTTTTAAACTCACTAGATGGGAACATTTGCTCAGGCTTACCATGATACAGGGTCTTAAACATAGTAAGAAATTTCCAATGTTAAATATTCAAAACTGTCCCATCAATACATAACCGTACCTACAAATATCAACATATACTAATCTCCGTTATCTGTCTTCAAAAATTTAAAAAAAAAAGGCTTTGCCTCTTTCAACTTTTCCTTGAACTGCTGAAAATTTACCCTTTCAACTCTTGAGTGGGATCTTGTCTGACACTCAGAAATGAATTTTCTAAGGAGATATATGCTGAAAAAGCAAGACTTACTGGATTTATTATTTTAAAAAGATTTTAAAAGTAAGTCCTGCTATTTTTGTCTTAAGAAATATTTGCCTAACTAGAGCCCCCAAATTTTCTTCTGTGCTGTTTTATAGCATTAGCTTTCATATTTAGGTCTGTGATATGTTTTGAGTTATTTTGTTCTGCGTGGTCTGAGGTAAAGTTTGAAGTGTGTGGGTTATTTTTTCTTCCTTTACATATGGATGATCAATTGCTCCAGGACCAGTTATTGAAAAGACTGTTCTTTTGACCCATTGAATTGCCTGGAACCTTTGTTAAAACCTAACTGATCATATATATGTGTGCCTAATTCTGAACAGTATTTTATTCCATTAATATCTATGTTTATCCTTTTGTAAATGCTACACTGTCTGAAAGACTGAAGTTTGAGAACATGCTAAACAGAATTTTTAAGTTTCAGGGATTTCAGGAATAAAATTTTAGTGAATAAAAAAAAAAAAAAGACTTCATTGGAAAGGGGCACCCAGGCAGAAAGCAGAAGGTAAGGGACACAAGGAGAACTGCTCTGCCTTGTGGCTCACCATCTCAGGGTTTATAGTAATGGGACGAGTTTTCAGGTTGTCTGTGCCCAATCATCTTTCTTTAGCCCATATTTGATCTGACTCAGGGTCCTTTCATGTTGCATGTGCATCTCCCAGATAACATGGAATCCAGCACGAAGGTTTCTGGGAGGTTGGCAGAACATATCATGGGCTTGTGTCTCTTCCCTCCTTTTGGCCCTTCCCAAATTATCCTGCCTTGTAGCTTCTTGGTCCCATGTTTCCTTATTGGGACCTCTTGTTGAGAAAGAACTCAAGCAAGCAGTTATTATCATGCCTAGCTGGCCAAGAAAGGTGGTTTCGGTCAATGGTTCACAGTATATCCATTCCTCACCTGTATGTGTCTCTGTAACCTATGTATTAAACGATACAATTAATTACAAATCCACATGCAATTGTTAATAGCAAACATAGGGAAACTTCTTGTAGAAAAATTATGCATCATAGACACATCACAAGTTTTAACTTTTGTTTTTAAAACTAGCTGGAGGATTTGCTGGCTTTTGTTTTTGCTCTTTTGTTTCTTTGTCCTTTTGCATATAATTATTTACACTGGTCATTGTCTTTTTAACCAATGAGTTTTTGTATATTCTGCTTCAGTATGGTCTCAGAACTTTGCTATCCTTTACCGTGTATGATGTTAAAAGGAGGCATGCCAGTAAATCTTCTACATACCACCCATTCTTTCATCAGTATACTATCATTTGAATTTTTTTCTTGATTATCATGAACAAACACCATGCTGACACTGAATTTTCTTGATTTGCTCTATAGTAAAGAACTAAAAACTGCCATCTGGCCTGTGATAAAGGAATACTTCTTACCACCATGGAAATATTGGTCATGCATTAAATTATGACATTACCACCCAGTATTGGGACAAAATAAAACAGCTGAACAACTAGTTTTAAAGAGGTTTGTGTTCCTGCAATGTGTGTATTTGAGCAGAGATCGTGAGCTATAGCTGGCGTCCATGGATACTCATATGGGTAGCTCTTGATAAATCTAAATCAGAAATCTGCCTTCATAAATTAAGATATCATTTCCTTTATTGTATATCAAAGAACTCTTGACACTATATTAGCATTGTTATGTGACTCACATACCCATAATCACTTTAGGAAAATATAGTAAAACTGATGCTAGCTTCTTAAGCTAGATGTTTCAATTTATTATATAACCTAACTAGTAAACCAGATGAATAATTTAATCTCAATAGCATTCAATTCTTTTTCAGTCCCATACTCTTTAGATTGTTGGTAGTTTAAGTTAGCAAATCCCTGCTAGAACTCTGAAAGAGTTCTACAAGGCTTTTCAGGATACTTTATCTAAATCTGTAGGAATCTATAGAACTAGAATCTAGAGGACTGTAGACTATGGCTATCTGGATGGCAGCTAGTTTTTCATTACAAGGAACCCATTTGGATGGTTAATTACCACATATTCATTCAGGGCAAGAACATAGTTGGCCTTCAAGGAAGAAAGGACTCCTTTTGTTGCCAATAAAACATCATTAGGGCTTTGGAATTAGGAATATACCAAGTCCCTGAAAAACTTCTCTTGTAATACTCTGTCTCTTATCTGATAAATATCCAAATTTTCACAGAGGAGATTTGATGAAGCTGCAAATTACATTTCAGCTTCCTTTGGGAACAAAATGGTACAGGTGTTTGCATAAAGTATTATAGCTCTGCAAATGTTATGAAGATTCTTTTAGAACAGTCACAGGAATCCCTTATGGTTCAGACTGTTTATTACGCTAAGGATTTAGGGATTTAAATATGTCCTTCTTACTTTGACTTTTCAACCACCTCATCCTGCAGCCATGTATTTTCTTGACCTCAAAGTTTTGCCTTCAATTGAGAATTTATCCTAGGTGAGGTGAAGTCGCTCAGTTGTGTCCGACTCTTTGCGATCCCATGGACTGTAACCTACTAGGCTTCTCCATCCATGGGATTCTCCAGGCAAGAATACTGGAGTGGATTGCCATTTCCTTCTCCAGGGGATCTCTCCAACCCAGGTATCAAACCCGGGTCTCCTGCATTGGAGGCAGACGCTTTAACCTCTGAACCACATCCTAGGTGGCGATAAGAAATAACATAGTTAGCCATCATACTGTTGCATGCTAGGCCTATGTGCAATATTACAGTAGTTAACTGGTTTGTTCTTGTCTAGCCCCAATTAGATCAAGGATCTGCTTCCAAATTTTACCTGTTTACTTGAACCTCACTTTTAGCAGGCTTCTGACTAGTCAGGTCATCTTAAATGTAGTCTAATCCAGAGAATGAATGTATAAACCTGTGACTAGGTGCCTCATAGGACTGACTGGAAAACTAGGGAATTAGGCTAAGGAAATAAGGGGGGGAAAATGGAATGCTAAATGCCAAGAAATATATCCAAAATGCTACACAAAGAATGGGTTACTCTGTTGTTGCTTCTGCTTATCACTTGATATCCCCAAAAGGGTGACACCATTTGAAACTGTATCTCTTTGTTGAACTGAAATGAATTCCCAAATAGCTTTTTGTTTTGAAATATTTTTATACCCCTCCCTTTTCTACTGCTTATGACATTTATGACCTTAATATGATGTTAAAAGGGAAAATAGTACCTTTTGCATGGAGGGGAGGGGAGACAGAGACTTGTTTCAAATCTATAACTCAATGCTTAATTTCATCAAATGCTATATTTTTCCTAATGTTGTAATATTTTAACTTGACATAGAAAACAGTTATTTGAATGCAATTTGTTAAATTTTCCATAGATTTCTTTTCATAATATATTTTAGGAATTACTTAAAGGGCCAGCTGATAGGATGTGTAAATACTTAAGCCTCTCATCTAACTGCCTGGAGGAAAGTTCTAATACTTTTATATTTATTATGGCATGCTTTTCAATATTTCACGAGAATCACCTAAAACTCCAGAGGAATCATTCTTTATGGGTTCCATAAATGGTGTCATTTTTAAGAGCACAATTTCAAAAGGCACATATGAGAATATAGTGATATGACAAAATCTGTCTGGGATATTCAAACAGACACCTAAATCTCCAAGGGGCTGGGTAGAGGTCAACGTTTATACAATATTTATAATGAAAAGCCCAAGAAACATCTTTCTACTATTACATTTCATGTACATCACTACTTTATCCACCACGAAGCTGACACTTTTATTAGCTGAGGTATTACTACTTCAAAACCAAACTCAAAATCAAGCTTTGTGGCTTAGAATCAAATACCCTGCAATGACAATGAAACAAGTATATTTGAAGTTGTACACTGTTACATTTTGTTAAAAGTAACTTAATATTCAGATGACCTAGGCTAATTCTCCGAAAAAAAAATCAGTGATAATTAGTCATCTATTGCTAAATTATGTACATCATTTGGGCAAATTATCCTCTTATAAAGGGGAAACCTTTCAGATAGCATTTTAATAGTGTAAATGATGGGTGTGTGTATATGTTTGCATGTGTGTATCAAGTCATGGTGGTAGAGTAAAAGCTGTGTTTGCTTAGAAGTGAGACAACATCAAATTCTTGTCTTACCCTTGTGATCTAGACCTAGTAATCTTACACGTGTATACACTAGTTCTCAACTATAAACTGTAGAGTATCCTTACTCATGAAAATAATTTAAAAACTCAAACACGATGCAAATATAATTTAGCAGGGAGGAATCTGAACTAAAACTATATAACGGAAATTCTGACTTTAAAATCCACCTTAAGTATAAGAAGCAATGTACCTCTCCTACTGTACCACATAGTATTATCATGGAGGTATTATTAACTGTTCTGTCTCTGCAAGCAAGTCTCAGTCTCACAGAAGCTTAGTTTCATTAACTTATTGAAGATATCTGTACATTGCTCAGATATTTGCTATAAGGATACATTCAAATGTCAAATAACTTTAAATGCCATTGACCCCTGAAATTTGAGAGAGTAAAATTAAAGTCAAGAAATAATTAAGGGAAAGTGGCAGTTTGGGGCAGCTTCAAACTGATGTTTTTTCCTCCACAAAAACATCATAAAAATTAAGCAAAATTGTGAGATGCATCTTTGTCCAACTTTAGGAAACAGAGCCTCCAACAACCAAATGAATAGTTAGCTGGACTGGGGGGTGGGAGAAGGGATGTTACAAGGAGGGAGGGCTGAATGAGTACCCCACACTCATTTCCTGTAAGTGTTAAGTTCTATGAAATTAGAGGCAGAAAGTAGCTGTACAACTCTGAGTAGACAACATTCCACTCAAGTATAGATCTTAAAATTGTTATGGGGAATTTTATGCTTGCTATCTTTTCATAGAGCCTGAGAATATATGAAATGAAAGTAAATAACCCAACATTCATTGAAGTCTGACTCAAATTCAAAGACCAGATTTTTTTTCTGGTAAATCTTATTAAATCTGAGAGGAAAACACCCAAAAGTAAATATTATTTTTTAAAAAAAATACAACAATACAAAACAATATGCCATGACCAAGTAGAACTTAAACTAAGAATGCAAGCTTATCTTAATATTCAAAAGTCAATGATAAGGTAAATTAATGGAGATCATGGTGCTAATAGAAAGCAGGAGAAGAAACACAAGTTACTGCAGACACAACTATATGGGAATATGAAAATGTTCATCATGAAACGAGTACCCTGAAAAGACACCCTAAGACTGTGACCTAGGCAACTTTGATGCTTCTTCTCAGGACATAACTGTTGAGTATACACTGGATCAAAAAGGCAGAGAGGCTGGTAGGTTGCCACTGGCCATCAAATTCATGGGAGCCATCATAACCAGAAGAAAAGGTACTAAGATTCAAATTCTAGGAACAAATAACTATTTCCACACATATCAGAAGCAGACTGCCTTATATAAAACAGACATATGAACAATGAACCAATCAGCCTTTGAGAGGAAAAACTATAAAGGGCTGTGACCAAATGCAGAGACCAGAAGTAAAAACTGAAACTTAAGTGAAAGAGGACTGAAAAGTGTTTTAATTGCAATCATCTTTTGTGCAATGCAAACTTTGTTAAATTGCTTATGAAATTTTTGGACTTTATATTTTGAAAAATTTTATTGTTAGCTTGAAAGCATACTAATCATAATATCAAGTACTAATTAATTACACTATAAAATGATGTTAAATGTTACTTGTTATGGTGCTTATAAATTTGATGAATCAATTCTAAGTCCAGAAATAGAAGAAAACTTAACATTGATTACTATCTTTCTAAAATATCCAGTTGCTACATAGACTTACCTCTAAAATTAAAACATTTCTAAATATAGGCCAGTTAATCTCAGATATAAGTTGGACTTGCTAAGAATAATTTTTGAAGTGACAAGACTGATCAGTAAACACTGATTGCAAACACAATAATTGCAAATCTCTACAACTTGTAAGGCAAGTATGTTATGTATATTTCTATGCATATATATGCATGGGACAAAGGTTTTATACTTGCCTTTTAAAGTAAGTTGAGGTCTATTACTGCTTTCTATATTTTCAGAAAAGGATATGCTTTGTGAATAAATATATATATTGTATTACATGTATTAAACATATACATAATATGTTTTATATATGTATTTATAATGCATTACATATATATACAATCTGCCCTCTAGTTATGACCTTCTTACCTTTTGGCCCTTTATATGAGTTTAATAGCTTTTAAATCATCATGAAAAAGAAAATGCACTGTTCAATATATAATGATTCTTTGGGACCAATTGCAATATCGAGAAACAGAATCCATTGCCTCCTATGGCAGCCTCAGGATAAATCTCTATCCCAGTAAATATCAGTGCTTCATACAGATAGATTTGCATATAGATGCAATTTGATAATTGCCTTTCTAATTTTCAAATTTACTTATTTCAGAAATACTTTCCCATTAGAAGTCAGGCTAGTCTTAAGCTCTAAATCCAAGTATTCTCACCAACATCAAATACTTATCCTCTGATATTAACCTATTAACTCATAACAGACTCACAGCTCCAGATTATTAGACAAATCTTCTTCCCACGTTGTCACTCTAAAGGAATTCGTTTATTTTTAGATTTTGTTTTCCACGTGGTGAGATTATATTCATTCCTGCTTCCAAAAGTAATGATAAAAAAAAATCCCAAAATGCAGCATTGAGATAAGTAATAAAAGATATTGCATGTCTAAAGGCATTAACTATTTTCCTTAATCTTAAAAGCAGCGAATCTTTAATGTGCTTAGTTAGAGGGTCAGCAGCATATGAATTCTTTGCAACCATTGTTGACTGATCATCAAAAGAGGGGTGAGGAGAAAGAAGTCTTCTATTATAATAATCAAACCCCATTCTGACTGTGTTTCCCGCTGATAAAAATGTAGTATCATATTTCAGAGTAATAAGAACATAGAACTAAATATTATCACCCAATGGCACATGGTTTTGACAAGCCAGAAGAAAGTCTTCAGTGTGGCTAAATGATGTTAGGTTTAAAAATGTATCAGTCTTCTTAGAGCTGGAAAGATTCCTTACATTAATAACTGTGAGGTCTATCAACTAACATCCTAAATTGTGGAAAAGAAGTATAATTTGTAAAATTATATTTTACAAATGATGAATGCTCCAAAATAAATGTGCTCAGGTTTTTTTTTTTAATGTATAATTGTGAAGTACCATTCACCTCCTTGAATTTCTTTATGCCTCTGTTCTTACCTGTCTGCAGATTTCTATCTAGTGTAATTAGCACTCATTGAATATCATTGTTTTGATACTGATAGTATATGTACACTCTCTGCATCTCATATTCACAACTACTTTTTTTAACCCTACTTGATAAATAAGGAGAAAGGTCAAGAAAGCTTTCATATTACACCTTAAGTCCAATAGCTGATGGCTACCCATCACCTCTTTTTTGAAAGTTTGTTAGCCAAAGTAGTGCATAATCATAAGTTGTTCAAAGTGTTACGTATGTATTTTCAAAAGCTCATCAGAAAGCCTATAATACCTCCATATGCCTTTCCACGTGTGTTATGTATGCTTCAATATTAATACGCTATGAGAGCAGCATATGGTTCTTTGATGGAATGTAATGGAAAATGACAGGCTGTTTGAAGATGCTCTACCACCAATTTCATGAATAATGTATTTGTGTAACAGGTATAATCAGTGTCATTTAAGCCTGCAGCCTCCAGAGAGACAACAGCAGCATGCAGAAGAACTGATTGTCTGTCTCGATGTTTTAAATGGGAATTTTATTTTAAATGTCGCTTTTTCTTTTTAAACAAGTTTATATACTTCTACACAGAAATAACAATAAATACTTGCAGTATTTTATTAAATGCTTATAGTACTTTAATAATTGGTGTTAAACCTGATTTAAATGCAGGAAATAAAGGCAATTTTTAAGTGCTTAAAGGAACACATTTTACATACTTAAAAGAATATGAAACGTTGTTACTCAGCATTTACTAGGATAAGAAATACTTCAGAATGAGTTAATGATATTAGAATCCTAAAGATATAATACTTCATAGCAGGTACTAATCTGTTAGAATAAACTTTCCATATAAAATACAGCATAACTCTAATTTTATAATAGACATTTTCCCGTTGATTCCAGAAAACACCCTTCAGGAATCTCCTGAAATTGGTGTGATTAGATATTTGAATAGAGTAGGCAATTCTTAATTTAAATTTGGTTAACATGAATCATTGCTCTAAAAATGAGACAAATAACATTAGCCCTACAGCAAGCTATGTGCTAGCTAAAGTAGCCCTGATAATAACTACAGATTTTTATTTTTACTATTTTTTTAGAAGAAAGAAAGAATTGACTATTATTAGTGGATATGCTGGTAATTTATAAAATTAATCCCTTGGGATAAGAATCACTGCATTCTCATTTCCAGATGTCCCCACAATGCATACACAGATTTGTATATATTATGCTGTACAAATATTCCATTAAATCACATGAATATAAAGGTAAACACATTTTTTAAATAAGGAAATCATACTTTCTCTGCATGCTAATAGCTAAGTGGTTAGGATGGCAACTTTCAGTATTGACATGTAGCCTAAAAAAGGAATAACATCATACTTATTGTTTCAAAGGGCATATTTTAACAACTAACAAAATCATTAAAATAACACGTTATGGTAATCATTTAGATCAGTTCCACAAAAGGACATTTTCCACCAGATGTCCTAACTTTTATAATTTAACGTTGGTAATAGATAACGGGAAACACTGCATATGAGGTTTTGTATGGATCTTCTAGTCTGTCTCGCCCATATAAATGCCATCCCCTTCAAGTATGTCTGGAAACAGACAGTTTATATGAACATTTTCAGTGACAGTTGCTTCAAGGCCACTAAGTCTGTGGCAATCAGAGCAGCAATAGGAACCCAGTGTATCTTTTACTTTCCACATCCGCTTGCAATGATTTTTCCTTACCTACGGCATGATAGATTTGCTATTTGTTGAATAAATAGCATTTTACTACCTCATGAAATCCAATGCTTGAAGTGAGACACAAAATCAAAATATCAATATGAATCATGTTGTTCCTCACCTAAACTACAACCTGTTCTTCACAATCAAGTTCAATTTCCAAATTCACATGCCACCCAGATTTGAAAGGTCATCTTGCCTGGCTATATCTGCTTCTCTACAGCCCAACTGTCTTTTTATTGTTGAAGCTACTAGGGAAAAAATCTGAAGTAAAGAATGAGTGGGTCTAGGATCGGTGGTGCTTTGACTAGCATTGTAACATACGAGGGAATACATCTCCATTTAGTGTTTACTGGGAAAATTGATTCATTCATTTATTAAGTATTTTATTGCCTAATAGTTATTCTAGACATACAGATAAAATAGCAAAACATATATTTATTTTTTACCATGGAGTTTAGTGTTGATTATCAACTATAAATTCATATTAATACTGGATGAAATATTGTACAGGGAGCTTTTGAAAAATTTGTTTACATAAAGTAAATAGAAACATGATGGTAGATATTTTCAAATGTTGATTTCATGGAAAAAAGTAGATAGAGAAACTTGCTGCGTTTCTATTGATATAGTAAAATAAATGGTGGTAGGAAATAAATTGTATTTTTCTGTTGAAAAGCAATTTAAATTTGTAAAATTTTCCTACAAAATAAATTTGTTAAAAAGTATAGTTAGTTACCAGGACATATTCAAATTTTCCACATTTAATAAATTTTAGCCATAGAAGATCACAAGTACTTCAAATTCTGATGTGCTCTCTAGAAATTATTTTTACACGTGCCATCTTTTTGTTCTTGTCTAAATTAGTTTCCCAAAAAAGTATGTTAAATTGTATGTTTGAAGTTAAGTAATAGAGTCTCAAAGCAGTGCTTTGTTTATAAGTAAACTTTGATTTAAACTGACTTCAGTACAGTGATGCTCTGCCAATAATTGATTGGGTTGGCTTTTACAAACTGAATTTTATAATTTAGAATCTCATTTATCTTTAGGAATGTTGGACTAAATAACCTCTAAGCAATATAATTATAAAATAAACATTTTAAATGGTAAATTTTGCTCCTAAAGTTTATTGAATTCAATATTAGCCTCGTAATCTACCATTTCTCCAACATGTTTCTATTCTTTTGGGTATCTTCTAAGATTATGAAAATAATTGTAGCCACCAAATTTAAGAAGACAGTTGTCAGCATTACTGATGTGGAACTGACTTATTTTAGTGATTCTCAGCATAAAGTCAAAAATATGGTGGAATCATTGAGTGCAATGTCCTAAGAATCATAAATGAACCAATTGATGTTGCTATTAATTAGAAAGTTTGGTTTGGGTAGGAGTGCTGAAAGACAGCAGAACTATGTTTGACCCTTAAAGTGATGTTTTTGATATATTTTTCCTTATTGTTGAGAAGAGAATCTTTGCATTCAAACCTAGAGCTAGGAAAAAACTACCAAGAAATAAATGACTTAAAAATTGAATGATTAAAACAATAGAGCAAAATAAAGAAATGATATCAGGAGGACAATGGGTGCTTCATAACCCCCTTAGAGCTGTGTTAAGTACACTCACTACTCCAGAACCTAAGCTTACACTGAGATTGAGCCCTACTATTAACAGATAAACCTGTATATCTCCATAACTGGTACAAAATTTGAAAATTGAATACTGACCTGGGGTACCTAGGCTTTCTCCAGAAAATCCATTACAGTGTTAGTCTAGATAAGCTAAAGTTGAAGACATCATCTAGTGGTTCAGTTCAGTTGCTCAGTCGTGTCCGACTCTTTGTGACCCCATGAATCGCAGCACGCCAGGCCTCCCTGTTCATCACCATCTCTTGGAGTTCACTCAGACTCACGTCCATCGAGTCCATGATGCCATCCAGCAATCTCATCCTCGGTCGTCCCCTTCTCCTCCTGCCCCCAATCCCTCCCAGCATCAGAGTCTTTTNTGGAAAGATTCCTTACATTAATAACTGTGAGGTCTATCAACTAACATCCTAAATTGTGGAAAAGAAGTATAATTTGTAAAATTATATTTTACAAATGATGAATGCTCCAAAATAAATGTGCTCAGGTTTTTTTTTTTTATGTATAATTGTGAAGTACCATTCACCTCCTTGAATTTCTTTATGCCTCTGTTCTTACCTGTCTGCAGATTTCTATCTAGTGTAATTAGCACTCATTGAATATCATTGTTTTGATACTGATAGTATATGTACACTCTCTGCATCTCATATTCACAACTACTTTTTTTAACCCTACTTGATAAATAAGGAGAAAGGTCAAGAAAGCTTTCATATTACACCTTAAGTCCAATAGCTGATGGCTACCCATCACCTCTTTTTTGAAAGTTTGTTAGCCAAAGTAGTGCATAATCATAAGTTGTTCAAAGTGTTACGTATGTATTTTCAAAAGCTCATCAGAAAGCCTATAATACCTCCATATGCCTTTCCACGTGTGTTATGTATGCTTCAATATTAATACGCTATGAGAGCAGCATATGGTTCTTTGATGGAATGTAATGGAAAATGACAGGCTGTTTGAAGATGCTCTACCACCAATTTCATGAATAATGTATTTGTGTAACAGGTATAATCAGTGTCATTTAAGCCTGCAGCCTCCAGAGAGACAACAGCAGCATGCAGAAGAACTGATTGTCTGTCTCGATGTTTTAAATGGGAATTTTATTTTAAATGTCGCTTTTTCTTTTTAAACAAGTTTATATACTTCTACACAGAAATAACAATAAATACTTGCAGTATTTTATTAAATACTTATAGTACTTTAATAATTGGTGTTAAACCTGATTTAAATGCAGGAAATAAAGGCAATTTTTAAGTGCTTAAAGGAACACATTTTACATACTTAAAAGAATATGAAACGTTGTTACTCAGCATTTACTAGGATAAGAAATACTTCAGAATGAGTTAATGATATTAGAATCCTAAAGATATAATACTTCATAGCAGGTACTAATCTGTTAGAATAAACTTTCCATATAAAATACAGCATAACTCTAATTTTATAATAGACATTTTCCCGTTGATTCCAGAAAACACCCTTCAGGAATCTCCTGAAATTGGTGTGATTAGATATTTGAATAGAGTAGGCAATTCTTAATTTAAATTTGGTTAACATGAATCATTGCTCTAAAAATGAGACAAATAACATTAGCCCTACAGCAAGCTATGTGCTAGCTAAAGTAGCCCTGATAATAACTACAGATTTTTATTTTTACTATTTTTTTAGAAGAAAGAAAGAATTGACTATTATTAGTGGATATGCTGGTAATTTATAAAATTAATCCCTTGGGATAAGAATCACTGCATTCTCATTTCCAGATGTCCCCACAATGCATACACAGATTTGTATATATTATGCTGTACAAATATTCCATTAAATCACATGAATATAAAGGTAAACACATTTTTTAAATAAGGAAATCATACTTTCTCTGCATGCTAATAGCTAAGTGGTTAGGATGGCAACTTTCAGTATTGACATGTAGCCTAAAAAAGGAATAACATCATACTTATTGTTTCAAAGGGCATATTTTAACAACTAACAAAATCATTAAAATAACACGGTATGGTAATCATTTAGATCAGTTCCACAAAAGGACATTTTCCACCAGATGTCCTAACTTTTATAATTTAACGTTGGTAATAGATAACGGGAAACACTGCATATGAGGCTTTGTATGGATCTTCTAGTCTGTCTCGCCCATATAAATGCCATCCCCTTCAAGTATGTCTGGAAACAGACAGTTTATATGAACATTTTCAGTGACAGTTGCTTCAAGGCCACTAAGTCTGTGGCAATCAGAGCAGCAATAGGAACCCAGTGTATCTTTTACTTTCCACATCCGCTTGCAATGATTTTTCCTTACCTACGGCATGATAGATTTGCTATTTGTTGAATAAATAGCATTTTACTACCTCATGAAATCCAATGCTTGAAGTGAGACACAAAATCAAAATATCAATATGAATCATGTTGTTCCTCACCTAAACTACAACCTGTTCTTCACAATCAAGTTCAATTTCCAAATTCACATGCCACCCAGATTTGAAAGGCCATCTTGCCTGGCTATATCTGCTTCTCTACAGCCCAACTGTCTTTTTATTGTTGAAGCTACTAGGGAAAAAATCTGAAGTAAAGAATGAGTGGGTCTAGGATCGGTGGTGCTTTGACTAGCATTGTAACATACGAGGGAATACATCTCCATTTAGTGTTTACTGGGAAAATTGATTCATTCATTTATTAAGTATTTTATTGCCTAATAGTTATTCTAGACATACAGATAAAATAGCAAAACATATATTTATTTTTTACCATGGAGTTTAGTGTTGATTATCAACTATAAATTCATATTAATACTGGATGAAATATTGTACAGGGAGCTTTTGAAAAATTTGTTTACATAAAGTAAATAGAAACATGATGGTAGATATTTTCAAATGTTGATTTCATGGAAAAAAGTAGATAGAGAAACTTGCTGCGTTTCTATTGATATAGTAAAATAAATGGTGGTAGGAAATAAATTGTATTTTTCTGTTGAAAAGCAATTTAAATTTGTAAAATTTTCCTACAAAATAAATTTGTTAAAAAGTATAGTTAGTTACCAGGACATATTCAAATTTTCCACATTTAATAAATTTTAGCCATAGAAGATCACAAGTACTTCAAATTCTGACGTGCTCTCTAGAAATTATTTTTACACGTGCCATCTTTTTGTTCTTGTCTAAATTAGTTTCCCAAAAAAGTATGTTAAATTGTATGTTTGAAGTTAAGTAATAGAGTCTCAAAGCAGTGCTTTGTTTATAAGTAAACTTTGATTTAAACTGACTTCAGTACAGTGATGCTCTGCCAATAATTGATTGGGTTGGCTTTTACAAACTGAATTTTATAATTTAGAATCTCATTTATCTTTAGGAATGTTGGACTAAATAACCTCTAAGCAATATAATTATAAAATAAACATTTTAAATGGTAAATTTTGCTCCTAAAGTTTATTGAATTCAATATTAGCCTCGTAATCTACCATTTCTCCAACATGTTTCTATTCTTTTGGGTATCTTCTAAGATTATGAAAATAATTGTAGCCACCAAATTTAAGAAGACAGTTGTCAGCATTACTGATGTGGAACTGACTTATTTTAGTGATTCTCAGCATAAAGTCAAAAATATGGTGGAATCATTGAGTGCAATGTCCTAAGAATCATAAATGAACCAATTGATGTTGCTATTAATTAGAAAGTTTGGTTTGGGTAGGAGTGCTGAAAGACAGCAGAACTATGTTTGACCCTTAAAGTGATGTTTTTGATATATTTTCCCTTATTGTTGAGAAGAGAATCTTTGCATTCAAACCTAGAGCTAGGAAAAAACTACCAAGAAATAAATGACTTAAAAATTGAATGATTAAAACAATAGAGCAAAATAAAGAAATGATATCAGGAGGACAATGGGTGCTTCATAACCCCCTTAGAGCTATGTTAAGTACACTCACTACTCCAGAACCTAAGCTTACACTGAGATTGAGCCCTACTATTAACAGATAAACCTGTATATCTCCATAACTGGTACAAAATTTGAAAATTGAATACTGACCTGGGGTACCTAGGCTTTCTCCAGAAAATCCATTACAGTGTTAGTCTAGATAAGCTAAAGTTGAAGACATCATCTAGTGGTTCAGTTCAGTTGCTCAGTCGTGTCCGACTCTTTGTGACCCCATGAATCGCAGCACGCCAGGCCTCCCTGTTCATCACCATCTCTTGGAGTTCACTCAGACTCACGTCCATCGAGTCCATGATGCCATCCAGCAATCTCATCCTCGGTCGTCCCCTTCTCCTCCTGCCCCCAATCCCTCCCAGCATCAGAGTCTTTTACAATGAGTTAACTCTTTGCATCAGGTCGCCAAAGTACTGGAGTTTCAGCTTGAGCATCATTCCTTCCAAAGAAATCCCAGGGCTGATCTCCTTCAGAATGGACTGATTGGATCTCCTTGCAGTCCAAGGGACTCTCAAGAGTCTTTTCCAACACCACAGTTCAAAAGCATCAATTCTTCAGTGCTCAGCCTTCTTCACAGTCCAACTCTCACATCCATACATGACCACAGGAAAAACCATAGCCTTGACTAGTGGTTAGCTAGACTCAAATATCTGAGATTTTAAAAGGATGGCAAGACTTGTTCCAGGTTCTAAATTGGTAGCCACTTTATTCATTGGTAGTTAAAAAAAAGAGCAGTCATATTAATACATTACTGAGCAATCAGTACATTAAAATGTCCACAGAAAAAGTGATCATTATTTTCAAAGTACTGCATATAAGCAAGTTAAGACAATGTATTAAGGAATGAAGCTTTTTTAAAATTGACTCAACTTTTTAAATTTGTGTTTTGATCTTATATATTTAGTGAAGCAAAATAAAATGCATCTGGTAATAATCAAAACCTGAAAAACG
The DNA here is from genome assembly GCA_006410735.1 of Raphicerus campestris. Taxonomy (NCBI): domain Eukaryota; kingdom Metazoa; phylum Chordata; class Mammalia; order Artiodactyla; family Bovidae; genus Raphicerus; species Raphicerus campestris. The sequence continues at coordinate 722,463 of SJYW01045253.1, forward strand.
TGGCTGAGGAAAGCTGTTATATATAGCTGTGTCATAGGGCTACTAGATGGGCTGAAGGGAAAAGTCAGATTTGTAGAAATATGAATCAGTTTTTTAAATGCATGAACTTACCTCTTGACATGACATGCCCTAAAAATTAAAACTGATGGAAAAAAAAGACTCTATCCTTAAGTACAGGTGAGATGACTGACTCTCAGAGAAGGTAAGTCACTTGACCAAGGTAACACAAGTGCCTGGTAGTAGATCACATTAGAATCTTTAAAATATCCAGGAGAATTTTAGCAAAAAACTTAACATGAGCAAATACCAGGGTCTCAGTTCTTTTGTGTAGTTAACGTAGTAAGCCTCAGGATTTCCTGAAAGGGGAAATATATTGATATCTGTCAGTTATTTTCTGNGCATCAGGTCGCCAAAGTACTGGAGTTTCAGCTTGAGCATCATTCCTTCCAAAGAAATCCCAGGGCTGATCTCCTTCAGAATGGACTGGTTGGATCTCCTTGCAGTCCAAGGGACTCTCAAGAGTCTTTTCCAACACCACAGTTCAAAAGCATCAATTCTTCAGTGCTCAGCCTTCTTCACAGTCCAACTCTCACATCCATACATGACCACAGGAAAAACCATAGCCTTGACTAGTGGTTAGCTAGACTCAAATATCTGAGATTTTAAAAGGATGGCAAGACTTGTTCCAGGTTCTAAATTGGTAGCCACTTTATTCATTGGTAGTTAAAAAAAAGAGCAGTCATATTAATACATTACTGAGCAATCAGTACATTAAAATGTCCACAGAAAAAGTGATCATTATTTTCAAAGTACTGCATATAAGCAAGTTAAGACAATGTATTAAGGAATGAAGCTTTTTTAAAATTGACTCAACTTTTTAAATTTGTGTTTTGATCTTATATATTTAGTGAAGCAAAATAAAATGCATCTGGTAATAATCAAAACCTGAAAAACGTGGCTGAGGAAAGCTGTTATATATAGCTGTGTCATAGGGCTACTAGATGGGCTGAAGGGAAAAGTCAGATTTGTAGAAATATGAATCAGTTTTTTAAATGCATGAACTTACCTCTTGACATGACATGCCCTAAAAATTAAAACTGATGGAAAAAAAGACTCTATCCTTAAGTACAGGTGAGATGACTGACTCTCAGAGAAGGTAAGTCACTTGACCAAGGTAACACAAGTGCCTGGTAGTAGATCACATTAGAATCTTTAAAATATCCAGGAGAATTTTAGCAAAAAACTTAACATGAGCAAATACCAGGGTCTCAGTTCTTTTGTGTAGTTAATGTAGTAAGCCTCAGGATTTCCTGAAAGGGGAAATATATTGATATCTGTCAGTTATTTTCTGTAACTTATCAACAAATTACTGGGATATTTTATCCCAACATTAAATTGTTCTTTTCTTTCTTTTTTTTTTTTTTAAGTCTAATGCGCATCTTTCCATCTTACTCAGAGAAGACCTTCTTTTAGTTTACTTTGGCCCTTTGCAAAAATTTAATCATCTCCTCCCTTTAATCTTTTAAATCTAGTGGCCAGTCTTTGCTTTGACATCACCCATATCCACTCTTCCCTGTACTCAGTCATGTCCAGCTCAATGGGACCTCATTGGCTGTAGCCCCCCAGGTACCTCTGTCCATGAAATTTTCCAGAGAAGTAAACTAGAGTGGAGTATCATGCCCTTCTCCAGGGGATCTTCATGACCCAGGGATTGAGCCTGAGTCTCCTACATTGCAGGTGGATTCTTAACTGCTGAACCACTGGGAAACTGACTCTTTCTTTAGTGAATAGGAAAATTAATAAACAGATGTATAGAGATTATTTATTTAAGAATGAAGCTCAGGGAAAGCATTCATGAGCTTTAGAGCCAGTGAAGTTGTCAGGTTGAAGGGGAATATCACGAATGAGAAGAAACAGGGTGTTTAAAGAACACACAGACATATCTTTTAACATTGGCTTTGTTGATTAAAAAATGCATTTTATTTGTATAGTTCAGTGAGTTTTGACAAATATATACATCCGTGTGTCCACAACCATAACCAAGATATTGAACAGTTCTATCAACAAAAAATTTCTTTTGTTTGAAATCATTTTGACACCACCTCCAGCCTTAGCAAAACTGATCTCTTTCTGGCACCAGAGATTAGAAGTCTTTTCTAGAGATAAATATAAAATGAGTGGTGCTAATTATACTGTGTATCTGACTACTACCCAGCACAAGGTTTTATATATTCATCTATGTTGTTGCGTCTGTTATTTATTGCTGAATAGTATTTATTGTATGGAAGTGTCACTTTCTGTTTAACTATTGNAATGAGCGGTGCTAATTATACTGTGTATCTGACTACTACCCAGCACAAGGTTTTATATATTCATCTATGTTGTTGCGTCTGTTATTTATTGCTGAATAGTATTTATTGTATGGAAGTGTCACTTTCTGTTTATCGCTCATTCAATGATTTTTTAATTGGTTAGTAGTTTGGGGATACTAGCTAATTAGTTAGCAGTTTGGGACAGGAAATTCTGAGTTTGTGTGGAGGTATATTTTTCTTTTTTAAAAAATTTTATTTGTACTTTATTTTACTTTACAATACTGTATTGGTTTTGCCAGAGGTATATTTTCATTTCTTCTTGGTAAATACCAAGAAGTGGAATTGCTAAGTCATGGTCTGCATATGTTAAACTTCTAAGAAACAATAGTAAAATGAGCCTGAAATAAGTGAAATTTTTTATCAGCAAACACAAGAGTTCCAGTTTGTCCACCTCCTTTCTTGTCTTTCTAAATTTCAATTGTTCTAGTAGGATTATGGAGTACCATGTCATAGTCTTAATTTGTGCTTCCTTAATCGATGACAATGAGCAATTGGTCAAGTGCTAGAAGTTTTCACATAATCTTCTTTTGGGAAGTTTATACCACTATCTAATCAGCATGATTTTGACAGATGTGAATAGGGTTTCCTATCTTATGGCTTGTTTTGATCTTAGTAGTGCCTTTCAGGTTTCAGAATTTGTGACTTTTAAGGAATTTTTCTTAAATTTTCCTGTCCATGTTTTATGTATTCTACCTTAAAAAAAAAAAAAAAAACTTTGATTTTCCCTAAATTCTCAAGAATTTTCCAGAAACTTAGACTTAAACCACAATTCCAGGAAACTGATAGATCCTTCCAAGCTAAATAAATAAAAAGAGCAAGAAATATAATCAAACTTGAAAATTTTAAATAAAACATTGAAGGAAGCTGGAGAAAGAATAAACATTTTATACTGAGGGATACTGAAAGTGATCATAGTTTTAACACCCAGGGATCAGTGGAGGAATGTATNATCCTTCCAAGCTAAATAAATAAAAAGAGCAAGAAATATAATCAAACTTGAAAATTTTAAATAAAACATTGAAGGAAGCTGGAGAAAGAATAAACATTTTATACTGAGGGATACTGAAAGTGATCATAGTTTTAACGCCCAGGGATCAGTGGAGGAATGTATTCAAATAATAAAAATTGATAAAGTAAATGCAGGTTTCTATAATGTCTAAAGAGAATTGAAAAGTAAGCCCAGGTTTCTATAATGTCTAAAAAGAGCTTCTAGAAATGCAGGGGAAATACTTTGTCCCACACACATGCTGGGAAAATTCATTCCATTTGAACTTTGAAAAAAATAGTATACAAATGCAAAATGTGTCATTTTTTTTTAATGCTTCAGCTCCTTCTCTTGAGTTTTTATCTTTCATCTGCTCAAAGGAAAATAAGAATGGCTTTCTCTCATATATACAGTATGATTCCATGTCACATGGAAACCCTCACTGACCACAGAATAATTTTCTGTGATCCTCTCTACCACAGCATCCTGATCATTCCTAAATAACTGTCTCATTAGCTTTCATATGTTCTGTTCAGTTCAGTTCAGTCGCTCAGTCATGTCTGACTCTTTGCGACCCCATGAATCGAGGCATGCAAGGCCTCCCTGTCCATCACCAACTCCCGGAGTTCACTCAGACTCACGTCCATTGAGTCAGTGATGCNCTCAGTTCTATGAGGGACTAAGAAAACAACACAGAACATGACAAAGATTTACTCTAACTGAAGGCTGAGAAAGGGTTTTATTCAGTTCCATGGATGAGGAACTGCCTCCCCCATGCTTCTGCAGGTAAAGAATCTGCTTGCCGTGCAGGAGATGCAGGTTCACTCCCTGGGTTGAGAAGACCCCTGGAGAAGGAAATGGCAACCCACTCCAATATTCTCAACCTGGAGAATTCCATGGCCAGACGAGCCTGGCAGGCTACAGTCCAAAGGGTTGCAAAGAATCAAACATGACTGAGCACACACACATGGATGAGGATTGATTCTGGGGATAGATAGTAACTCTCCAGTAGATCTGACTGTCTCCAACATGCTGAGCATGCTCTTTTAGCCAGAATAACACCCAGGAAAAAACATAAATGGTTACTGTAGGCAGCTTTTGGCATAGCTAGCCTGATGCCAAGAGGATTTGGACAGCACTGTGTCCACTCAAGTCCACTCCTTATTAGGTTCACTCAGACTATGGTTAAATCTGGTCTCTTCTGCCTCTGATGTTCTCAAGATACTGGTCAGCTGCACTTTCAGTAGGGCTCCCTGCAGTTGGTTCCAAGGCCATGCTTTATATTTGTTACTTCCCTCTTCTACCAGCCTCNTTCACTCAGACTATGGTTAAATCTGGTCTCTTCTGCCTCTGATGTTCTCAAGATACTGGTCAGCTGCACTTTCAGTAGGGCTCCCTGCAGTTGGTTCCAAGGCCATGCTTTATATTTGTTACTTCCCTCTTCTACCAGCCTCTAGTATCTAGATTCCTCTCATACTCAGATGAGTGATCCTACTATTCCTATAGGCTGATTTTCTGGCAGAGTAAAACAGACCCTGACTCCATGTGGAGTCTGAAGCTGCAGTCATTTTGCCCTAAGCAGATGGTAGTTGCTCAGATGACTTAGTGCATTCCACCTCCATGGAATCCTCTGAATATGAGACATGCTTGCCCAGGCCCCCCATCATAATAAAGAAGCACCCCTGCAAGAATGGTGATTCCTTTCTTTTCCTGAGGATCTTTACTTCCTCATTAGTAGCAACACTTTTTGTTTAGCAAGTGTTCTCTTGGGTAGCTTTCCCAATAGTGCTGCACACCAGTTAGCAAGCGTGTGATAAAAGCAACTTTATAAATCTGTATTTGAGTATAAGGATGCTAACTGAATAAACGTTTTGAACATTATATGAGAGAAATGATAGATTCTGCCTTAAAATATATGGTGTGCTGCTGCTGCTGCTAAGTCACTTCAGTTGTGTCTGACTCTATGCGACCTCATAGATGGCAGCCCACCAACTCCTCCATCCCTGGGATCCTCCAGGCAAGAACACTGGAGTGGGTTGCCACTGCTTTCTCCAAAATATATGTTGTAAAGTCTATAATAGAAAAAAAATGTATACATTAGAAGAAAATGAATGCTGTTATTAGAGTGACAAATATTTTAATGACATAAAAATAAGGAAATAATAAAATTGAATGTAGAAATTTGCAAATTTTCAAATATTATAAGTAGGGTTATATGTGAAATGAAGGCACACTGCTGACTAAAATTAAAATTAAAAGGCACACTGCAACCATAGTAGCAGTGACTTCCTTTTATCCAGACTCTCATATCCTCTTCATAAGTCTGTTCCCTGATTGCAGTCTGAGGAGTGGCTCACATCTAACACAATCACGACTGCATCCACCCTATCGCTCATTCACTGGAGCCCAGATAGTTCTTAACCTTAAGGATGTGTCTATCCACTTATCTTCTGAGTCTACCCGTTGTTTCCTTTTAATTTCCTGTTCAGGCTACATTTTCTGGTCCAGTATCTTAAAAATTCCTTAGTACCTTCAAGACTTTTGATATCATTCCCCTTTCCTTGCTTCTTTTAAACTAAAAATAATAGTGTTCTCTTTCTACTTTCCATCTAACTATATTCATCAGTTACCTTCTAAGATGGAAGAAAAAGGCAGGAGTTTTACAGACAACCTATCATCTCAAACTATGTCTCCACTGGACACCTGCTGTTTTATTTTGAGCCTGTTACCTAATTTTCCACACCTCAACTCCCTGATTCATAAAATGAAAATAACAGGATAAAACTACTAATAAGCAGTAAGTTAATAAATTCCAGCTGGGGACTTAGAACAATTTCTAGTGACAGCAGGAGCTTAAACTATATTCTCTTTTACTGTCTATTGAGTCCTGTCTTGTCACATTGTGCGAAGCCATTCTTTAGTCTAATGCTCACCTCTTCCGTGATCTGGATCTCTTTCCTGTCCCAGAGACCTCTGTAAATTATTCTCCCTTTCCTCCATTACCTTCCCTGTCTCTCTTAATATTTCCTCATCTGAATTTAAATTCCTTCATTATAAAGCTCCTTCCTGTACTAAAGAAAACCTTCTCCGAATCACTTCCAGTTTCCCCTTGCTATTTCCAATCCATTCACCAGACGTCAACATGCATGTGTTTACTCTCTACCTTTCTAAAACCCATTGCCATGTTGATTTCTAGCCAATTACTCCATTAAAGTTGTTCAGACCATCATCAGTCTTAACAGATAAAATCATCCTGAGTTTTAACAAACCCTTGCCATAGTCCTGGCCCATTTGTGGACACTGGCATAATGCAGTGAAAGTGCACTTAGTTAAACTGGGCATATTTAGAAGGATGCCAAACACAGTTCAGAAAAAAAAGCTTTCTCAGAAGTTTGCTTCAGTACTACTCCCCCCAGTTACCATAACAACATCTACCCCATAATTATCTCTGACATAGGGATTAACTACCTAGTCTGGCTGTACCTTTGGGCACATGGTTTGGAGAGATAAGAGGCAATCTGGCACATTCTTTGGCAGTAATAAACTCCAGTCATATCTGGTAATTTTGCTTCTTCCCAAAGCTTCTGGTGTGTTATGATAGGAGTCAGTAGTATTAACATTCATGGACATGATGCAAGTTATATTGTATACAAACAAATTTCAAAAGTCATCAAAATCACCAGTTATACAGAATAGTATTTGCATACTTGCAGGGGAAAAAAACTCAGCGATAGATTCCGAAGAAAACCAAGGAAATTCAGATAATAGCAAATACTTGTCTAGCATACAGACCACTTTAAGAATTGTNAGGAGTCAGTAGTATTAACATTCATGGACATGATGCAAGTTATATTGTATACAAACAAATTTCAAAAGTCATCAAAATCATCAGTTATACAGAATAGTATTTGCATACTTGCAGGGGAAAAAAACTCAGTGATAGATTCCGAAGAAAACCAAGGAAATTCAGATAATAGCAAATACTTGTCTAGCATACAGACCACTTTAAGAATTTTATCAGATCAAAAGAATTTGTTCCTTGAACTAGATTCATTTCTGGATAGCAAGATGTCTAAAAATCTATTTATCCTTCTTCAGAGCAACCTCTACAGATTCAGAGACCTTGCTTTTATTTTTTGTGTCAATGCTGATTTTTCTATCTCATGGAAGCACTTTCTTCCTTTGGCTTTGACACCACTCTTCCTTAACTTACCTCTGCCCCTACTGTTGCTCTTAGAAGGCTTTGCTTCTGTTTTTGTGACTGTATCTGGAATGCTGGGTTTTCTTAATTTTTTTACTTTTTTTTTTCCCTTNTGGCTTTGACACCACTCTTCCTTAACTTACCTCTGCCCCTACTGTTGCTCTTAGAAGCCTTTGCTTCTGTTTTTGTGACTGTATCTGGAATGCTGGGTTTTCTTAATTTTTTTACTTTTTTTTTTTCCCTTTGACAAATTTCTCTTCTCACAGTATCCCTATGGGTTTGCATCATGCTCAAAATTTGTTGCCCTTCAGTTCAGTTCAGTCGCTCAGTCGTGTCTGACTCTTTGCGACCCCATGAATTGCAGCACGCCAGGCCTCCCTGTCCATCACCAACTCCCAGAGTTCACTCAGACTCACATCCATCGAATCAGTGATGCCATCCAGCCATCTCATCCTCTCTCGTCCCCTTCTCCTCCCGCCCCCAATCCCTCCCAGCGTCACAGTCTTTTCCAATGAGTCAACTCTTTGCATGCGGTGGCCAAAGTACTGGAGTTTCAGCTTTAATATCAGTCCTTCCAATGACCACCCAGGACTGATCTCCTTTAGAATGGATTATTTGTATCTCCTTGCAGTCCAAGGGACTCTCAAGAGTCTTCTCCAACACCACAGTTCAAAAGCATCAATTCTTCAGTGCTCAGCCTTCTTCACAGTCCAACTCTCACATCCATACATGACCACAGGAAAAACCATAGCCTTGACTAGACGGACCTTAGTCGGCAAAGTAATGTCCCTGCTTTTGAATATACTATCTAGGTTGCTCATAACTTTTCTTCCGAGGAGTAAGCGTCTTTTAATTTCATGGCTTTAGTATGTGGTCAAAAATGTACTTCTACCATCCACGTATCTTTCCTGACCTTCAGACCTATACATACAATTGCCCAATGGACAGGAACCTCATAGGGTTTAACTGATTCTACATGACCTCATCATCCCTTCCTCTCCTGTTCTTTGTCTATTTCCATCTTAGTTATGCTTAGTCATCATTTTCTCTATGCTTTGATTCGTTTATATACTTTACTTAAAAGGTAACTGTGCATATGTGCTCAGTTGCTCAGTTGTGTCTGACTTCTTGTGACTCCATGGAATGTAACCCACCAGGATTCTCTGTCCATGAGATTTTCCAGGGAAGAATATGAGAGTGAGTTGTCATTTCCTTCTGCAATCTTAGTGATCCGCACACCCATATGTTAAGTTCCAATGGTCACAAATGGGAGCACCATTCTAGACTTCTCTCCTTCTTTCACCCATAAATTCAACCTTTGACATAATATTTTATGTTACCAAATTTATATCTATAATCCCACATGGTCTGTGCTGTGTTTCCATCTTAGCTTGCTTATTTCTGCTCATAGTACTCCCAACAATTTCTGTACTGAAACTCCTTTAAATGTGACCGCCTTAAACTCATCCTTGGTCAGGTCAGTCACCCACAAATTCTTTTAAAAATTCATACATAATGTATTCAAAGTCCACACTTAAAGTTTTTTAATGAATTCTTGCACTATTCAGGTAAGTATTTAAAATCTTTAGTATATGAAAGACAGGTCTCCTGTCATTGTTCCTTTGAACTTTATAGTTCAAACTGAACATTTTTCTGGCCATGTCATTCCCCCCCACCACCACCACTTAAATCCCTTAGGGTCCTTGCCACTTATTTAAAGTGTCTGACTGGAACCTTCATTTCAGCCAAAGTCCTTCCTTCAAGTTCATTTAGTNGTACACCTGTGGCTGATTCATGTCAGTGTATGGCAAAACCAATACAGTACTGTAAAATAGAATAAAGTATTAAATAAAACAAAAAATAAAAATGATATGGTATCCTTCTCATAGAGGGGCATTATGTATATACTGTGAATTCTCTCATAGCTCAGTCAGTAAAGAATCTGCCTGCAATGCAGGAGACCTGAGTTTGATTCCTGGGTCATCAAGATCTCTGGAGAAGGAAATGGGAACACACTCCAGGATTCTTGCCTTGAGAATCCCATGGACAAAGGAACCTAGCAGGCTACAGTCATGGGTTCGCAAGAGTTGGACTCAACTTAGTGACTCAACCACATGTATATATTTCACTTACTAAAAACATTGCAATATTATTTTTATTATATTTAATGTTTACTATAACATACCAGTAACATACTAAACAAATATTTAACATTAGAATACATTTAAGCATGATAGAGCAAAACTAACCCAGAAAAACTTTGGCACATAGGAGGCATCCAATACATATTTTCTGAGTCTGTAACTGAAATGAAGTTTCAAATCATGGATTAATTCTGGATCTGTAGTTATCTATATGATAAGATCAACACTTTATATTCCTTTCCTTACATTTTAGGAGATGAGCCTTTCATACTTGTTTCAGAATAAAGGGATTTTCAGTTCAGCTTAGTCACTCAGTCATGTCCGACCCTGTCAGCCCCATGGACTGTAGTACACCAGGCTTCCCTGTCCATCACCAACTCCTGGAGCTTTCTCAGACTCATGTCCTTTAAGTTGGTGATACCATCCAACCATCTCATCCTCTACTTTCCCCTTCTCCTTCTGCCTTCCATCTTTCCTAGCATCAGGGTCTTTTCCATTGAGTCAGTTCTTCACATCAGATGGCCAAAGTATTGGAGCTTCAGCATCAATCCTTCCAAAGAATATTCAGGACTGATTTCCTTTAGGATGGACTGGTTGGATCTCCTTGCACTCCAAGGCACTCTCAAGAGTCTTCTGCAACACCACAGTTCAAAAGCATCAATACTTTGACACTCAGCTTGCTTTATACTCCAACTCTCACATCCATATATGACTACTGGTAAAACCATAGCTTTGACAAGATCAAACTTTGTTGGCAGAGTAATGTCTCTCCTTTTTAATATGCTGTCTAGGTTGGTTATAACTTTTCTTCCAAGGAGCAAATGTCTTTTTATTTCATAGCTGCAGTTCTCATCTTCAGTGATTTTGGATCCCAGGAAAATATAGCCTGTCACTGTTGCCATTGTTTCTCCATCTCTTTGTCATGAAGTGATGGAACCAGATTCCATGATCTTAGTTTTGTGAATAATGAATTTTGAGCCAACTTTTTCACTCTCCTTTCAATTTCTTCAAGAGACACTTTATTTCCTTTTTGCTTTCTGTCATAAGGATGTTGTCATCTCCGTATCTGAGATTATTGATATTTTTCCCGGCAATCTTGATTCCAGCTTGTGCTTCATCCAGCCCAATAATTATTTATTTTTGCAAGTACACCCAGTTGTCTCAGCACTACTTGCTGAAGTGTTACCTTTACTCCACTATATTGTTTTGACTCTTTGATCAAAGATCAGTTGACTATGTGGATCTACTTCTGGGTTTTCTATGTGTTCCATTGTTCTCTATGTCTTTTCACTAGTACCACAGTGTCTTGAAAAGTGAAACACTATAGTAAGTCTTAAACTTGGATAGTTTTGTCCTCTGGTTCTGTTCTTTTAATATTGCCTTAACAGTTCTGGGTCTTTGATGCTCCAAACTTTAGAAACACCTTGTCGATATCCATAAAATTACTGGCTGGGATTTTGATTTGGATTGAATCAAATCTATAATGCAAGTTGGAAAGAACTGAAATCTTGACAGTTTTGAGTATTCCTATCCAGGCAAATGAATCACTCCCTCATTTATTTAGTTCTTTGATTTTGTTCATCAGATTTTGTAGTTTTCCTCACATGGATCTTGAACATATTGTTAGACTTATTCCCAAGTATTTGTGTGTGGGGGGGGCATGTGGTCAATAAAAGTCTGTGCTTTAATTTCAAATTCTACTTGTTCATTGCTGGTATATAGGAAAGTAACTGACTTATAAAGAACCATGTGTCATGCAACCCTGCCTTAACTGTAAAGTTCCAGGAATTTTTTAATCTATCTTTCCAATTTTCTAAATAGCTAAGCATGTTATCTGCAAACAAAGGTAATTTTATTTTATTTTTCCTTCCCAATTTAGACACCTTTTTTTCCCTCATTATATTAACCAGAATTTGTGTATGTTGTTTCAATTGTGTTCAACTCTTTGTGATTCTATGGACTGTAGTCTGCCCACAGGGATCCTTGGTCCCTGGGATTCTCCAGGCAAGGATACTGGAGTGGGTTGCAATGCCTTTCACCAGGGGATCTCCCCAACCCAGGGATTGAACCAGCATCTCTTATGTCTCCTGCACTGGCAGGCAGGTTCTTTATCACTAGCACCACCTGGGAAGTTCATATTAACTAGAACTTCCAGTATATTGAAAATAAGTATTGAAAGGGAACATCTTTGACTTAAATTTGAGTCTCACACCATTAAATGTAATATTAGCTATTGGTTTTGTCAAGTCTTTTTCATGTTAAGTAAGTTTCTCTCTGTTCTTAGAATACAGAGTTTTCATGGTGAATGTGTGTTGAATTTTGTCAGTGATTTTTCAGCATCTGCTGAGTTATCATGTGATATTTCTTTGCATGTTGATGTGATATATTAATTAATTTCAGATATTTAACCAACTTTTCACACTTTTAGCATTTAGTTAAAAACCACAGCAATAAAGCAAATATAACACCAGATCTCATGAGTTTTCTAGTGTCTTAATGCATGTAAATCTTATGTTTACACGATATTATAGTATATCAAGAGCAATTGCATTATGTTAAAAAGCAATATATATACCTTAATTTACAATATACTAATCATATTCTGAACCTTTGAGTCATAATATTTTTACTGGTGTGCACTGTTGATGCTGGGAGGGATTGGGGGCAGGAAGAGAAGGGGACGACAGAGGATGAGATGGCTGGATGGCATCACTGACTCGATGGACGTGAGTCTGAGTGAACTCCAGGAATTGGTGATGGACAGGGAGTCCTGCTGCGTGCTGTGATTCATGGGATCTCAGAGTTGGACACAACTGAGTGACTGAACTGTTGAATCAGGTTTGCTAGTATTTTATTGAGGATCTTTGCAATTATGTTCATCTGCATTCTTCTATAGCTTTTCTGGTTTTGCTTTTTGGGTAATTTTGGTCTCATAGAATGAGTTAAGAAGTACTTTATCTGTTCCCATAATCTAAAGGATAATGTAGAGAATTGTAATAATTCCTTGCTAATGTTGAACTTGGTGCTTTCTGTTTCTGAAGGATAGTAGTTATTCAACTTCTTTAATTAGTATAAGCCTATCAGATGGGTAATTTTTATTTTAATAAAGACCAAACACATAGACATTTCAGAAGAGTGATATTCTTTTCAGGAGCCCCTTTAATTTTTAAAGATGAAGGCTTGATTTTTTATTTATTTATTTTTTTAGAGACCACATGTTGAACAGTGAAACAAATGTCAGTAAATTTAAATATTTCCACTGAAGAGTCAGTCTGTCCCCATTTTTCTTTGGAAGGAAGCCACTATGCCTAGCCCACATTTATGTGGAGATTTATGCACTAGGTTCTGAAGGGTGGAGTACCTACAGATATCATTTGGAATTCTTCTGCAGGGGATATTTGCTCACTAATTTAGTTCCTTATTCATGTTGGCATGGATTCATGGAGATTTATTTATACTTTAAGGTTAAGTCTGATAATTCTGTAGTTTCCTGCTCAAATGCTTTCAGCTTTGGCCATTGGGAATCTTTCATTTGGCTCTGTTGTACTTTTGACATACTCGTCATTCATTTTCCTTAATTGTTCATTTCATTATACATGCATACCAGCATCAATATTGTTAACATGAACTCCTATAGGAAACAACTTTAACAAGTAGCATGGAGGCTTTATCTGTGTCCCTTTGCTGTGGCAACCTACTCCAGTTACTCTTGCCTAGAAAATTCCATGGATGGAGGAGGCTGGTGGGGTCGCAAAGAGTTGGGCACGACTGAGCGACTTCACTTTCACTTATTTTCACATCGCTGTTAAGAGTTTGCAAGACTTCATTCAATTGTTATTTGGGTCATCAACATTTTTGTATCTCCTTTTCAGTGAGATTGTTCCCACATACAATTAAATTCTTTGTTGTCAGAGTCCTCTGTTATCCTGGGATTTCAGTGCTGTCATGCTTTTTTTTTTTTTTTTTTTTTTATACCATTAGTTTCACTCTTTCTGCACTAGGTTTTGACAAATGTATACTGTCGTGTATTCACCATTACAGTATCACACAAAGTAGTTACATTATTCTAAAATTTCTTGTTTCATGTATTCAACCTTCCCTCCAATGATTGCTAAAAACTATTGATCTGATGACTTCTCCATAAATTTGCCTTTTTAAAAATAGCGTAGACATTGAATTATACAGTATGTAACATTTTCAGAGTAGTTTCTTTAACTTAGCAATATGTGTTTAAGGTGTATTCATATTTTCATTGCTTTATAGCTCATCTCAGTAACATGCCACTCTTGCACTTGCTGCCTTTCAAATAGTGTATTTAAGACCATTGACATTTGTTATGATTGTTTAGTTGAATTGATGCCTTCCAAGTTTGGAACAGTTTTCTATTTGTTGTATTTTTTCCCTCTTTATCCACCTCTTTTCACACTATGATTTTCACTGACTCTTTTATTGAATTCCATTGTATCATCTCAGTTCATCAATTATACTCTTTAAACTTTTTGTGTGATTTCCCTGGAGTTCACAAAAGAGATTTTTAACTACTCTGTTTATCTTCAAATATCACTGTACTTCTTCACAAGTGGTACAGATAATAGAANTTGAATTCCATTGTATCATCTCAGTTCATCAATTATACTCTTTAAACTTTTTGTGTGATTTCCCTGGAGTTCACAAAAGAGATTTTTAACTACTCTGTTTATCTTCAAATATCACTGTACTTCTTCACAAGTGGTACAGATAATAGAAAATAAAACTCCCAAGTCTGTCTCCTTCCCCATGTGACAGTACAGTAATTGACTTCAGTTACCCAGGTTTATAATCACCTATTCCATTGTTCTACTTTTGCTCATACCTTTAGATCATTGAACATATAAAAACTCACATATTTTACTTTCATTTCTTCTGCCTTTGTCTCTTCACACTTCTTTGTGTAAATCCAAGTTCTGAACTGTATAATTCACCTTTGCCCTAAACAATTTGTTTAATATTTCTTTCAGAATTGTTTCTGGAAATGAATTCTCTCATTTCTTGTTTGAAAGAGATGTATTTCTCTTCATGTTTGAGTAGCATTTTGCTTGAAGTAGAATTATAGGTTAGTATGTGTTGTTTCATTCAAAATTTTAAATATTTCAC
>SJYW01045254.1:0-15384 GCA_006410735.1 Raphicerus campestris
GCTATTTTCCATGAGGCATGGCCTGCCTCCGGGGTTTTAACACAAAGGAGACGTAAAATTTTAACCTAGGTTCTTCATGGTCTTTTTAAAAATGTGCCTAATTTTTAGAGATCGAGGTTTATTGAAGCGCATGTTGCACTTTTCACTTCAGAAATGCAGCCATTTCTTTTGCTGTTGTTGCTTAGTAGCTAAGTCGTGTCTGACTCCATGGAGTGTAGCCCACCAGGCTCTCCTCTCTATGGGGATTCTCCAGGCAAGAATACTGGAGTGGGTTGCCATTTCCTGCTCCAGGGGATCTTCCCGACCCACGGATCCAACCTGTGTCTCCTACTTTGACAGCTGGATTCCTAACCGCTGAGCCACCAGGGAAGCCCAGTCACTTCTTTAAGTTACCCTAATGCCTCTACTGTGTAGAAAACTATCCCACCATCAGATCATCCTTATTCATGATACAGGAGTGGGCTTCCCAGGTGGTGCTAGTGGAAAAGGAACCCACCTGTCAATACAGGAGACAGGATACAGGAGTGATGCTTCCAGTTTTAGATGAAGTAATTAAGGATTTTATCAACTGACTTCTATACTACCCAGCTTCGTGTGATTTGTAATTGAATAAAACAAACAAAAAAATTAAATTACATAAAAGGACAGCAGAGGGAGCTATTGAGGTTTGATTACATTCTCCACTGCCCTGGCTGAGGTTTTTCTTTATCACATTTCGACTTAGACTTTCTCAGTTTTCTCAGTTGTCAACAGGCAGGGCACGTTTTATTATATTGGAAGAGAATATATGCACTGTGGAGGATATGGTCCCCTTTAAGTCCCTTTATCTTTCCCCAAACACCTATTAAGGTAGTTGGTATAAGAAAAGTCATAATTTTACGGCAGTGATTTTAGAAATGAAGCTCCTCCGTTAGGCTAAATCTGGGTCAGCAGGATTAGCTGTTCTACAAGCCATTGTCCCAACTTGTGTTTCTGTCTGGCTTCATGGAGACTGATTTGGGGGTCTCAAAGTCGTATGGTGATTGCCTGTATTGATGTGAGCACTATCTCTCCACCCTGCTTCAATTATATATGGTGGAAAATGAGACCTGAAGGTGTTGAAATTCGCAGCATTTTGTGGAAAAACCCTCATGATGAGGAGGGAAGGCTGCCCTGGATGATGCGTGCTGTGTGCGTGTGTGGGTGCTCNTACCTCTTATTGGCTGTGATCTTATACAAATCATTTCACTCCTTTTAGCCTCAGATTATACTTCTATAAATTGGAGACAAGTACTGTCACCTGAAAAGATAACTGTGAGGATGAAATAAGCTGGCGCTTGGAGAATCACCCAGCCTACCAAAAGAAACCAACTGTTACTTTGCTTGTAATATTTTACTCAGGGCTTGGATTGAGGAGGGTGATGGAGGAAGAGAGAAAACCGGCCCATGGCTATTCTCTCACAAAACAAAAACCACTGGAAAGACAAAAACTATAAACAGAAAACTTGCATTCAGACTTACTAGATGAAGAAATCAAAGTCTAAACAATTTACTTCTCTCACAAATGTTCTCCATATAATAATAATAATGGGAAATATTATAGTTATATTAACAATAATAACATAATCATATAGAATATGATAATTCTAATAAATAATGGGAAAAGGGTAAGATTTTAAAGTCCAGTGTATATAGCTACAAAATAGTTCTATTACTTGAACACACCTTGCAGAATCATTATGAGAGTTAAATAACACTCTCCACTCTGATTTTTGGGCTTCCCAGATAGCTCAGTTGGTAAAGAATCCACCTGCAATGCAGGAGATCCCAGTTCGATTCGTGGGTCAGGAAGGTCCAATGGAGAAGGGATAGGCTGCCCACTCCAGTATTCCTGGGCTTCCCTTGTGGCTCAGCTGGTAAAGAATCCACCTGTAATGCGGGAGACTTGGGTTCAATCCCTGCATTGGGAAGATCCCCTGGAGAAGGGAAAGGCTACCCACTCCAGTATTCTGGCCTGGAGAATTCCATGGACTGTACAGTCCATGGAGTCACAAAGAATAGGACATGACTGAGCAACTTTCACTCACTCACTCATTGTGATTTTGCTGCAACTGGACTCTGTCATGGAAAAACCTATCCTAGAACAAGGCTGGGGTAATATGCTTCTAGTGTTAAGATCTAAGTGTAGGGAAACCATGGATAGTCCATACCTTGTTAATTGTAATGATGTTATTTGCAATCACAGCTAGCAATGCCACATCTGTTGGTCTGTGAACAAAAAGTAACAGTCAAAAAGGAAGAGACCTTTAAGAAGAAACCTTACCCCTATAAAAGACACTTCATTTTTATAATTCACTTACTTTAATTTTATTATCTGGTTGTAAAGTTGCAAAGCCTCCTCTGTACGACCCTGAAGCTGCAGAATATAGGCCATCTGCCCATGAATGATGGCCAGTTCTGCCTGGGGGTCTTCTTCAGTCCCATCCTAAGCAAAAAAAGAAAATTTTTTCCCCCATAAGTTCTCCAAATTGATCCACATATTCAAAAGACTATATAAACAGAAAGAAAACATACAATTTTCAGGAATTTTCCTATAGAGTCAGTTTTGTTAAACTTAGGAATTGCCATCAAAACAGGGAAGCTTAAATGAGAATGGCAAAAAGAAAGATTCAGGAAGAACATGGTAACAGGTTCAGGAATACTATTCATTGATCATTTCTTCTTTAAAACCTAAGAATTAAAAAACAGTAAAAACTAGCATGCATGTTTAAGGTTTTACAATACCCCAGAATTCTGGAAACAATTTTTCATAGAAACACATTTTCAGAATGCTTTACTCTTAATTCTAACGTACTTCTAATCCAAAGATTACAAAATTTTAACTAGGAATTATAAGAACTTGTAAAGAACTTTGTAAAGAACTTTAAGAGCTAAAACTAACTCTGTAATTAAAGTACCAAGTCTCTTAACTGATACCCCAGACGAATCTCTATTTTCCATTCCTTTGGAGAAGCTGACTGATACCCACAGGCAGTGAATCCTCAAGGCTAAGAGGCTGCTCTTTTTTGCCGTATTTGGCATTCCTCTCTCACCTGGTAAGAATATGTTCACCAGGAGTGTCAGATGCATTTGTTTCCAATCCCATTATGCCATTGTTTGATAAAAAATTATAAAACTTAAGTATTATAGTAAGACATGAACTATGAGTGAGAAAAGAGACTGGCTTCAATGATTAACTATGCTGAACATTCAGAATATTTGACAAAGGTAAGGTCCTAAAGAAAATTACTATCTAATTAGGAGCAAGAAAACAGTAAGAGATCAGTGAAAAAACGATTCTGTAGTGAAAGTAATTCACGACTACCTTTAAAATACTATTACACTTTTAAAAAAACCCTGGAGATCATGAGGGCAGAATTCTGTAAGAAATATGCATGGAATTCCCATGAATAGACTCTTACTCAAAAGACCTGAGCCCTACATCTAAAACAGGAGAATGAATTTATATTTATATGAATATAAAATGAAATGCATAAGGCATATAAAATTTTTGTATTACAATTTCTCACCCTAAGAGATTCCATCAAATAAGGGTTTTTGTTGATCTTATTCCATCAAATAAGATCCCAGAGGATTTCTATGATTCTTATTTAATGAATCAGCATCATTTCAAAAAGTCAATAAATACTACAAAGAAGTCTACTACAAATTTATATTAGCTACAGTATAATATATGGGCTTAACCACAGTGGAATACTTACAGAGTCTTCTGAAAATGAACGGCGGCAGAGATCTATAGGAAAAAATGTTTTCAAAATTAACATTGCTGGGTAACTCTCATTTCTTTCATGTTCCAACAAGAAAAAAACAAAATTTTTAGGCAGAAGATTTAAGATAATTTTGATAACAAGCAAATTTTAGATTTATCATTAACATCAAACACATTATACAAATATCAATCCTTGATTATTCTTCCTCTTTGGCCTTTTCTTTCACTTGTAATCCCCGTTAAAAATTTTTTAAGGGAATTAAAAATCTATAAATGCAACAAACATTGACTGCAAAAAATCAGTTATAGAAAAGTATAGAGACAATACTCCTGCCGCCCGGAAGTAACTATTCTTTAGCATTTCAGTTTTTTTTTTTAATGTAAATGCACAGTTACATTTTTAAATGAAAGTGGGATATTCTACTGTTTTGAAACCTCCCTTCCCCCATTAATATACTATGGACATCTTTATAACACAGATACATTTACATTATTATTTTTAACATGAATACTGTTAATGACCACATGGTAATCTATTCTATGGTTATAATGAAACTAGCTAGTCCTCTAATAGGACAGAAACACATATTTCTTAATTTTTGTTCTTATGAACATTCATACATATATATATATATGAATGTATCCAGTTTTACCTTAAATTGCTAGAAATGAAATTCTTAGATCAAAGGGTATGCAAATTTCAAAATCTGCTACACCGCCTCAAAACTGCCCACTGCAAAGCCTCTATTACTTTTATATTCAAACCTCAAACTATGTATGAGGGTGTCCTCCATACCACTTCAATGCTAGGTATAATCCAGAACATAATTCTTACACACAGTTTTCGCCTCATGGTGCTCTAAACTTGGCCCTTATTTTAACCATCAGTATTAATAAACCAGACCTTATTTCATCTTTTTTTCCTTCGTATCATTCACTGCAGTTCACCAACATCACTTTCATAGCTTCCAAGAAATATGTATGCAGAAGCAAGTTAAAACATTTCAGGAGTTGAGACCAGTCATTAAGTTCTCTAATAAATTATTTTCTTTTTCTAGTAACAGCTTTCAAGTATATAGGTACTGTATATGGAAACATACTAAGTGGAGTGAAAATGTGCTTGAATAGTATTATCGATGCACAAATATAGTGTATACTCAGGCACACACACAGGCACACTATGCTGTTACTGTACTTGTGTACTTAATACCAATAATAATTATAACATTTACCAAATGTTTATTAACTCTGTTAACTTGCATTTAAAATTCATAGCAACTTGTTCAAAAACCTACTACTCAAACTTAGGTTTTGGTGTGGTTGAATATGGAAAGTAGACTGGTTTAAGGATAAGAAACCAAGAGAGAGACACAGTCAGAATACCAAGTGAAGGCTAGATGGATTCTGAGAAATTTCCACTGCATCAATAATTTCCACTTAAAAACGTCCCAGAAACCAAATGTAGGTTTTGGAAATACTTTGCAAAGTTATATGCATGTTATGTTTACATAGAATTTTAACAAGTGTCCAACCTTCAGCTTTTTGGAGAATTCTCATCGCCTGGCTCAGCTGGCCTTGTCCTATAAGAGCACACGCAGTATTGTAGCATAGCTCGTGTGTGCCTTCTTGGAGACCCAAGTTCTCCTGCCACAGAGCAAAACACCAGTCAAACACCAGACAGGAACGACGTTTCATGGCTGTATGCACATACAGAGATACTCACTGGAACCACTTTTTCCCAGTTGCTTTGAGCTGCAACAACTGCTGAAAGATTTGTTTTTCTCTCCTCATCATAATCATCTTGGGAGTTTCGGACAAGATCTCTATATACAGCCAGGCATTCATCATAGCGTTCTAACCGGTATAACTGAAGAGATAAGTAGCAGATCAAAAATCAGAGAAGGTTAAGTATTGTGTTATATCCCTAACCCCATATAAACCCTTTTTGGAATTGTTATATAAGAAACCTAATTCAACATAATGTGGGAAATTAACTGTTTTTCCTTTACAATTTTTCAATTAGTTCTGCATGCTACTAATACTTCCCAAAAGTTACTTACAATCAATCTCTACTATACTGCATATTTGTAAGCATGATTCAGTGAGAAAAGCCATTGTATCAACTCCCATCTTGAGGTTAGGTAAGTGTCTAAGTGGGTTGTAAAAGAAAATCATTCTGTAGAAATCAACCTTGCTACGTAAGTCTGACTCAACAATAAAAAAAAATTTCCCAGATTACTAAGCCCTAGTAAACAGGAACAAACTTTGATGTTAACACAAGGGCTTACTATTTCTAGGGGTTCATTATACTTCAGCTTCATTATCCCTTTTCAGAAACCAACTATTGTACTGGGTAGTATCAAGTGTACACAACATAATTCTTGCTTATTCCATTCAAGTTGTTCTCAAAGGGCAGTGAGAACTGCCACTCTGGGTCAATTAGTCTACCATGTATGCAAAGACAGGTACCCTTTATCAATACCAAAATGCAGGCATTCAACCTAAACTAACCCAGCTTACATGAAAAGTGTTCTATGGACCTATAATCCATAAATGTGCCCAAATTTTTCTTTGTTAAACTAGCACTACCTTTTAGGGACAATCTATAATTCAATATAACATTATTTGCCCTAAACTGACATTTTAAAAAATTTTAAGAGGGTTTTGCTAGTTCTAGTATAACATTTGTTTTCTTACCATAAATAACCCTATAGGCTTATTTGTATGTTTCAAAACTCTTTGAAAATAAGGTATTTCCAGAGATTTCATGAACCATCTGAATTCATCCAAATTCTTATTCATCATGATTTTCTTCATTTTACACTTAGAATA
The DNA here is from genome assembly GCA_006410735.1 of Raphicerus campestris. Taxonomy (NCBI): domain Eukaryota; kingdom Metazoa; phylum Chordata; class Mammalia; order Artiodactyla; family Bovidae; genus Raphicerus; species Raphicerus campestris. Next base: position 6,581 of record SJYW01045254.1, read on the forward strand.
AAATAAAAACTAAAAAGACTACTTCAAAACTATAGTATATAAACTTACTGGCTTTCATCTTTCCAACTACAAAGTTCAAATTTCACAGGATAGTTCTTAATTTCCCAACTACCTCGAGGAAGTCATTTGTTCATAAAACACTATATATACAGTTGCTCATATGAAGATCAAGAAGAGGGAATATGTTGAATTGGTTTGGTGGCAAGTTCAATGGAGCATCAGGATGGGTTGGGGTTCCTCATCCCCACTCCCTGCTCTAGGCAGAATCTCGTTCACTTAGGATGACTGTCAAACAGGGATTTTAAAGCAGTAATTACCACTTGTCCATAAAGCTCCTTTAGTTTGTCTGTCTGCTGGTTGGCACTTTCTATTGTCTTCAAGGCATTCTCAATTCTGTTCAGCCTATACTCACAGTATGCCTTCTCAAAGGAAAGAGAGTTACTGAAAAAGCAAAAACCAATATGTGATTATTAGCTAACACCACAGAGCACCCACTATAAGCCAGATACTGCTCTAAGCACACTTGATACATATTAAGTTATTTAATCATTAATGAGATGACAAACGCTAGTGACTTGTCTAAAATGACAGCTTAAAAGTGATAGAAAATACTACATTCATTTCCCTGGACTCTCTTGTTTTCATGGATATTCTTACTAGAATTACTGGCCTTTTGAAACAAATATATAAGAATACAATTCTGAATTAGCTAAAAACTGTTTTAGATATAAAGACAATCTCAACATTGTTTTAAATGTGTTGTTATATAAGTTTCTTAAATCTATTAATCAAATAAGCCATAAAATGCTGTTTTAACTTGTTAAAGAATAATTAGCAAAGAAAAAGTAACTAGAAATCTTAAAAGAGCACAGCACTTGCAACCAAACAACTGGTAAATAAACAATCACAAAAAACACTCCTTATGCACATAGACTTAAGAATTTATCTAATGAATGTCATACATGAAACTCATTTTGAAGTTTCAACCATAATCTACGAGGAAAAAACCAATATCAAGCAGATGGCAATATCCTTTACTCACTAGACTGAACAAAATACTATTTGAAAACATGCCCCCCCCTCACAAAATCACCCAAAATCAAAACACTGAATTTTAGTATAAACATGTTTATTAGAGGAAAACAGTATACCTTTTATTGAGGCTTCCTCTGATAACCCTTTTATTTTTAATAAAGTCTAAAATTTTTTTTTAATCTGTAATACATGCAGTTGGCCCCAGTAAAAAAACAAAAAGGTATACACTGAAAGGTTTTACTTCCACTGTTATTCAAATCTACTATGTTCCCCTCACCTCCTACAAGTGACTATTTTTATTTATTGCTTCTGCATCAAGTGTTTGTCTTTGCAAATACAAAAACATACACATAGAAATTCTTATATCCTTTTCTTATACAAAAGGAAGTATACAATACACTGTTGTATACCTTACAAACATTAAAGAATAAATATGAACCAACCTGCATTTCAATACACATTTCATTTGGGGCTTAGGCATAACTAACAAAAAATGAAATTACAGTAACAATTCAGAATTTAAGTTCACATTTCATGAAATGAAAAATGAAATAACAATAAAAAACTGCTGGACTTCCCTGGTGGTACAGTGTCTAAGAATCCACCTGCCAAGGCAGGAGGACACAGGTTTCATCGATCCCGAGTCTTGTAACTAAGATCCCACATGCGCTGCAACTACTGAAGCCCAGACGTCCTGGAGCCTGCACGCTGCAACTACTGAAGCCCAGACGTCCTGGAGCCTGCACGCTGCAACTACTGAAGCCCAGACGTCCTGGAGCCTGCATGCTGCAACTACTGAAGTCTGTGTGCCGATAACCTGTGCTCTGCAACAAGTGGAGCCACCGCAAGGAAAAGCCCACACGCTGCGACAGAGCAGTCACTGTTGGCTGCAACTAGAGAAAGCTTGCGCAGCAACCAAGATCCAGCGCAACCCCAAATAATAATAGACAGTAATAAATTTAAAACGACTATATATTCTAAAGACTGCTAAAGAACTCTGAAAGATCTTGGCCTAATATCATACTCACCTNAGCACCCACACACGCACACAGCACGCATCATCCAGGGCAGCCTTCCCTCCTCATCATGAGGGTTTTTCCACAAAATGCTGCAAATTTCAACACCTTCAGGTCTCATTTTCCACCATATATAATTGAAGCAGGGTGGAGAGATAGTGCTCACATCAATACAGGCAATCACCATACGACTTTGAGACCCCCAAATCAGTCTCCACGAAGCCAGACAGAAACACAAGTTGGGACAATGGCTTGTAGAACAGCTAATCCTGCTGACCCAGATTTAGCCTAACGGAGGAGCTTCATTTCTAAAATCACTGCCGTAAAATTATGACTTTTCTTATACCAACTACCTTAATAGGTGTTTGGGGAAAGATAAAGGGACTTAAAGGGGACCATATCCTCCACAGTGCATATATTCTCTTCCAATATAATAAAACGTGCCCTGCCTGTTGACAACTGAGAAAACTGAGAAAGTCTAAGTCGAAATGTGATAAAGAAAAACCTCAGCCAGGGCAGTGGAGAATGTAATCAAACCTCAATGGCTCCCTCTGCTGTCCTTTTATGTAATTTAATTTTTTTGTTTGTTTTATTCAATTACAAATCACACGAAGCTGGGTAGTATAGAAGTCAGTTGATAAAATCCTTAATTACTTCATCTAAAACTGGAAGCATCACTCCTGTATCCTGTCTCCTGTATTGACAGGTGGGTTCCTTTTCCACTAGCGCCACCTGGGAAACCCACTCCTGTATCATGAATAAGGATGATCTGATGGTGGGATAGTTTTCTACACAGTAGAGGCATTAGGGTAACTTAAAGAAGTGACTGGGCTTCCCTGGTGGCTCAGCGGTTAGGAATCCAGCTGTCAAAGTAGGAGACACAGGTTGGATCCGTGGGTCGGGAAGATCCCCTGGAGCAGGAAATGGCAACCCACTCCAGTATTCTTGCCTGGAGAATCCCATAGAGAGGAGAGCCTGGTGGGCTACACTCCATGGAGTCAGACACGACTTAGCTACTAAGCAACAACAGCAAAAGAAATGGCTGCATTTCTGAAGTGAAAAGTGCAACATGCGCTTCAATAAACCTCGATCTCTAAAAATTAGGCACATTTTTAAAAAGACCATGAAGAACCTAGGTTAAAATTTTACGTCTCCTTTGTGTTAAAACCCCGGAGGCAGGCCATGCCTCATGGAAAATAGCTTTCCCCTTATCTGGTGACTCAGAGCCTCCTGATCCTTGACACAGCCCCACTATAGTAGTGTGTGAGGATTTCTATTAATTCTTAACTGATGACCTATAATGTAGTTTCCTGGCCTTGCAAAAAGACCCTCTCTCAACGACGTATTTTCTGTCAGACTTTTCCGGGTAATTGTTCTTCTAAGGACTGGCCAACCGCCGCAGGGTGGTCAGCCAGCCGTTTTGACTTAATTACCTGCAGACCTGTCCCACCAATCAAACGTCCTCACCCCACCTGCGCCTGCCTATGGCCCCCTATCACATTGTTCCCAACATCCTGACCCCACTCCCACCTGCCTGTGATTTTTCGGTATAAAAACCCTTCGCGACCAGTGTTCGGGGTTCGCTCCTTTCGAGGAAGATCGAACTCCGGCGCACCGGTTTCATAAATCCTCTTGCTGATTGCATCGAATTCGAGTCTTGGTGATCTGAGAAGCGACGTCTCCCGTGGTTAGGCCGTTCGGGGCCTAACAACCACTCTTAATGATTCACTTGTCTAGGCCACACTGGTCCAGTGAGAGCTGAAAAGCCCACGGCTTTGAAAAGGATGTGGAAGACATAAGGTTGGAATGCAGAGAAAGGAACAAACACTAGGCCAATAAGGAACAGAACAGGTTCTTCCACTTGAGGCGCCAGGACCGCAGGGCACAGGACGGGGGCGGAGCCGGGGCTGACACGCCGCCCCGGAGGCTGCCGGCAGGATGCCCCTCGGCACGCATCCTCACCGGACGCTCCGAACAAGTCTGAGCGGGGCTATTTCTCACTTTACGAACAAGAAGACACTTAATTGGTTGGTCCGTCAACCACTAAGGAGAAAGCTTGGGCACAGATTTAGAAGCCTTTGGCTTTGGAGTCCTCATTCTGTCACTCACGGGGACCCTGGGAAAGTCACAGCCTCGCAGCCTGTTTCTTCCACTAGAAATTGAAAGATGTGATTCAGTGGCCTCACAAGTCTTTTCCAGCAATCAAAACCATTGCAGGCCCATCACACTCTATTCCCCCCCTTTATCTGACCCAGAGATGGTTCAGTTTAAATGACAATCAAAGGCAATTTGCAGAAAAAGGAAAAAAGAGAGTAAGGTAGGAAGGAAGGAGGGAGAAAGAGGGAGAAAGAGTGGGAGTGAGGTAGGAGACAGATGGGCTCTAGGTTAGACATTTAAAACTGGCCTCCTGTTTGCATTTCATGGGCCATGAAGAAGTGGCCTTCAGATTAGCTACTTACTACTGCTAGCATTTCTTGAGAGAGAGATGGGTGGGCTCCAGTTAAGGCGTTTACAAGCACCCTCCTGTTTGCCCTCTGAAATGGAAGTAACAGTAGAAACAGGGTAAATTGCCAGTGTTTGTCTCTTGTAAAATTCTTAAGGTAATAGTCATGGCAAGAACAAAGAAGGCCAAAACCCTGTTTGAGTAAAGGATTAAAGGATCTCCATTTCCCCCTCTATGGGGACATGAGACACTACACATGCGCAGAAAGGCTCCTAGGGGTTAAAAGTCAGGGGGTGATACCAGCCATAATGAGTCTTGCTCGGAACCCTTCACTTCAAGATCCATCTTGGCTGAGGGGTGTGTGGGTACCCAGGGGAGGGTGCCAGGATAGGTCAGATGTGGAAAAAGAAACCAGAAGATTAGTTAAAGGTAAACAAAGACCGGAAGAACTGCCCTATATAAATGACTTGATTGCCTCTTTATTGAGCTCCTCCTCTCCTCTGCGGGTGTTCACCTCTTCCTTGCTTCTGCCTTAACTAAACACACCGTTTGTCTCTGTGCTCTCCCACTTGTTGTCATGCTACACCTCTAATAATAAACTTTGAACCTGCATTTATAGTTTCTGCCCCCGGGATCTTTCACTGGGGGCAAAGATCCAGGGAAGAAGAGATTCTAGCCTCTCTAGCCCTGCTGGTCTGGTGGCTAGGATTCCTGGTTTTCACTCAGGTTATCCAGGTTCAATTTCTAGGCAGGGAATTATGATCTTGCTTCCTGCCACCGCTCACTGATGCCTCATTGAGATCAGGAGGAAAGGAGGGAGGAAAAATGGGAGGGAAGCTGGCAGATTTCAAAAGAGCAGCCAAATAGAATACTTGCAGTGAAATGGAGATATTGGCAGGTAGTGAACGTGTAAGAAAACTGAAAGTCACATGGCTTTTTTTCAAACAATAATGAGCAGCAGCAACTTTTTCCTGCTCCACTCACCGCCAGTTTATAGACTGACGTCTGGATCTCAAATCAGCAAAGGTCACCATCGAAACATCAATAGCAAAGGCTCCATTCATCCCAACCCTGGAGCGGCTGGGAGGTGCCGATGACTCATTCAACTGGGAGCTTCAGAGCAGTTTACATACCAGAGAAGTCCCTTCCCTCCTAATCTCACAGTTTACAAAGATAAGAACAAACACAAACACTTCTGGAGAAGTTCTGTGAAGAAAATAGAGGTAAGAGAATGGAGTGGTAGGGTAACTGTTTCAGCTATGGTGACTAGGGACATCCAGTCTCTCTCTCCCTTATATATATATCCTGACTTTGATCCCTGGGTTGGGAAGATCCCTTGGAGAAGGGAAAGGCTACCCACTCCAGTATTCTGGCCTGGAGAGTTCCATGGACTGTATATAGCCCATGGTGTTGCAATCCAGTCCATGGGGTCACAAAGAGTCGGACATGACTGGGTAACTTTCACTTTCACTTTATATATATATATGTATATATTTAATTAGAGGATAATGACTTTATAATATTGTGATGGTTTCTTGCCATACCTCAACATAAATCTGCATTAGCTGTACCTATGTCCCCTCCCTCTTGAATCCCCTTCAGGACATCCTCTCTGAGAAAGTTATCTTAGCAGATTCCCTGCTGCTGCTGCTGCTAAGTCGCTTCAGTCGTGTCTGACTCTCTGCGACCCCATGGATGGCAGCCCACCAGGCTCCCCTGTCCCTGGGATTCTCCAGGCAAGAACACTGGAAAAGAAAGCAAATATCTGATCGAAGCCAATGACAGAACACCCTGAAAGTGGGAGTGAATCTACAGTATGTGGAGTGAAAGAAAGTCAGGATGGCTGGAGGATGGGGACAGGGCAGAGAGAAGGGGAATGAGCTGAGGCTGGAGGGGAGTCTGGGCTGGTTAACAATGGAAGCAGGAGAGCCGACTTGGACAGGAGAGAAGTGAAGTTGGGGTGAATGGAGAAGAGGAACCCCGCTCACTCGGACAGGAGAGAAGTGGAGTTGGGGCAAATGGAGAAGAGGAACCCTGCTCACTCTGCACAGCCCGTGCTTTTATTCCCACCACCTTTGCTTGGAGCTTTGTATGCTAAATGGTGGTGTGAAAAGGAGAGCAGAGGAAAAAGGAATTGAGAGGGTGCTGAGTGGGGTTAGGAGAGGCAAGGAAGACCAAGGATGAAAGCAAACATCCCCCAGCAGATATCCCCCAAAACAAATCCCTGACAAATAACGAACACAAGTCAAAACTAATTAGAGGGACTTCCCTGGTGGTCCAGTGGCTAAGACCCCATGCTCCCAATACAAGGGGACCAGGTTATATCCCTGGTCAGGGAACTAGATACCACATGTCGCAACTAAAGATCTGAGTGTGGCAACTAAGAGCCGGCACAGCCAAATAAATAAATATATTTTTTAAAAAAACTAATTTGAGCATCAAATCATTCACATTCTTATTTCTATAGGCAATAAAGCAGCAAATAAGGTGTGGAAATGATACAAAGTTAAAGGAAAAAAGTTCAGGGGTAATTAAAATCTCTAAACAATAGGTCCCTTGTAATGAAGATGTTAACTGAGAAGCCTGTTGGACTCTATGTTGGCAGATCGAGAAGGACAAAAACTGGTGTTTCTCTAGAGAGGTCGAGGGTTGTGTACCCGTGAATGGTGGCGTTATCCAGCAGGACCTGACAGATCTAAGGACAGCTATTCACACATGACATGATGTAAGGACAGCTATTCACACAGCTATTCACACCATGAACACCACACAGTCCATCAAGTGTCCCCAAAGCAGTGGTTCCCAGGGATCATCCACAGTGCCAAGTTTATACTCATAATCATACCAGGACTCTTCACTCTTATTTTCTCCTGAATGTACAGTCCAGTTTCCCAGAGAATTACATGACAAGGGATACTGCAACGGCTTGAACACAAGAACGATGAAAATCCAGCTGCTACTAAATGAAACATTAAGCCCTTCAGAATTTTTCCATTTTAGTTTCCAGTATGGTGACTATTGATAAAACCCACAGGAACAAAAGCTTTTGGGGTTCCTCAATCATTTCAGGGTAACAGAAATGTTTGAGAACTGTGGCTCAACCTGTTAGTAAATTTGAGGTTATTAATATTATATAGTATTGTACTATAAATATGATGTAAATGTTACAATAGTAACATGTAAATGTAAATGTTAAAATGATTGGTGATCATTTTATTATTAAATGGGGAGTTGCATTAAGACTAGATACTAGGACAGTAGACCCAAGACTCACAACTATCCATGAACCACTTCCAAGGCAGTAATTTATCTACCATTGGTCCTGTGTGACACTCCGAAATGATGTAAAAGCAGATCTACAATAACAAAAGATCGCAGGCTCTCCTTAAAAGGAATAGATGTTTCTACACCAAATGATACACAAGAGCTGAAGGGGAAGAAGAGGCTGTGTCTATGAGAATGAAACTTGCATTAATGTCTTTTTACATTTAAACCTTTCTCAGAAAGCTGTTCAATATTTCTTCACACACTCACACACATATATACGCTATTGATATTCATTCCTTTGGTTTTTCATTTGACCTTTCAACCACTGCCTGGAAACCTGAAGAAATTTGAAAACTTCAGTTTTCCATTTCACATTTCATTTAACATATGACTTTTCAACCATCGCCTGGAAAGCTGAAGAAATTTGGGGAAAAAAGAACCAAAACAAAGAATCAAGCCAAGGCTACATACAACTCCAAGATAGGTATTGAATATCTAACTTCTTTCTCAGGCCTTCCCACCCCCTCATCTTACTAAAGGAGTAACGGGGGAAAACCATCAATTTACATAAACTCTGACAAAGGAAACATGTGCCTTTCCAGAAGAGGAATGGTTTGACTCAAGACTTGACATGGTTTCAGTTGGCTTTAAATTTAGATACAAGAAATTGTTAGTGGGTATATTTCTTCTCTCCAACATTACACATAGAAAACATTGCTCATAGTTTAGATATTTGAAATAAAGTGCTGGCACATTATATTTTCCAAGGGGTATGAATACTTATCTTTATTACATTTATTTGCAAAGATGTCCTACCAAGTTATCNCTGTTAGTGGGTACATTTCTTCTCTCCAACATTACACACAGAAAACATTGCTCATAGTTTAGATATTTGAAATAAATATGTAAGTGCTGGCACATTATATTTTCCAAGGGGTATGAATACTTATCTTTATTACATTTGTTTGCAAAGATGTCCTACCAAGTTATCATTACATATGGCCACAGGCAGTCATGTTAAGATATTTAATACAGAGGGAAAG
>SJYW01045257.1:0-10605 GCA_006410735.1 Raphicerus campestris
CCATGCGCCCTCTCCTCTGGTGGTCCCTTCTCAATCCAGATGCTTCCCCTGTAGGCGTCCAGCCAGGAGAGGGGAAGGGCTGGAGGAGAGGAGAGGGGAAGATCAGGCGATAGAATTGCCCCACTTCCCCAACTCCCCTGTTTGTCCTTGTCAGGGAGGGGAGAGCCCACTGAGCCCCCCACTTGAACCCAGTGAGAAGGATTTGGAGTGAGTAGAGGGACATTCCTTTCTCTTCTGGCCCCTGCACTATGCGCTTGGACCTTGTCTTCTTGTGCTCAGGTGCCCGTACCTGTCACGTAGGTATGTTGTACATCTGTGTCTCCTTGTGTGTTCTTTGTCCCCGGGTCTGGGACTTGCCCCTGTGTGTCCTTTTAAACATGTGTGACTTGCCTGTGTGTATGTTTGTTTGGGTGTCCTGAAGCTCTCTGTGCTCTTTGCAGCTAGGTATGGACTATGTTTTTTTGTCACCAGACTCCCCTCTATGTGTTGGAATGTGTGCCCATGTGCCTGGAAGGTCCTGTGCTGTGCCCACTGACCATGCATACATATAGCCATCAGTGTTAGTGTCAGCCCCCCAGGCTCGTGTGTGTGCGCGCGTGCACTTACATGTTCTTCTCTGCACTGAGCCGCTGTGCCCAGGCTGACCTGGTCACTGAGGGACGTGACTGGTCCCTTGGGTTTCCTCGTTCCTGCTGTGGACTGAGCTGGGGTGTGGTGCACAAGCCAATAGAGGGCACTTGTGCTTGTGTGTGTGTGAAATGTGGAGGTGTTTAGACAGTTGTACTTGGCTCTAGGATGGTATGAGGGATCTGGCGTGTGTGTGACAGGAGATTGGCTGGGGGTGAGGCTAAGTGAATGACTGGTGGGAGACTCACACTGTGACTATATGAAATTGTGCGGATGTGTGCTTGGGGAGTCACTGTGATTGTGGGGAACCGAGAGTGCTTGGGCGTGGGTGTCAGTAGCAGAAAGAGGTGCAACAAGGTGTGTGTTGCCTGTGCCCTGGGGTGGCAGTGCTGGGAGGGAAGGTAAGAGCCCTTGTGTGTGTGCGCGCACGTGTGTATGTACATGTGGGAAGTCATGAGGTTGTGGATGTGCATGTGACACACTCAAGCCCAGCGCTGGCTCCTGGGAAGATGGGGAAAACCCTCCATCTCTCACCTTCCTCCACTCTGAGGTTCACAGATACCCTAGGTCACAGTGTTGTGAGCAAGACCTTGGGCTTGACCCAAGAAAGATTTAAGCTCAAATACTCACTGTGCCTTTTAAGAACAAGAGCCGGGAACTAGGCCTCTCTAAGGCGGTTTCCTTATCTGCAGAGTGGACAAAGTTGTGAGGACCATAGGTCCTCTAGCCTTGGTCCATAGTGAAAGCTCAGCAGATGCTAAGTCTTGTTTGGTGAACATTTACCTCCCCTCATATGTTGTTGTCGTTGTCGACATCATCATCATTGTTGTTTAGTCACTAAGTCGTGTCCAACTTTTGCGACCCCATAGACTGTAGTCCACCAGTTTCCTCTGTCCATGGGATTTCCCAAGCAAGAAAACGAGTGGGTTGCCATTTCTTTCGCCAGGAGATCTTCCGCCACCCAGGGATCGAACCTGTCTCCTGCATTAGCAGGTCGATTCTTTAAAACTGAGCTGCTGGGGAAGCCCCTCCGAACTGTATGGTCCTCATTCTCTTGGGAGCTGGAGCTGCTAAAAGCCCAGATAGCCCAACCCAACTTCCTGCCTGTGATGTAGCTCTTGCCCCCTCCCATCCGGTTGGAGGGAAGATGGGTGACAGAGACCCTACTTGCATCCAGCCCTGTTGAAGCCAGCCAACATGATACCCTCTACCAGTCTCAGCAGCAGAAATGGTGCTGGTGGAGGTGATTTGGAGTTGTGACCGCAGGGCACCGACACCGTTTAGCTGGCACAGCTAATTGGAGTTTAAAATTAGAAATAACTTAAAGTGCAGACAAAAAGATAAAGCTCGAGGATGCCTCAGCCCCGGGGAGTAGTGATGGGGGTCTTCAGTGGGAGGAGGGGCTCGCATCTGGGAAGGAGAATCTTTTGTGGAGACCTGGCCTGGCCTGCAGAGAAAGTGCTTAGGCCTTTCAGCCAGGAGACCTGGGATATCCTGCTGCCTTTGCTGTTCCTTCTAGGATCTGTCTGGGCCTCTGTTTTTAAAGCTGTGTAATGGGCACAACAGTAATGAGAGAATCACCTGAACTAGAAGGTACAAAACAAAGAATGAAAAATGTCGTTGTTCGTTTGGCACTCCAGTGAGTTCAGTACAGCAGCTGGCACACCACATCATTAGAACCTCGCAACCACTTGAGACATCTGCCCACTTCAGAGATGAGACAAACTGAGGCTCAGAGGAATTGCCCCAGGCCACAAAGCAGTGGTACCTGATTGCACCATAGGCCTCCAAGCCCACAGGGCAGGCTCTTGAAGACGAGAGGATTGGGGATAACTTTTTTGCTGTGTTTGTAACCTGGAAATGCTCCATGGGCTAAGACATAGTCTTCCAACCCCTAGCATGGAGTAGACACATAGTCAGTGCCCTGGAAAAGATGCCCCCAATACCCTACTTCATAGAAGAGACAGCCAGGCCCAAAGAGGCCAAGGTCTCAGAACCAGATGAGGCTGACCCAGGCCTGTGTCAGCAGTGCTGGGGCTGACAGATGGGGAGGGCCTGTTTGGTGGCGTCTACTGGCTCAGCTGTTTTCTCTTGCTCTTGCAGGTCTGCCGGGAACTGGCCCAGGTGAGGGCACAGGCCTACTTCTGGTGGTGGTTGTGTGGCAGTGGTGGCCGCGGCAGCCAGGACTAGAGGCCACGGGGATCTGGGAGCCTCAGGTAAGACTGGGTCCTTTTAGGCAGGTGGACAGATGGACAGTGTGCAGGGATGGCCTTCCTCTTTGGGCTTCTCCCCTTCTGCTCTGGGCCTGGAGTCGGAATGGGGTTGTGGGGTGTGGGGGAGTGGCACGCACACAGAGTCCTTAGTCTGGGTGTGGGGTCTGGGCACCCAGGGAGGGTAGCACTTCACTCTGGCCCTCAAGGCTCCCTGCCTGGAAGTGGCATCTGGCCCAGGGATGGCTTTGGCCTTGAAGCTCAGAGACCTAGGGCTTACCAGTGATTGGGTGCCAAGAGTGGTGACACTGTGCTGGTCAGTCAGAGAGGAGGTGTGTTTGAGCCAGAGTTAAGAGCGGATGTATCAGCTTTTCCACGGCCCCTTTTTCTGCCTCAGGCTGTCCTCATCATCACGCAGGGAAATTGATGTTTTCCCTGGGCCTTCTAGGGGTTGAACACAAGGTCTCCCAGCTCTTGGCACAACCAAACTCTTCCACATCCCCAGTTCCCCCTCTTTCCCTGGCCTTTCTGGGGCCAGAGGAAAGACCTGAAATCCCCATCTGCAGTCCCCAGATTCAGGGTGCTCTGGAAGTCTCTGGAATGCTAGGGAATGCTGCACTCTATCAGGTGCCTTATAAAGCTCAAAGTTCCCTCCTTCGGGTCACACTTGCCTCCTTCCACCTGCATTATAGTACAGAAGTGAAAGTTACCCTTTGGGTGTCCAGAGTCTAGTGAACAGGATCCTGGGGGGGCACTGGGGGCTGTTGAGGGTGGCAAAGATGTTCTTTCCCCCAAGAGTCCTCCCAGATCAACCCCTCAGTCCCACCCCTCCTGGCTGTCAGGAAGCTACAGATCTTGAGGGTGAAGAGACAGTGGGGGCTGGGGTCCCCCTTGGAGGGAGGGCAGGACATCAGGGCCCTGGCTCCTGGAGTGGGAGTGGGAGCTGAACAAGGGCAGGGCCTATGCTGGGTCTTCTGTTTATTCAGCCTTTCCTCAGACTTGGTGGGAAGGGGGTGATGTGTCCTTGGTTGCTTCGGAACTTTGCTGTGTGAGGTCAGGGGGCCTTTCCCGCCCACAACTGAGCCTCATTCCCTAAGAAGTCCAGTTAATTAATCTTGAAGCCAGCCTACTTTCCGCTCAGAAGTCTCCTACCTCGCCAGCATAGGCATATAAATACGCACAGGGATGCAAAAGCTGAGCCGCACTCTGCCCCCATACCCACACACCCGCGAGTGCCTGCACACGCACCACACATGCGCACACACACACACAGGGGTTCACATGCAGTCACTCGCAGTCACTCGCAGGCACGCTCAAACACGCACACAGACACTCACCCGCTCACCCAGTCATCCGTGCACTCAGACGCCTGCCCACACATACCACACTCTGCCCATTCTGGGTCAGGAAGGGGGGTGGGCGGTGGCACTTGGTCAGGGTCACAGCTCAGCCTGCATCTGGCCCTGAGGGTGAGGTTTGAGGTGTAAACATGACCACAGGCACTCCAGGGGACAACGCCATCCTGGGAGGTGAGCTTTGCCCAGACACTTACCAGTTATCCCTCCTGGGCCAGGCCCCTGGCTGACCGGGCTCGACGTTGCGGGGGGAGTGGGGAGGAGTGCGGGGGAGGAGCCATGTTAGCTGTGCCGTGTGTGGCTGCTGCCACAGAGGAGGAAGTGGGCTGTCTGTGGTCACGGGCCCAAGGTGCTCACAGGCGGGTGGGCGATTCTATCAGCTTGTCTGTCCCCTGCAGTGTCCACGCCTGGTACACGCGGAGTAGCTGGACCCCGGGGACTAGGAGGCAGGCAGGGGACTTCTCACAGGGCAGTCTGTGCACTTTCCAAGGCCCGGGCCAAGGAGAAACCGTCTGAGGTGTTTCCGGAGGCCCACTTCCTCTGGGCTGCCCAGGAAGTGGTTTTAAAGTGGGACTGACCAGCTCTCCATCTGTGGCTCGCTCCGCCCCAGCCTGGCCCCTGAGGGGAACAGTGTCTGGACAGTGAGTTAGGTCGACCAATCGGGCTTTCCATGGCCAGGGCTGGCCAGCCCAGGATGGAGACTCAAGGAGGGGAGTGGGGGTGCTGAGGCCACGGAGTCCCCCTCAGCCCTCATGACCCCAGCTCCTCCTTTCGTCCAAGCTGTAAGCCAAGGCTCAGAGCACAAGCTCTGGCAGGAAGGGCACCTTGTGTGTGAGAGATGCTGGGCTGCATCTCTGGGATTAGGCAGCTCTAAGCGGCTGTATGAATGGACCTGGGCAAGTGGCTTTGACTCCCAGTGACTCACTGTCCCCTCTGACACCTCAGACCATGACAGCATCCACCTTTACTGGGTTGTGCTGGAAACAACAGATGATGTATGCAAAATAGCCAGCACTGTGCTTGGCACACTGTTCATGTTTAAGGAGTAGCAGTGGTTTAGTCGCCAAGTCGTGTCTGATTTTTTGGAACCTCATGGATGGTAGCCCTCCAGGCTCCTCTGTCCATGGGATTTCCCAGGCAAGAACACTGGAGTGGGTTGTCATTTCCTTCTCCATAAAGAAGTAGAAACTGCAGTTATATAAAGCATGCAGCTTCCGGTTCATGGTAACTGTTTGAAGAACAGCAAGTGGTACTGATGATGGGATTATTATCGGCTGATGGCCTGGGCACGGGCCCAGTGTCACAGGACCAAGTGGCTGCAGAGCCTGACTGAGAAGCCAGGTCTTGATTCTGCCTCGGGTGGCAATGCTGCAGGGTGGGGAGGGTTTTGTTGTTTCAGTCTGTTCTGGGTCCTCCGAGCAGAAGAACTCCAGGGTGGAGAAGCTGTGCCCACTCAATGGCCCAGCCCTCTCCTGCTCTTCTCCCCCTCACTCCCTTTCAAAAGGAGAAAAACAGATCTCCTGACAAATGGATGCAGGGAAGGGAAAGGCAGGCACAGCTGCCTGCTGCCCCCACAGGCCTCCCCCAGACCCTTCCCCTGCTCTGGTCCACCGCGGGATATGGGGCTTGGAAAAGCTGAGGCTGCTAGTGTGGGAGTGGCTGCTGAGCCCTCCTGCCAGCCTGCCTCCACTTGGGACCCTTGAAGTCAGTCTTTGGGCTGGGGAAGGAGGCGCACATGGGGGCTGATGGAGCCTGGAGGGGTGGGGAGAGCTGAAGATCCCCTCACACACATTCATGCATACATCCTCACCAGGTGGCAGCTGGTGGCAGGACCCTGCCTGTTCCAGGTACACGCAGAAGGTCAGCCCCGTGACGGGGTTGCTGAGCTTCGGCTTTCGCTAGCCAGGGCTAAGGGCCTGGCGGCCTCAGGTGTTGAGTGGTAATGATGACATTGTAGTAGGCAGAGGCTAGAAGCTGGTAGGGTGTAGAGGGGCAGGGCCCTGGGCTGGGAGTCTAAGTAAGGGTCTCCTGAAGGTTTAGGAGCAAGAATTCTGCAGGCTTCAACATGTCTGACTTCAAATCCTTGCTTGATGTTTACTGCTTGTGTACTGAAGCCAGGGACTAGGCTGCTTGAAGGCTCAATTGTCCCATCTGTGAAATGGGCAGATCCAAGAGTGTGCATCAGACACCTGAATGATGAGAAAGAGCCAGTGTGTGTTTTGGGAGAGGAGCAGGAAGATGAAACAGTGAGTTTGGAGGCTCCTGAGCAGAAAGGAATGTGGATATTTAGGGGACCAAAAGTGGTTTGCTGGGGTTGGGGCTGAGTAACAGGGTGGGGTATGGCCAGGAGGTCAGGGAAAGAGGTCTGGGAAAAACTGGGGCCTTCAACAAGGGGTGACAAGATCTGCTATACTATCCTAGGAGATCTCTCTAGTTACTGGGGCAGAGGGACCTTGGAAGTTAGAGCAGAGGCTGGAGGGCAGTGAGCAGGCTGGTGCAGGCCTGGGGAAGGCGATGGTGCTAGGATGGGGTGGTGATGGAGAGAAGAGAGGACTTTAGGACAGATAGGAGGCGAAAGTGATAGCCTTGCTGCTGGGGGAGGAAAGGGAGGGTGGAAACGACCCCCAGGTGTCTGACCTGAGTGCTGTTGCTGCTAGGAGACCAGGGCACTTGTATGGAGAAGGTGTTTGGATGTGTTTGAGCACTTCCAGAGCATGGTGGAATTCTGGATATTACAGTTCAGGAGGGTCTGGGCTGAAAGTGGAGACTTGAGAGTCGAGATGTGGCACCTAAAGCCAGGACTAAGGGGAGGAGAGAGTTCAGCAGGCCTTTAGTGGGCAAGTCCAAGAGGCCCTGGTTATAGGACTGGGATGCCTGTCCCTCGAAGGTCCCTGCCAAGGTGCCCATGAGGGCAGGCTTGTGGTGGCTGAGCCACTGTTTTCACAACAGCCCCGGAAGCTTTGGATCATGTCTGTGGCTGTGTTGGGTAAACAGGCGCACTGGAGTAGCCAGTTACCAAGGCCCGAGGCTGGAACAAATGTCCGCTAGAGGCAGGTTGTTGGGGTGGGGTTGGGGGGCGGTGCGAGGAGATAGAAGGAGAATTGCAGGGTTGTTGAGTGTCAGAGCTGGAGAAAGCTGAGAGGTGTCCATTGTCAAGACAGGGAGACTGAGGTCCTGAGAGACAGTAGCTGGCCTGGGGTCTGCTAGTGGACTCAGCTACCTTTCCCCAGCCTGGTCTCTTCTCAGAGCAGCAGAGCAGGGGATCACAGGGCTATGTGGCTCTAGAGAACCCCTTTCTCCACTGATCCAAAGAAGTTTAGAGGCCCCAGTGACTATAGGACAGCTGGAAAGGGGTGGTGGGACAGGTGGGGCAAGGACATGGTGTGAGGATGCCAGGGCTGACAAGGGTGCCGCTACAGCTCTCAGACTCAGCACCACCTCCCAGGCAGGCCTCGATCATGCCCTTCACAGGCAATGGCAGAGCGTCTGGACCAAGGTCACAGGGCGCCCAGGGCAGACATGACCTGAACCAGACTTGCCCAGCCTAACCCAGCCCACACCCAGCCCCTGCTCTCCACTTCCTCTGTTCAGTGCCCGCCGTGGGATAGCACACCACAGTCCTGCCTCCCTCCAGCTTGCTCCCCATCACTAAAGTGGGGAGGCATCCTTGGGGCCCTGCTTGCCTCCTGGTGCTCTGCTGTGCTTAGTTGCTCAGTTGTGTCCAACTCTTTAGGACCCCATGGACTGCAGCCCACCAGGCTCCTCTGTCTGTGGAATTCTCCAGGCAAGAATACTGGAGTGGGTTGCCATGCCCTTCTGCAGGGGATCTTCCCAACCCAGGGGTGGAACCCAGGTCTCCCCCGTTGCAGGAGGATTCTTTACCACCTGAGCCACCAGGGAAGAGATAGAGGCAAAAGCCTCAGATGGCCATCTCTCCTGAACACAAAGGCTACTGTCGACAACCAGGAAAACCACAGGGACTCTAGGAAGAGGTGCACCGAGAGAGGGCTGGGGAGTGGTCTCTGGGGGTTGGCAGAGGAGCCATTCCCTCCATCTAGCACTGGCCCTTGTCTCCCTCAAAGCCAGACATGCAGTTCTGGGGCTGGAAACAGAGTCCCCTCTCTGTCGCCCTGGGGACCACCCCATTGAGTTCATGGTTTTGGGTGAATTACCCACTATCTCCTTGTCAGTCTCTTCCCAGTGAGTCTGGAGGTCCCGGATAAGGTGCCTGCACAGCTGCTCCCCCTACACAGGAGCACCAGCCCCTCCTTCTGTGCACCAGGCCTGTATCTGTACCTGTGACCCCCAGCCTGTTCCCAGCCTCCAAGGATCTCCCCTCTTAGAAGGAGGAAGGCTACCCAGGGAGGAGCCTGACCGGCCCCCTCCTTCCTCTGTGCACTTTGGACTTCGCCCAGGGCGGGAGGGACTTTCTCCACCTCCCTCAGCGGGGGAAACCCAGCCGGTCTGACATCCAGCGGCTCTTCCCTCCCCTGTCCCCTGCCGCTGGGCCCCAGCGGCTACAGTAGAAAAAGCCACGTTGGGACTTTCTGGTGGCGGCCCCTCGTCAGGCACGTCAGGCACGTGTGGGGCCTTCCCGGCTTGTGAGTTGATCTCTGCCTGCCTGGAATGTCTCTGTTCCCGTGTGTACCTTGTATGTATGCAGCTCTCTCTGTGCTGGTGAATGAGGGTGTGAATGTCCCATGGGATCTGTGTGGGCCTGGATGTCTGTCAACACGTGAGAGCCACTGCGGGGGTTTGTGTTTCTCAGTGTTTGAGCTACTCAGTTGTCATAGGAGCGTGTGAGTGCCTATGGTTGCAGCTGTGCCTGTGTGAGGGTGGGCCTGTGTTCAGCTGCAGGCAGGGCTCCCCACATGTAACGGTGTGTTTGCTTTGGTGGGTGTGCACATGTGACGTTATTCCGAGAAAGGCCCAGACATACCCCCCACCCCAGCTCCTCACAGAGGCCCCCTTGTTCTCACTCTGGCTGTGAAGGGGCTCTTGTTCCTCCCTCAGGGGTATCTGGGGCCCTCCCTCTGGCTGAACCCAGGGTCTCCCGCATCCTAGGGCCAGCTGAGTGATTCAGGCCTGTACCACACAGGCCCTACGTGTCCTACATGCCGGCAGGGGTGAGCATGAGCCAGTAACAGCCGGTGTCCCAAGACCTGCCCCTCTAACCCTTCCAGACCCTCTGGCTAGGTGGCCCTGTGTCACACTCAGCATCTTTCCCGCTGAAGCCCTTCCTGACGTCCTCCCACCGACAGGCCCCTTTGGCCCCATTCCACCCCAGCCCCTGTCACTGCCTGAGCAGCGGTCACGTCCTTCTCTATAATGACATGCTTGTTTGCATGTCCTCTGTCACGCTGTCCCATGGGCCTGGCGTGTCTTGTCACTGTGGTGCCCTGGCTGGGTCTGAGGAGGGCTGGGGGTGACCTGGGGCCGGGCTAGGTGCTGGAGCCCTAGAACCAGCACGCTCTGTGCAGAAGCTTGTGTCCCCAGGCACGGGTTTTCCTGCAGGGGAAAGCCAGGTCTTTCATTGGTTCTGAGGGCACGGCAATGGCAAAAGGTTGAGTTGTGCTGCCCCGGCCTCTCCTCTGATTCTTGTCCGCGGGCCGGGTTGACCAGCAGTGGAGGTGTTTGGTGTCCCCAGGACAGTCAGATGTGTGGCCGGAGCTGGGAAGGCTGAGTTCCAGGCAGACCCCCAGGTCCTCCGCTGAGTGTGATCCCAGACACCTGCCTGGGGAACCTGCCAGGGCCTGTGAGGTGGAGGAGCTGCTGACCTCCTGGAAAGCAGGGAAGAAAGGACTGGACTTCAGAGCGATCCGTAATGATATGTAGGAATTCAGGGGGACATTCTGGCTGAGGCAACAATGTGTGCAAAAGCATGGGGGGGCTGGAGCTGGAGGCACGTGTTCACAGAGTAGCCAGGGGGTAAGGTTTGAGGTGGCCAGCAGGCCAGGGCCAGGCTTAGAGGTGGGCCTTCTCCAGGAGGTTCCGAGCTGTGAGAAGAATGGAACAGGGAGGGACCGGGAGTGGTGACAGTCAGGAAGGGTCACTGGGGAAGAGGACAGTCCACAGTGATTGGAGTCTCAGCTGGGGAATAAGGTGCTAGTCCTAACCTGGAGTTGGGGGAACATGTCTCCTGCTCTGGGCCTTGCCCATGACCTGAGACTGTGGCTGGTCCTCCTCCCAGGATGTGGGGGCTGGGGCACAGGCGCAAGGGGAAGGCCCTTGGAAGATCTTTGCTAGCCCTTCCCTCCCCCACCTCCTTTTCTTGCTGAGCCCATTTCCTGGGTTGTGAAACCCCTGTGGCCTCTTTAACTTGCTTCCGTCTGGGAAGGCCATCTGGGGAAGCCAGCCTCCCAGCTGAACTGCTGCCTGCCTGTCTGCCCGCCTGCCTGCCTGCCTGCTCGCCT
>SJYW01045257.1:11028-21527 GCA_006410735.1 Raphicerus campestris
TGTATGCAGCTCTCTCTGTGCTGGTGAATGAGGGTGTGAATGTCCCATGGGATCTGTGTGGGCCTGGATGTCTGTCAACACGTGAGAGCCACTGCGGGGGTTTGTGTTTCTCAGTGTTTGAGCTACTCAGTTGTCATAGGAGCGTGTGAGTGCCTATGGTTGCAGCTGTGCCTGTGTGAGGGTGGGCCTGTGTTCAGCTGCAGGCAGGGCTCCCCACATGTAACGGTGTGTTTGCTTTGGTGGGTGTGCACATGTGACGTTATTCCGAGAAAGGCCCAGACATACCCCCCACCCCAGCTCCTCACAGAGGCCCCCTTGTTCTCACTCTGGCTGTGAAGGGGCTCTTGTTCCTCCCTCAGGGGTATCTGGGGCCCTCCCTCTGGCTGAACCCAGGGTCTCCCGCATCCTAGGGCCAGCTGAGTGATTCAGGCCTGTACCACACAGGCCCTACGTGTCCTACATGCCGGCAGGGGTGAGCATGAGCCAGTAACAGCCGGTGTCCCAAGACCTGCCCCTCTAACCCTTCCAGACCCTCTGGCTAGGTGGCCCTGTGTCACACTCAGCATCTTTCCCGCTGAAGCCCTTCCTGACGTCCTCCCACCAACAGGCCCCTTTGGCCCCATTCCACCCCAGCCCCTGTCACTGCCTGAGCAGCGGTCACGTCCTTCTCTATAATGACATGCTTGTTTGCATGTCCTCTGTCAGGCTGTCCCATGGGCCTGGCGTGTCTTGTCACTGTGGTGCCCTGGCTGGGTCTGAGGAGGGCTGGGGGTGACCTGGGGCCGGGCTAGGTGCTGGAGCCCTAGAACCAGCACGCTCTGTGCAGAAGCTTGTGTCCCCAGGCACGGGTTTTCCTGCAGGGGAAAGCCAGGTCTTTCATTGGTTCTGAGGGCACGGCAATGGCAAAAGGTTGAGTTGTGCTGCCCCGGCCTCTCCTCTGATTCTTGTCCGCGGGCCGGGTTGACCAGCAGTGGAGGTGTTTGGTGTCCCCAGGACAGTCAGATGTGTGGCCGGAGCTGGGAAGGCTGAGTTCCAGGCAGACCCCCAGGTCCTCCACTGAGTGTGATCCCAGACACCTGTCTGGGGAACCTGCCAGGGCCTGTGAGGTGGAGGAGCTGCTGACCTCCTGGAAAGCAGGGAAGAAAGGACTGGACTTCAGAGCGATCCGTAATGATATGTAGGAATTCAGGGGGACATTCTGGCTGAGGCAACAATGTGTGCAAAAGCATGGGGGAGCTGGAGCTGGAGGCACGTGTTCACAGAGTAGCCAGGGGGTAAGGTTTGAGGTGGCGAGCAGGCCAGGGCCAGGCTTAGAGGTGGGCCTTCTCCAGGAGGTTCCGAGCTGTGAGAAGAATGGAACAGGGAGGGACCGGGAGTGGTGACAGTCAGGAAGGGTCACTGGGGAAGAGGACAGTCCACAGTGATTGGAGTCTCAGCTGGGGAATAAGGTGCTAGTCCTGACCTGGAGTTGGGGGAACATGTCTCCTGCTCTGGGCCTTGCCCATGACCTGAGACTGTGGCTGGTCCTCCTCCCAGGATGTGGGGGCTGGGGCACAGGCGCAAGGGGAAGGCCCTTGGAAGATCTTTGCTAGCCCTTCCCTCCCCCACCTCCTTTTCTTGCTGAGCCCATTTCCTGGGTTGTGAAACCCCTGTGGCCTCTTTAACTTGCTTCCGTCTGGGAAGGCCATCTGGGGAAGCCAGCCTCCCAGCTGAACTGCTGCCTGCCTGTCTGCCCGCCTGCCTGCCTGCCTGCTCGCCTGCCTGCCTGCCCGCCTCCCTGCCTGCCTGCCTGCCCTGCCCGGCAGCTTCTGCCACGCCCAGACCCCTCGGCCTTTTGTAACCCTACTAGGGCCAACCCTGCTCTCTGCTGCCATCACACTGCCTCACGTTCCTTCTCTTCCATTACCTGGAGTTCCTGGGTCCTCCTTCCTCCGGTCACCCCTGAGGACTGATGTGCCCTGGACTTTGAGCTCCCCCAGAGCATCCCCAGAGGTGCCCCACTTTGCTTTGCTGCTGCCTTGACTGTCAGCAGGCGGTGTCTTTTGTGGGTAGGTGGCAGGGGCCACCCCAAGCTCGGCAGGTGTGTGTTGGGAGGGAGGGTGGCATGGGAAGGGAGTATTCCTTACTCCTCAGGGGTCCATTCAAGGGAGCCAGAGCCTAGACTCACCAGAGCCTCATCTGATCCTGCTCACCCTTGCTTTGCTTGACCTCAGCCTGCCTCCTCTTATTCCCCTGGCTGACTTGGAGAGAGACCCTCCCTTTATGTTCTCACACTATTCCCCAGAAGTCTGCCCAAGGCCTCTCTTCTCAGGCTCTGCTTTGGTCCTCTGTCTAGGAGGCACCCCCGCTGTAGCCTGTGAAGCAGAACCAAATGCCAGGGAAGGACTAGGGTAGAAGGGAACCAGCTGAATCTAGAGCCCAGGGAATCTTAATGACAAGACCCCGTCCTCAGTATCCCCCTGTGTATAAAGAGGAGATGGACAGGTCAGTTTCTGAAGGCCCATCTCTTGGGAGGTATTTTGGCTTAATGGGTTTTATTTTTTACCTCTAACAAAATGGTTACACGTGATTGTTGTAGAAAAATGAGAAAGCTCATCCTTGTTCCTGAGAACGCCCCTCGGGCCGTGTTCCTATTCACCCCCTTTACTTACCCTCACACACACACACACACACACACACACACACACACACACACACACACGGATGTATAATGTGCACACTCGTCCTCCGTGCACCAGTAACTTCGGCTGGCGTACTCACTCTGGTCACCTTGAGGTCGGCCTTGCCCACTGCCCTTGACTGGCTAGGAGCCGGTTTCCACCGCCCTGGAGGAGGCGGGCTACCTGCTCTGGCCTGGCCCAGTACCACCTTTCCTTACCTGTGGGCTGCAGTCTAGGGCAGGGTGGGGAGTAGGGCCAGCAAGCCCTCCTCCCATGAGGCTGGGATCCACCTGGAGTCTGGCCCAAGCGTCTGGGGTGGGAGAAGTAGTAGCAGTTCAGGAGTCTGCACCCACCTTCTTTGTACAGTAATAGGGGGTCCCCAAGGTAAGGCCTGGAGGGGGTTGGGTGGTCAAGCATAGGAGACATATCTTCTGGTCCCCTCACCCCCTTCTGGTTTTCTCTATCCTCACGGATGTGTCTCTGTACACTGCTCCCAGCACACTCATCTATCTCTACCTTTGTCGCCTCTTGCCCTTCATCTCCTCTTCCTAACAGGCAGATCAGGAAGAATGTGGGCTGCAACATCACATAGGCCTGGATTCAGATCTTTCTTCTAGCACTTACTAGTAGTGTGATCTTGGGCAAGTCACTTAGCCTCTCTGAGCCTGTTTCTTCATCAGTAAATTACGCACCTCTGGGCTCTACACAAGCATAAAGTGAGTTAATTCCATTAGGAGCTTGATCTCAGAGTGTGTGTGTGTTGGTCTCAGAGAAGGATGAATTTTTTTTTAATCTAATTTATCATTTTTTTAGATCTTTTTAAGAATAATTCTTAATTGGAGGATAATCGCTTTACAGTGTTGTGTTGGTTTCTGCCATACATCAACATCAATCAGCCATGCCTATGTCCCCTCCCTCTTGAACCCTCCCTCCCATCCCATCCCATCCCATCCCAGGCCACCCCTCTTGGTTGTCACAGAGCACCAGGTTGAGCTCCCTGTGTTATATACCAAATTCCCACTGGCTATCTACTTTACACGTGGTACTGTGTATGTTTCAACGCTACTCTCTCAATTCGTCCCTCTCTCCTTTCCCCACTGTGCCCACAAGTCTGTTCTCCGTGTCTGTGTCTCTATTGCTGCCGTGCAAATAGGTTCATCAGTACCATTTTTCTCGATTCCGTATATATGCATTAGTATANTCCAAGTCTCTGTGACCCTGTGGACTGTAGCCTGCCAGGCTCCTCTGTCCATGGGATTTCCCAGGCAAGAATTCTGGATTGATTCCCATCCAGGAATCAAACCAGCTTACATTCCCTCTACAAAAAAAGCTACAACTATCATTAACAAGCCAGCAGACTGCTGAAAGAATTAAGTCTCCTCAGACAACAGTGCACAGCAGACTTCCAGCCGCCTGCCTGAGGCTAGCAGTTCCAGGGCCAGAGCCCAGCCTCGTCTGGACCAACAGGTCATCTGGACCAACAGGGCTTCCTCCTGGGCAGCCTCGTCCAGGGCAGAGCCGAGAGTCTAGTTCCGTCAGGGAGCACGCCAGCTCCACTGAGCCCTGACCAAACCCTACCACCTGGCTTCTCCACACAGCTCACTCAGCTCAGCGGAGGCCACTGTCCCCTGAGCAGAGACGGAGGCAATCTACGTTTCTCTTGAAAAGAGGAGGGCTTCCTGCCACCAGAAGACAGCGCCCCCCACCGGCTATTCTTAAGGAGTATTTTAAGGAAACCAGTCCTGAGTGTTCATTGGAAGGACTGACGTTGAAGCTGAAACTTCAATACTTTGGCCACCTGATGCGAAGAGCTGACTCACTGGAAAAGACCCTGATGCTGGGAATGACTGAGGGCAGGAGGAGAAGGGGACGACAGAGGATGAGATGGTTGGATGGCATCACCGACTCAGTGGACATGAGTTTGGGTAAACTCCGGGAGTTGGTGACGGACAGGGAGGCCCTGCGTGCTGCAATTCATTGGGTCACAGAGAGTCAGACAGAGTGAGTGACTGAACTGAACTGAGGACAGACCAGCTCCTACCTGGGATCACACTTCTAGAGAGAAGGCCTCTAGTCACCACTCCGGCAGCAACGGCTGACTAAGGGAGAAGGTTCACTGGGGCAGAAACAAGGCCCCCAGCCAGCTGTCCTGCTCCTGTGCCCACCATGAGACCCAGATCTGCCTTAACCTCCCAAAGTACCCACAGGTGCTCAGAAAACGGAAGCACTACAGAGTTGCGGGGGCCATGAGAGAATCACCCTAAGTTCCTACAACTAAAGGGCCCACGCAGGTCAGCAGGCACTGCGGGCGCCGGAGTAGTGGCACACACCCCGAGTCTCGTGTTTGTGGAGCCTCAGGGGCTCTCCACCCCGGGGAGCCAGGCTGGCGGGCCAGCCCCACGCCTCACCGAACTTGGAGTAGAAGTAGCACTCGGGCATCTTGGTCATGTCGTACTCGTGCAGGAACTCGCACTGGTCCCCCTTCTTACACAGCCCCCGCAGCCAGTGTTTGCACACCACCGTCTTCTCACCACTGATGTGGCGGAACGGGCACATGCCCCCTGCCAGGGAAGACGGGTGTGAAGACCTGGTGCCCCCGCGAGCCGCATGTCCTGGAACATGGCAGCTGCCCTGGCAGAAGGCGGTGTGATTTCAGGCTGCACATGAGCACACGCTTCAGGTTTTGATAGCTGTGAATTTTATTGTAACGTGTCTTGGGAAAATCTAAAACATCCAATCGAAGTATCACAGGTATTTCTGTAAGACGGAAACTTAAGAAGCCTAAGGGAGGTGGGGAGAAGGGGGGGCATTTTTCTTAATTTAAAGAAGAGTTTTGGTGATATGAAGACACGTCAACATTTGTAGGAGCAGTAAAAGACTGGGGATGGGGAAACACACCTAGGGACACCGTGAGTCTGCAGAAAGCAAGGCGAACAAAGGATCCGAGAGCCTGTGGGTCTGCCCAGGAACAGGGTGGTAGAGGACACCTCGTGGGGATGTAGGGAGCCTGGGTCTCTTACCTTTGCCACAGGCAGCTTTCAAAAAGAATTCGCACACAGCAGCCCCTGACTCTGGAGAAAGAATGAGAGGTGTCAAACAGGGCGAGGTGTGACATCTGAACACGGGGGTGGGGACCCTTCTGGCCTTTAACCCACAGAGGTGTCAAGGTACAGGAAACAGAAACCCGATCAAGCAAGGAGAAAAGCTCCCCACTGTAACATCCAGGACCTCATATAAGCAAGATGCTTCCCAGGAGTCAGAAGTGGATGGGAGAAGGACGGACAGAGCACAAGGTCACAGAGATTAATTACCCCCTGCCCAGACCTTCCAGAGGGCTGATTCAGGGGCTCTTTAACCTGAGGGCAGAAGGATGGAATGATCTCCTAGGAACAACAAGCCAATGGGGACTCTCAGGAGGAACTTGCCCCAGAGAAGAGGCGGGTGCCTCGGAGACGCTATACAGCGTCACTGAAGACACCAGAGCAGGACTGGTTTTGGTATGCAGTGCCAACATGGAATAATTAAAGGAGCACGGACTTCTGCTCCCACAGATGCAGTGGGTTCAGGTGAGGGGAGCAGGAAAATAAAAGCTGAGCACTGAGAAGCCAATTGGGGCCCAGGGCTGTCCCAAGGAGCCCAAGAATTCGCCTGTCATGGCCACCAGAACAAACCGTCTGTGGCTTCTCAGTTTTCTCTATCAGCAGGCATTTTAGGAAACCCACCGACACTATCTCTAAAGGCCACTTGCATGCCTCTGCTTGCTAACTTGCAAGAGACTCGTTGGCTTCTTGGAAGCAGGCAGATTTTGCTAGGACAGATTTAAGGTTACAATAGTAGGAGTCACAGGGGTGTCACTTGTTTGCATTTCAAGAAAGTCTGAGAAGTCTTAGAAAAGTACTATTTAAGAGTATTTCTGGGCCTTCATCCTTTAAAGAGGTTAAGTTTGTTTCGTTCCTTAAAGTCCACTGTCCTTGGGGTCACGTTTTAGGCAGATAGGATAAAGGAGTTTGCCTTCAGGACAGAACTGATGTGTCTACTCCACATCAAGATGGGAATGGGGACTTCCCTGGTGGTCCAGTAGTTAAGAACCCACCACTTTGCAATACAGGGGACAAAGGTTCGATCCCTGGTCAGGAAACTAAGATCCCACATGCCCCAGAGCAACTAGGCCCGTGCTCTGGAATGCAAGAGCACTTGCCACAACTAGAAACAGCTAGGTAATATTAAAAGAAAATAAGACAGAATGAGGTGCAGGGATGAGAGAGGAAGGGCCATGGCCTCCCTGGACTCTAACATATTGACCGCGATTCTGGGCAGGCGGCGCGAGTGCTGAGGGCGCTTCCCAAGGCGGAGGCAGTACCTGTGGCCAGGTGTGTCCTGGACCCTCTCTAAGAACAGGTTTGTTCTCACCTCTGCACCTGCCCTCACAGAGTCAAGTATCTGCTTAAAGCTGAAGCGGGGTGGGAGGGAGAGAGCTGCCCTGCATGGAGGAGGATGGCCTCCAGCTAGTGCCATTGGCCCAGGAGAAGGCCACATGTGTGAGTGAATGTACAAACATGAAGCGATCACGTGCATGGACAGTATGTTTAACAGTATCTGAATGTGAGCAGCAGTTTATAAGCCATGTACAGTGGAGACAGTGTAAGGCTGTTTGGATTATGTTTCTGGGTGTGAGCATTATCTCACATGGAAGTGTGGCCTCTTGAGGGGAATGAGGCTGCAGGCAGACTCGACCAGCCCAGGCACAGGCGAAGAACGGGGGCCTGTGGCCCATGTCCTCTGGCAGTTACAGGAAACAGCCCAGGAACAGCAGATGGAAAGATCAAGAGCCCTGCTGAGCTCACCTGACTCCATCTGGAGCTCAGTGGTCTTTGGCAAGTCCTTTTCCCCAACCCAGGCCTCCTCAGCTGGCCCATCTGTGGCTTGAATTCAATGATCTTTAAGAGTCCTCTGAGATGTAATGTTACAGCATTAGATTTCAAGTACGTCTGGAAAGGAGAAAGCTAACTGCTCCTTTCTTTTAAAGTGCTAGACCTCTCAAGGAATTCCCTGGTGGTCCAGTGATTAGGACTCCCGCTTTCACTGCCATGGCCGTGGCTCAATCCCTGGTAGGGGACCAAGATCCTAGCACGCCCGGTGGGGTGACCAAAGTAAATAAATAAAAGTCAAGTGCTAGACATCCCGCCTGAGTTGGGGGTGGGACGGGGGACGCCAGGAGTCACCGTGTGATGCGGGAGAGTGAAGTGTAGGGAACTTAATTAAGTAGCTGCCTGGGTGGATGAAAGACCCAGAGGTGGGGTGCAGAGAAACACTGAGGGATGGGCTCCCAGGAGCGCGAGTCCTAGGAGAAAAATGGAGCTTGAGAGTCTTCTCAAGGTAGTTATGGGAGACAGCCCAGGAATTGTAGATGGAAAGAGTCTCTGTAGGGGGTCTCCTACAGAGAGGGGGAGGTGGTTCCTTCCCGCAGCAAGACTCCTCCAACGGCACGGTTTTGACGAAAGCAAGAAGAGGGCGCTCAAAGTGGGGCTGGAGGTGGGAAAAGGGGCTATCTTAGTCCGTCTCTGTAGCTGGGGAGTGTGTGCCAGTGGGGGCAGGATTTCCAACCAGAATACCCGCCTTCTTTCAAGAGTTATTCGAACTGCCCGACGTCGCCCTGCCTTTCTGAAGCCTGAGTTAGAAAAGCCCCCGGGAACGGGGGCTCCCTTGTCAAAATAACGACGGGGGGTTGTCCCAGAATCGGGGGAAAAGGAGTCCCAGGACAGAGTGGGAGGAGCTCCCGGGCACAGGGAGAAGGCGTCCGGGAACCAGAGTGGGAGGTCCCGGAGCTGAGTGGGTCGCGCCCCTCGCCCGCCCGCCCCGATCCCGCGCTCACTGTCCATGCCGGGGAAGGGCAGCGGCTGCGCCCCGAGCTGCTGCTCCACGGCGATCTCCAAGTCGAACTTGATGTGGTCCACGCTGGCGATGATTTCCTGCATGGTGGCGGCGGCGGCCACACCGGCCCGGCTCCCGCTGAGGTCCCCGGCCGCCCTCACACCTCTACCCGCCGCCGGCTCAGCGGCACAGGCGCCCCGCAGCCTCGCCTCGCCTCGCCTCGCTTCACCTCGCCTCGCAGCCGCTGCCGCCGCCGNTAACAGTATCTGAATGTGAGCAGCAGTTTATAAGCCATGTACAGTGGAGACAGTGTAAGGCTGTTTGGATTATGTTTCTGGGTGTGAGCATTATCTCACATGGAAGTGTGGCCTCTTGAGGGGAATGAGGCTGCAGGCAGACTCGACCAGCCCAGGCACAGGCGAAGAACGGGGGCCTGTGGCCCATGTCCTCTGGCAGTTACAGGAAACAGCCCAGGAACAGCAGATGGAAAGATCAAGAGCCCTGCTGAGCTCACCTGACTCCATCTGGAGCTCAGTGGTCTTTGGCAAGTCCTTTTCCCCAACCCAGGCCTCAGCTGGCCCATCTGTGGCTTGAATTCAATGATCTTTAAGAGTCCTCTGAGATGTAATGTTACAGCATTAGATTTCAAGTACGTCTGGAAAGGAGAAAGCTAACTGCTCCTTTCTTTTAAAGTGCTAGACCTCTCAAGGAATTCCCTGGTGGTCCAGTGATTAGGACTCCCGCTTTCACTGCCATGGCCGTGGCTCAATCCCTGGTAGGGGACCAAGATCCTAGCACGCCCGGTGGGGTGACCAAAGTAAATAAATAAAAGTCAAGTGCTAGACATCCCGCCTGAGTTGGGGGTGGGACGGGGGACGCCAGGAGTCACCGTGTGATGCGGGAGAGTGAAGTGTAGGGAACTTAATTAAGTAGCTGCCTGGGTGGATGAAAGACCCAGAGGTGGGGTGCAGAGAAACACTGAGGGATGGGCTCCCAGGAGCGCGAGTCCTAGGAGAAAAATGGAGCTTGAGAGTCTTCTCAAGGTAGTTATGGGAGACAGCCCAGGAATTGTAGATGGAAAGAGTCTCTGTAGGGGGTCTCCTACAGAGAGGGGGAGGTGGTTCCTTCCCGCAGCAAGACTCCTCCAACGGCACGGTTTTGACGAAAGCAAGAAGAGGGCGCTCAAAGTGGGGCTGGAGGTGGGAAAAGGGGCTATCTTAGTCCGTCTCTGTAGCTGGGGAGTGTGTGCCAGTGGGGGCAGGATTTCCAACCAGAATACCCGCCTTCTTTCAAGAGTTATTCGAACTGCCCGACGTCGCCCTGCCTTTCTGAAGCCTGAGTTAGAAAAGCCCCCGGGAACGGGGGCTCCCTTGTCAAAATAACGACGGGGGGTTGTCCCAGAATCGGGGGAAAAGGAGTCCCAGGACAGAGTGGGAGGAGCTCCCGGGCACAGGGAGAAGGCGTCCGGGAACCAGAGTGGGAGGTCCCGGAGCTGAGTGGGTCGCGCCCCTCGCCCGCCCGCCCCGATCCCGCGCTCACTGTCCATGCCGGGGAAGGGCAGCGGCTGCGCCCCGAGCTGCTGCTCCACGGCGATCTCCAAGTCGAACTTGATGTGGTCCACGCTGGCGATGATTTCCTGCATGGTGGCGGCGGCGGCCACACCGGCCCGGCTCCCGCTGAGGTCCCCGGCCGCCCTCACACCTCTACCCGCCGCCGGCTCAGCGGCACAGGCGCCCCGCAGCCTCGCCTCGCCTCGCCTCGCTTCACCTCGCCTCGCAGCCGCTGCCGCCGCCGCCACCGCCGCCACCGCCGCCGCCCGAGGAATGCCGGGAGCTCCCGGAGCCCGCGCCGGTCCTTTTCGCCTGTTCAGGCCCGGCCAATGGAGCGCAGAGTGCGGGCCGCTCTGCTAGGCTCGACTAGCCGCTCGCCGAACGCATACCCCGCCCCGCCCCCCCGCCCCCTGTCCCC
>SJYW01045261.1:0-37877 GCA_006410735.1 Raphicerus campestris
AGTACTTAGAGGGACCAAAGTCACCATAGCCTCTCTAGGGTCTCAGTGTGGAGCAAAATTCAAAAGTTTTTTGAAAAGCCAGGATTCAAAACTTTGATTGAAGCAAATGTGGTAATGCCAGTAGTGCTTTTTTTTTTTTTTTTTTAAATTTTGCTTTAACTTTTACCCATTCCTTCCTGATGTGTCAGCTCAGGGTCTGTCAGGAACTAGTGAGATCATGTCAGATTTACCTTTAGGCTGTGTTCCAGTAGCCTTTCCTGCTCTTTCTCAAAGTTTTCTCTTTCTCTCTCCAGCTTCTGTCTCAGCTGGGCTATGTTTTCCCTGAGACTTCTGTCTTGAGCTTCCATCTGCTGTTGCTGCCCGTATTGTTTCTGTCTTAGCAATTCACGTTCCCTCTCAGCTGCCTCCTTCCTGGCTCACTCCTCTGCCCAACAAAAGTTTCAGAAAGAGAAGCAAGTAACAGATTAGACTCAAACTCTACTTTCTTGAGATTAGAACCCAAATCAAATTTGAAAAGAGAGTGGGAAATCTCAGAATTAACCTGGTGCCACACATCAGGAGCAGGTTTGAGAATATGATGGGAAAGGCCTTGACCATCTGGCTGATGTCCAAGCACAACTCTGTTATTTTCAGATTTAGCGGTGTGTATTTCACAGAAGTGGAAGCTCATTATTTTGGAAAGATCTTTATCTGATCTGTCAGAGGGCTCTGAATGAATATCCCCACCCTGCTAAGAAATGAGCCCCATACCTGCTATGGCCTTTGCCATATCAGTGAGGGCTTTATCTGACTGCAGGATGGATTTCTCAATTGCCACCTGAGACTGCAGGAAGTTCTCAAGGACCTCGTTTGTCTAAGAAATTAAGAAGAACAAAAGCACTTTAGATTCCTACCAAGGAGACTTGTTCTGTACAAATGAGTCCTTCTGTGTCATTTTCACTTTCTGCTTAAAATGTTCCAGGAGCCTCTTACAAAGCATTCAAGCTTCTGAGTGTCACCAGAGACTCTGCATGGCTCCTTTCAGTCCCCCGCCCAGTGCTATTTTCTTTTATCTGCCCCAGGTATCAAGCAGTCAGAATTAATTGCAGTTGTACAAACTCACAATCTCATATATTTGCATGTTTACCTGGGGCTCTTCCGTTTGGATAACATCTCAACCTAAACAACATGCACAAATATTTCAACTTATATCCCCCTTCTTCTCCAGGAAATTTTCCTAAACTATATGTCCAGTGTGATTGTCAGATTCTAATTTATGCTGCTGTTGTCTCCTGCTACTTCCTAGTGTGTAAACTTAGGCAACTTATTTAAGCAGTTTGTGCTTCCTAGTTCATATATAGAAAATGTGGATAATAAGACTAGATGCTTCAGAACAACATTAGGAGGATTAAGTTTAAATTTTCAGAGAAAAAGCTTAACATTATGCTTATAGGCAATAACAGTTTTATATATATTCTTTATATTATGATTATGTTTAGTATCACTACCAGTGCAGCCCAAGATCACAGGTTCATAAGTGTTATGTTTACATATTTGAGGGTCTATTTATTTGACTTCTGTCCACTTTGATCAGCCTTGAGTATAAGGATTCTGACTTTGCATCATAAATCCTCAGCATGTGGCACACTTAATGTCATGTTATTGGATAAAGAAAATGAATGACTTCTATTCTCTCTCTGATGGATATTAGAAATTGATGCTCATTTTGGGGGAATGGACATTTCTCCTTGAGAATAAATAACATGTAGTAATGGAGTAGCTCTCATAGTAAACAAGAGTCCCAAATGCAGTACTTAGGTGAAATCTCAAAAACAACAGAATGATATGAGTTTGTTTCCAAGGCAAACCATTCAATACCACAATAATCCAAATCTGTGCCCCAAACAATAATGCCAAAGAAGCTGAAATTGAACAGTTCTATGAAGACCTACAAGACCGTCTAGAACTAACACCAAAAGAAGATATCCTTTTCATCATAAGGAACTGGAATGCAAAAGTAGGAAGTCAAAAGAGTAACCTAGAGTAACAGGCAAATTTGACCTTGGAGTACAAAATGAAACAGGACAAAGGCTAACAGAATTTTGTCAAGAGAATGCAAGGTTCATAGCAAACACCCTTTTTCAACAACACAAAAAAAGACTCTACACATGGACCAACACTACCAAATGGTCAATACTGAAATCAGATTGATAATATTCTTTGTAGTCAAAGATGGAAAAGCTCTATACAGTCAGTAAAAACAAGACTGGGAGCTGACTGTGGCTCAGATCATGAACTCCTTACTGCAAAATTTAAACTTCAATTGACGAAAGTAGGGAAAACCAATAGACCATTCAGAAATGACCTAAATCAAATCCCTTATGATCATAGTGGAAGTTACGAATAGATTCAAAGGATTAGATCTGATAGAGTGCCTGAAGAACTATGGACAGAGGATCGTGACATTGTATAGGAGGTGGTGATCCAAATCATCCTCAAGAAGAAGAAATGCAAAGAGGCAAAATGGTTGTCTGAGGAAGCCTTACAAATAGCTGAGAAAACAAGAGAAATTAAGGCAAAGGAGAAAAGGAAAGATATATCCATCTGAATGCAGAGTTTCAGAGAACAGCAAGGAGAGATAAGAAAGCATTTTTAAGTGAACAATGCAAACAAATAGAGGAAAACAATAGAATGGGAAAGACTAGAGATTTCTTCAAGAAAATGAGAGATACCAAGGGAACATTTCATGCAAACATAGGCACAATTAAGGACAGAAATGGTAAGGACCAACAGAAGATATTAAGAAGAGGTGGCAAGAATACACAGAAGAACTATACAATAAAGATCTTAATGAACCAGAAAACCATGATGGTATGATCACTCACCTAGAGCCAGACATCCTGGAGTGTGAGGTTAAGTGGACCTCAGGAAGCATCTCTACAAACAAAGCTAGTGGAATCTGAAAAGGTGATGCTGTGAAAGTGCTGCACTCAAAATGCCACCTAATTTGGAAAACTCAGCATAGCCACAGGACTCGAAAAGGCCAGTTTTCATTACAATTCCAAAGAAGGGAAATTCCAAAGAATGTTCAAAGTACCACACAATTGCACTCGTTTCACATGCTAGCAAGGTCATGCTCAAAATCCTTCAAGCTAAGTTTCAAAGTATGCAAACCAAGAATTTTCAGGTTTTCAAGCTAGATTTAGAAAAGGCAGAGGAACCAGAGATCAAATTGCTGACATGTGTTGGATTATAGAATAATCAAGAGAATTCTAGAAAAACATCTATTTCTCTTCATTGACTATGCTAAAGTTTTGACTATGTGGGTAACAAAAAACTGTGGGAAATTCTTAAAGAGATGGGAATATCAGATACCTTACCTGCCTCTTGTGAAACCTGTATGCAGGCCAAGAAGCAACAGTTAGAACTGAACATGGAACAACAGACTGGTTCAAAACTGAGAAAGGAGTACATCGAGACTGTGTATTATAATCCTGCTTATTTAACTTCTGTGCAGAGTACATCATGCAAAATGCCTGGCTGGCTGAAAAACAAGCTGGAATCAAGATTGCAGGGAGAAATATCAATAACCTCAGATATGTAGATGACACCACCCTTTTATGGCAGAATGTGAAGAAGAATTTTAAAAACCTCTTGATGAAGGTGAAAGAAGAAAGTGGAAAAAGTTGGCTTAAAACTTAACATTCAAAACACTAAGATCAGGGCATCCAGTCCCATTACTTCATGGCAAATAGATGGGGAAACAATGGAAACAGTGACAGACTTTATTTTCTTGGTCTCCAAAATCACTGCAGATGGTGACTTCAGCCATGATTTAAAAGACACTTGCTCCTTGGAAGAAAAGCAATGACAAACCTAGACAGCATATTATAAAACAGAGACACTGCTGACAAAGGTCTGTATAGCCAAAGCTATGGTTTTTCTAGTAGTCATGTATGGATGTGAGAGTTGGACAATAAAAATGGCTGAGCACCAAAGAATTGATGCCTTCAAACTATAGTTCTGGAGACTTTTGAGAGTCCGTTGGACAGCAATCAAATCAAATCAGTCAATCCTAGGGGAAATCAACCCTAAATATTCACTGGAAGGACTGATGCTGAAGCCAAAGCTCCAATAATTTGGCTCCCTGATGTGAAGAGCCTACTCAGTAGAAAAGGCCCTGATGCTGAGAACAATTGAAGGCAGGAGGAGAAGGAGATGAGAGAGGATGAAATGGTTGGATGGCATCACCAACCCAATGGAGAGGAATTTGAACAAACTCCCAGAGATGGTGAAAGGCAGGGAAGACTGACGTGCTGCAGTCTAGAGTGTCAAAGATTCAGACATGACTGAGCGACTGCACAACAAGGCCTGGAGCTGTCATGATATCCCATGCTCTCTCATTTCCCACACATGGTATTTTGCTTTCAGATTTTTCAGGAGACCCCCTAGACTCTATTCTGTAGGCTCTCCATGCTCCCCTGTTCCCCACCTTCACTCCTTTCCCGGGCACATGGAAATAGTCACACTGTAACCTTTCCATTGCTTTCCTGTAGAATTTGTGCCCTCCAGGAACAGAGAAACTCCCTGCTGAAATACTTTCCTTTAGGGTCTTCGAAATTTGATCAAGTTTAGTCTGGCAGTATTTAGCAGATGCCTCTTCATTCTGTTGCAAAAAAACCTTCCTTCTTATTCCTTATGATTTCCTACAAAGTAAACGTAGAGATGTCACCAGAAGCATGGAACAGAGGAGATAAATTTTCAAGAAATCTAACAGAAGGATTGGTCTAAGGTGGTCCTCATGAGAAAACCATTCTAGTGGAGCAACACAAGCAATGTAGCCAAAATACAGAGGATTTTCTCCCAACTCTGAAATCTCTGTAAGACTATACAGAAGTTTCTTAATCTCGCGGAAATTCAGTTTCTTCTTTTGTAAAATCCCACTTTTGAATGATCTCTTCCCTAGTGGCTCAAGTTGGTAAAGAGTCTGCCTGCATGCAGAAGACCTGGGTTTGATCCCTGTGTGGGGAAGATCTGCTAGAGAAGGAAATGGCAACCCATTCCAGTACTCTTGCCTGGAGAAAACCATGGACAGAGGAGCAGGGCAGGCTACAGTCCATGGGATTGCAAAGAGTTGGAGATGACTGTGCGACTTTCACTTTGTTTCTTTTTTATTACTAGTAACTCTAACATCCTGTGGTTCTATCTTCAACAAAAGACAAATAAAAATAGGAAATATAAAGAACAATCTTTGTTGAGAGAGTCTGCCCAGTTGAAGTTTTTATTTTCTGTTGTAGTAAAACAAATTATTGTGAGCTTAGCAAGTTGAAATACACATCTAATAGCTTATCGTTCCCCGGGCCAGATTCCCACTCAGGGTCCATGGGTTTCTGCTCAGTGTACCGTAGCTGAAAACAAGGTCACGTGGGCTTGGTACTCACATGGAGACTCTGGGGAACCCCCCTACCTCTTCAACAGCCATGGTGCACTGTTTCTTCAGTTTCTAATCTCTTTGATTACCTCTTCTGTCACCAACTGGAGAAGACTACATGTGAAGGTCTTGTGTGATTAGATAATGCCCACTTGGGTCATCTCCATTTCTTAACTTAGCCTGTGCCATATAACATAGTTTAAACACAGCATCTATATTTGTCATATTCACAAGTTTATGGACTATGCAGAGTGTGGACACCAGGGGAGAGGATGCTTGGAGATCACAGTTCTACTTACCACTGGCAGCTTCACTGAAAGTGTGATTTTCAGTCTCCCTTGACCATCTTACAAGTTCCAAAATTGTCTTAGTTCATATTGAGAAAGCAAGCCTGATTTTAATTTATAAGTACAAACAAAAAATTCTGTTTCTATATTTTCACACACTCAAGCTCTCAGGGAATTGAGAATTCATGAACAGTTCAAAACTCTTATCAGTGTGTACTTAACTCATTAATGGGCAGTTGATTTGCTATATATGTATTTTTATCCATAGCACCCAGTGTGTAGAGGAATCCCTGCTTCTCATCATAATTAAAATTTTCATTTTTCATTGTTGGTAGATGGATCACGATTTGTCCTACTGCTGCTAAAGGAACCGCATAGGGTTCATGCCGGCCAACCCCTTCACTGAATAGATGTTGAGGTTGAGTCCACTGGATTTAAGGGACTTCCCACAAGTCACACATAGAGGTGATCAGAACCAGGACTAAAACTAGACTCCTGACTCCATGTCTGTTATTCTGTGTCTCGACCCTATGTTTTCAGACTTCTTCCCAAAGAATCACAGCTGGACCTTCCCTTCTAACAGCTTCTTTCCATTGGATTTCTCCACTTTCCCTGATAGGACTTCACAGAGAAAAAGAAGGAAGTTTTCTTGTTCCAGAATGAAGAGGCATCTGTCAATTACTGTTAAGCTGAGCTTAAGCACCTTTCAGAGCTTTTGATGAAAAATATTTCAGAAGGAATTTTCTTTGTTCCTGGAGGACACAATGTCTACTTAGAAGCAAAAGAAGAATGTAGAACAGGATTATAACCTGGTGCCCCATAAAGGAGTTAAGGTGAGGAGTAAATGGATTGGGAAAAGACAGCAGATTGCATTCAGGAGGTGCTTGTTGGTTCCTTTGTTCCTGCTTTTTACAACAGCCACGTGGAAAAATATGACCTTGTCGAGTTCCAATCTGTAATTGTTCAGAATGTTTGTCTCCTACTTAATCACTAGGCAAAAACACCCTAATTGCACCTTGCAACTACATANGATCAAATTGCTAACATGTATTGGATCATAGAATAATCAAGAGACTTCCAGAAAAACACCTAATTCTGCTTCATTGATGACACTAAAGCCTTTGACTGTGTGGGTCACAACAAACTGTGGAAAATTCTTAAAGAGATGGGAATACCAGATACCTTACCTGCCTCATGTGAAACTATACAGGTCAGCAAGCAGCAGTTAGAACCAGACATGGAACCACAGACTGGTTCAGTATTGGGAAAAGAGTACATCAAAGCTGTATATTATTACCCTGCTTATTTAACTTCTATGCAGAGTACATCATGCAAAATGCCAGGCTGGGTGTAGCACAAGCTGGAATCAGGATTGCAGGGAGAAATATAAATAACCTCAGATACATAGATGACACCACCCTGATGGCAGACAGCAAAGAGGAACTAAAGGACCTCTTGATGAAAGTGAAAAAGGAAAGTAAAAAAACTGGCTTAAAACTCAACTTTCAAAAAATTGAGATCATGGCATCCAGTCTTATCACTTCATGCCAAATAGATGGGGAAATGATGGAAACAATGACAGACTTTATTTTCTTGGTCTCCAAAATCATTGCAGATCATGACTGCTGCCATGAAATTAAGACGCTTCTTGGTAGAAAGGTTGACAGATATAAACATCATATTAAAAAGCAGAGATATCACTTTGCTGATAAAGGTCTATGTAGTCAAAGCTATGGTTTTTCCAGTAGTCATGTCTTGTGAGAACTGGACCATAGAGAAGGCTGAGCACTGAAGACTGATGCTTTTGAACTATGGTGCTGGAGAAGACTCTTGAGAGTCCCTTGGAGAGCAAGATCAAATGAGTCAATACTAAAGCAAATAAACCCTAAATATTCAATGGAAGGACTGATGCTGAAGCTGGAGCTCCAAAAGGAGGAGAATGGGGCAAAAGATGATGAGACTGTTGGATGGCATCATTGACTCAATAGACATGAGTTTGAGCAAACTCTGAAAGATAGTGAAGGACGGGGAAGTCTGATGTGCTGCAATCCATGAGGTTGCAAAGAGTCAAACATAAGTGAGCAACTGAAGAACAATAAAACCAACATTTAGTCTATCTTAAGTATGTCAGGCAGTAATTTCATCTAGTAGGCACTTTTTATGCTTAAAAGCTTTTAGAATGAAACTAAAAAACATGCATGCTGAAATTAGGGCAGAGCATATATCCACATTCTGTGATATACTTAAGTAAAAGCTAATCCTATTTAAACAGTGAGCTCAAGCCCTTCAGACCCCAACCAACTAATTTAGCACGAAGAGACAGAATTGCAGTTGCTTCAGTGGCAAGTCTATCCAGAGTCTGTGAAATCCAAGAAGCTTTATCCTTTTTACTCTTCTCAATTATGTTTCTTAGATGTTTTATCTCTGCTTTCATTTCCTCAGCATTTCTACTAAATCCTTCAGTAAGCAGATCATTTTGAGCCTAAAACAAAGGAAAGTGGTGAGAGGAAATTGCAAACTTTTGAAAAATACATTTTTTCAAAGGTCAGACTTTGTATTTAAGAACTTTGTTAAATTGTCTCTATATGACACATATGATTATTCTCTCTTATTAGATTATCAAAGGATAGTGTTTGTGGCAGAGAATATCTTCTGAGTTAGACCTCGACAGTAAGAGGAAGAATAGTTCCCAACCTTACTAATGTTCACACACCATTAGGGTTGTGCTTGGCTGCTAAGTCAAGCATGAGGACAAATGCACTTATACGTTCCAGCCAAAACTCTGGGTTAGGAGAGACCTATTAGTCCACTTGCACATATTATCATTTCAGTTGGGATGGTATGGTCACTTATATTGTGCACATATGGGAACTTATAACCTGATCAAGAAATTGCACATAAACATATCTAGAAGGGAAAGAAACACACCCCCCACACAAGCTATGTAGTAATGTAGGCAAGCTATTCACACCTGGAGACAACTACAGCAAGTTAAGAAGACGTAACCTCCCCACATTTTTATGTCTGAACATATCAGATAGTTTTAGGTCAACATAGATCCAAATTAGAGTCTTTGTGCTTGTAAGGTTCCTGATCATTGACAGTGATCTTAGCAAAATACCAAGTTGCTGCTAATATTAAAAAAAAAAATCTGGATGGAATTGTTGTTTGATAATCCATGAAACCCTGAATAATGTGAGCTCCATGAGATCATCCTAGAATCACAACTACAGAGCACCTAAAACCTTGGAGATGATATTTATATTTTAAGTACTTAGAGGGACCAAAGTCACCATAGCCTCTCTAGGGTCTCAGTGTGGAGCAAAATTCAAAAGTTTTTTGAAAAGCC
The DNA here is from genome assembly GCA_006410735.1 of Raphicerus campestris. Taxonomy (NCBI): domain Eukaryota; kingdom Metazoa; phylum Chordata; class Mammalia; order Artiodactyla; family Bovidae; genus Raphicerus; species Raphicerus campestris. The sequence continues at coordinate 9,047 of SJYW01045261.1, forward strand.
AGGATTCAAAACTTTGATTGAAGCAAATGTGGTAATGCCAGTAGTGCTTTTTTTTTTTTTTTTTAAATTTTGCTTTAACTTTTACCCATTCCTTCCTGATGTGTCAGCTCAGGGTCTGTCAGGAACTAGTGAGATCATGTCAGATTTACCTTTAGGCTGTGTTCCAGTAGCCTTTCCTGCTCTTTCTCAAAGTTTTCTCTTTCTCTCTCCAGCTTCTGTCTCAGCTGGGCTATGTTTTCCCTGAGACTTCTGTCTTGAGCTTCCATCTGCTGTTGCTGCCCGTATTGTTTCTGTCTTAGCAATTCACGTTCCCTCTCAGCTGCCTCCTTCCTGGCTCACTCCTCTGCCCAACAAAAGTTTCAGAAAGAGAAGCAAGTAACAGATTAGACTCAAACTCTACTTTCTTGAGATTAGAACCCAAATCAAATTTGAAAAGAGAGTGGGAAATCTCAGAATTAACCTGGTGCCACACATCAGGAGCAGGTTTGAGAATATGATGGGAAAGGCCTTGACCATCTGGCTGATGTCCAAGCACAACTCTGTTATTTTCAGATTTAGCGGTGTGTATTTCACAGAAGTGGAAGCTCATTATTTTGGAAAGATCTTTATCTGATCTGTCAGAGGGCTCTGAATGAATATCCCCACCCTGCTAAGAAATGAGCCCCATACCTGCTATGGCCTTTGCCATATCAGTGAGGGCTTTATCTGACTGCAGGATGGATTTCTCAATTGCCACCTGAGACTGCAGGAAGTTCTCAAGGACCTCGTTTGTCTAAGAAATTAAGAAGAACAAAAGCACTTTAGATTCCTACCAAGGAGACTTGTTCTGTACAAATGAGTCCTTCTGTGTCATTTTCACTTTCTGCTTAAAATGTTCCAGGAGCCTCTTACAAAGCATTCAAGCTTCTGAGTGTCACCAGAGACTCTGCATGGCTCCTTTCAGTCCCCCGCCCAGTGCTATTTTCTTTTATCTGCCCCAGGTATCAAGCAGTCAGAATTAATTGCAGTTGTACAAACTCACAATCTCATATATTTGCATGTTTACCTGGGGCTCTTCCGTTTGGATAACATCTCAACCTAAACAACATGCACAAATATTTCAACTTATATCCCCCTTCTTCTCCAGGAAATTTTCCTAAACTATATGTCCAGTGTGATTGTCAGATTCTAATTTATGCTGCTGTTGTCTCCTGCTACTTCCTAGTGTGTAAACTTAGGCAACTTATTTAAGCAGTTTGTGCTTCCTAGTTCATATATAGAAAATGTGGATAATAAGACTAGATGCTTCAGAACAACTTTAGGAGGATTAAGTTTAAATTTTCAGAGAAAAAGCTTAACATTATGCTTATAGGCAATAACAGTTTTATATATATTCTTTATATTATGATTATGTTTAGTATCACTACCAGTGCAGCCCAAGATCACAGGTTCATAAGTGTTATGTTTACATATTTGAGGGTCTATTTATTTGACTTCTGTCCACTTTGATCAGCCTTGAGTATAAGGATTCTGACTTTGCATCATAAATCCTCAGCATGTGGCACACTTAATGTCATGTTATTGGATAAAGAAAATGAATGACTTCTATTCTCTCTCTGATGGATATTAGAAATTGATGCTCATTTTGGGGGAATGGACATTTCTCCTTGAGAATAAATAACATGTAGTAATGGAGTAGCTCTCATAGTAAACAAGAGTCCCAAATGCAGTACTTAGGTGAAATCTCAAAAACAACAGAATGATATGAGTTTGTTTCCAAGGCAAACCATTCAATACCACAATAATCCAAATCTGTGCCCCAAACAATAATGCCAAAGAAGCTGAAATTGAACAGTTCTATGAAGACCTACAAGACCGTCTAGAACTAACACCAAAAGAAGATATCCTTTTCATCATAAGGAACTGGAATGCAAAAGTAGGAAGTCAAAAGAGTAACCTAGAGTAACAGGCAAATTTGACCTTGGAGTACAAAATGAAACAGGACAAAGGCTAACAGAATTTTGTCAAGAGAATGCAAGGTTCATAGCAAACACCCTTTTTCAACAACACAAAAAAAGACTCTACACATGGACCAACACTACCAAATGGTCAATACTGAAATCAGATTGATAATATTCTTTGTAGTCAAAGATGGAAAAGCTCTATACAGTCAGTAAAAACAAGACTGGGAGCTGACTGTGGCTCAGATCATGAACTCCTTACTGCAAAATTTAAACTTCAATTGACGAAAGTAGGGAAAACCAATAGACCATTCAGAAATGACCTAAATCAAATCCCTTATGATCATAGTGGAAGTTACGAATAGATTCAAAGGATTAGATCTGATAGAGTGCCTGAAGAACTATGGACAGAGGATCGTGACATTGTATAGGAGGTGGTGATCCAAATCATCCTCAAGAAGAAGAAATGCAAAGAGGCAAAATGGTTGTCTGAGGAAGCCTTACAAATAGCTGAGAAAACAAGAGAAATTAAGGCAAAGGAGAAAAGGAAAGATATATCCATCTGAATGCAGAGTTTCAGAGAACAGCAAGGAGAGATAAGAAAGCATTTTTAAGTGAACAATGCAAACAAATAGAGGAAAACAATAGAATGGGAAAGACTAGAGATTTCTTCAAGAAAATGAGAGATACCAAGGGAACATTTCATGCAAACATAGGCACAATTAAGGACAGAAATGGTAAGGACCAACAGAAGATATTAAGAAGAGGTGGCAAGAATACACAGAAGAACTATACAATAAAGATCTTAATGAACCAGAAAACCATGATGGTATGATCACTCACCTAGAGCCAGACATCCTGGAGTGTGAGGTTAAGTGGACCTCAGGAAGCATCTCTACAAACAAAGCTAGTGGAATCTGAAAAGGTGATGCTGTGAAAGTGCTGCACTCAAAATGCCACCTAATTTGGAAAACTCAGCATAGCCACAGGACTCGAAAAGGCCAGTTTTCATTACAATTCCAAAGAAGGGAAATTCCAAAGAATGTTCAAAGTACCACACAATTGCACTCGTTTCACATGCTAGCAAGGTCATGCTCAAAATCCTTCAAGCTAAGTTTCAAAGTATGCAAACCAAGAATTTTCAGGTTTTCAAGCTAGATTTAGAAAAGGCAGAGGAACCAGAGATCAAATTGCTGACATGTGTTGGATTATAGAATAATCAAGAGAATTCTAGAAAAACATCTATTTCTCTTCATTGACTATGCTAAAGTTTTGACTATGTGGGTAACAAAAAACTGTGGGAAATTCTTAAAGAGATGGGAATATCAGATACCTTACCTGCCTCTTGTGAAACCTGTATGCAGGCCAAGAAGCAACAGTTAGAACTGAACATGGAACAACAGACTGGTTCAAAACTGAGAAAGGAGTACATCGAGACTGTGTATTATAATCCTGCTTATTTAACTTCTGTGCAGAGTACATCATGCAAAATGCCTGGCTGGCTGAAAAACAAGCTGGAATCAAGATTGCAGGGAGAAATATCAATAACCTCAGATATGTAGATGACACCACCCTTTTATGGCAGAATGTGAAGAAGAATTTTAAAAACCTCTTGATGAAGGTGAAAGAAGAAAGTGGAAAAAGTTGGCTTAAAACTTAACATTCAAAACACTAAGATCAGGGCATCCAGTCCCATTACTTCATGGCAAATAGATGGGGAAACAATGGAAACAGTGACAGACTTTATTTTCTTGGTCTCCAAAATCACTGCAGATGGTGACTTCAGCCATGATTTAAAAGACACTTGCTCCTTGGAAGAAAAGCAATGACAAACCTAGACAGCATATTATAAAACAGAGACACTGCTGACAAAGGTCTGTATAGCCAAAGCTATGGTTTTTCTAGTAGTCATGTATGGATGTGAGAGTTGGACAATAAAAATGGCTGAGCACCAAAGAATTGATGCCTTCAAACTATAGTTCTGGAGACTTTTGAGAGTCCGTTGGACAGCAATCAAATCAAATCAGTCAATCCTAGGGGAAATCAACCCTAAATATTCACTGGAAGGACTGATGCTGAAGCCAAAGCTCCAATAATTTGGCTCCCTGATGTGAAGAGCCTACTCAGTAGAAAAGGCCCTGATGCTGAGAACAATTGAAGGCAGGAGGAGAAGGAGATGAGAGAGGATGAAATGGTTGGATGGCATCACCAACCCAATGGAGAGGAATTTGAACAAACTCCCAGAGATGGTGAAAGGCAGGGAAGACTGACGTGCTGCAGTCTAGAGTGTCAAAGATTCAGACATGACTGAGCGACTGCACAACAAGGCCTGGAGCTGTCATGATATCCCATGCTCTCTCATTTCCCACACATGGTATTTTGCTTTCAGATTTTTCAGGAGACCCCCTAGACTCTATTCTGTAGGCTCTCCATGCTCCCCTGTTCCCCACCTTCACTCCTTTCCCGGGCACATGGAAATAGTCACACTGTAACCTTTCCATTGCTTTCCTGTAGAATTTGTGCCCTCCAGGAACAGAGAAACTCCCTGCTGAAATACTTTCCTTTAGGGTCTTCGAAATTTGATCAAGTTTAGTCTGGCAGTATTTAGCAGATGCCTCTTCATTCTGTTGCAAAAAAACCTTCCTTCTTATTCCTTATGATTTCCTACAAAGTAAACGTAGAGATGTCACCAGAAGCATGGAACAGAGGAGATAAATTTTCAAGAAATCTAACAGAAGGATTGGTCTAAGGTGGTCCTCATGAGAAAACCATTCTAGTGGAGCAACACAAGCAATGTAGCCAAAATACAGAGGATTTTCTCCCAACTCTGAAATCTCTGTAAGACTATACAGAAGTTTCTTAATCTCGCGGAAATTCAGTTTCTTCTTTTGTAAAATCCCACTTTTGAATGATCTCTTCCCTAGTGGCTCAAGTTGGTAAAGAGTCTGCCTGCATGCAGAAGACCTGGGTTTGATCCCTGTGTGGGGAAGATCTGCTAGAGAAGGAAATGGCAACCCATTCCAGTACTCTTGCCTGGAGAAAACCATGGACAGAGGAGCAGGGCAGGCTACAGTCCATGGGATTGCAAAGAGTTGGAGATGACTGTGCGACTTTCACTTTGTTTCTTTTTTATTACTAGTAACTCTAACATCCTGTGGTTCTATCTTCAACAAAAGACAAATAAAAATAGGAAATATAAAGAACAATCTTTGCTGAGAGAGTCTGCCCAGGGAAATCAAGAGCAACCATCTCAGGATTGAGTTAGGAGAGTTTTGAAATAATGCCACAGTTCACTAAAGGAGAAATGAATGCTTGACAGATCTGTTAGATCTTGAACAAATTCCCCAAGTTTCAAAGAAAAAGGATATATGGTCCTTTAGGATTCTCTCTCCCATGAGAATCTGGGCAACTTTATCCTGAAGAGGAGATGCACTATAGGATGAATATATACAATTCCAGACATCATTCCAGAAGAGCATGAATTGGAAAAGACAAATGCTAAACACAGTACCAGGAGCTTCTTCTGGAAGTCCTGATTTTCATCCTTGAAAGACTGCTTCATGAATACTACAATGGCTTCCTTCTCACAGGCTGCGTGCACCTCCAGCAGCTCCTGGAGCGTGTCTGTGGGGAGGTTCTGTCGCTGGATCATCTGCTCACTGTAGTAGTCAGCTGTCTTCTGCACGGCTGCTGAGTTCTCCAGCTGGGCCAAAGTTGTCACTGCATTCTCCAAACAAGGAATCCCTCCACTGTTGATGGCATCTACATAGGTCACAACCAGAGTCCCCAGACCTGAATAAAATAAGAAACATGAAAACATATCAATTTTTCACTCAGTGTTTTGAAATTCACCAAGGTTTTGAAATTATGGTTCTAAAACCACACACACACTCACACATCTCAACTTCTACTCTCATCACTTTCATTTTTACATTTACTATTTCTTTTATTTGAGCCATAACTTTAAGAAAATGTCAAATATCTACCTTCATCCNCACCAAGGTTTTGAAATTATGGTTCTAAAACCACACACACACTCACACATCTCAACTTCTACTCTCATCACTTTCATTTTTACATTTACTATTTCTTTTATTTGAGCCATAACTTTAAGAAAATGTCAAATATCTACCTTCATCCAACACAATTGGAGGCATCTCAGAAAAATTGTTTCATAATAGCACAAATTAAGAGAACAATACTGAATACACAGGTAAACGGATTAGTAGAATAATTTAAATAATATTTGTTCCTAACTCCTAAACTTTTGATGGATTTTCAGGGAGTCAGAAACTAATATTTATTTTGGACTGGTTTAAACTCACTTCTAAGTAGTCTCCTTGAGAAGCACACTTGCAGTATAAGACTTCCTCTGAGAAGTATTTGATCATTTATTGACTTTTGTCATCAATGGTGGGAATCTTTTTAAATGTAGGAACCCCAGGTATCAGTTAGAAGTGATTTTAGAAAGGAATTTCCTAATCCCATGATGACAGATAATTTCTGAAACACATACATACTTATCTCTGGAGTATGAAAATGTAGAATTACATACTTCTTTATAAAATGAAACTACTGAAGAACATATAAATGAATGTTTGATTTATATCAGGCCACAAAGAAATATGCTTTTGGAAAAGTAGACTCATACTTCCCAGTGACTTTCACCCCTTCCCTGAGGATCTTGGTTCTTGCATGGGTAAAGATATATGAACAGAAAGTATTCAATTGTTTCTTGAATTTAGGATCCAGTTGACTTTCTAAAACTTCATCAATATGGCTAGGAGTTGCCTATCATTTACTGGCTGGTCAAAGACAAAACACTTTCGTTTTGGGAAAAAATGCCTGATACACTCCCTGGATGCGTTGGCCTTTTTAACATTGGGATTTGAACCTAAGGAAGAGAGAAAACAGAAATACAATAAGCACAGTATTCAAATAAGTCAGCTAGAAATTTTAATGACTGGGGATTTTTAATTTTTGGAGTCTTCTCTGCTCATAGAACTTCTTTAATGCACTCACCCAAATTTAACTCATATGAATGACATCTCTGGAGAGAAATTTTAAGAAATATTTGTCTCTGGTAAATGTATTTTGCATCCACAGAACCAAATATACTGCCCACTTTACATGTATGCTCAGTCACTCAGTCACATCTGACTCTGCGACTCCATGGACCATAGCCTGCCATACTCCTCTGACTGTGGAACCCTCCAGGTAAGAGTACTAGAGTAGGTTGCCAGTATTCTATCCAGAGAATCTTCCTGACCCAGGGTTTGAACCTGTGTCTCCTGCACCTCTCCTGCATTGCAGGTGGATTCTTTACCCCTAAGCCACAGAGGAAGTCTGCCTGCTTTTTTGGATATTTATCAAATTTAATGAATTTAATGAATGATCAAATGTCCAGTTCAGATAGAGTCCAACCAATGCTGGAAGTAAACTGTAGGAACATAATGAAGAGGAAATACAAACAAAGATAGTGGAGTAACAGTTAAAATAGGACATAAAAACTTCATTGACAGATGCAGTCAAAATTCACACACTACAAATAAGATTAGCTGTTTTTCAGTAGAAACTCTGAATATTAAATGTGACTTAAATGTAATTTGAAGAATTCACGACTACTCTGTAAACACCCTGGTTTTCCCAGTCACCAACCTAAATGTAATTCATTAAAATAATTTATTAACCCAAAATAATTATAGTGAATAAATCTGTTAGAATAAAAATAACGATATGATGAGCAAAGTAAAATGAAGGATCTGACTGTTATTAGAAATCATGAAAAAGTATGTGTGAAGGTCAGAAAGCAACAGTTGGATGTGGAATAACACACTGGTTCAAAATTGGGAAAGGAGTACCTCAAGGCTGCATATTGTCACCCTGCTTATTTAACATCTATGCAGAGTACATTATGTGAAATGCCCAGCTGGATGAAGCACAAGCTGGAATCAAGGTTGCTGGGAGGAATATCAGTAACTTCAGATGCAGATGACACCGCCCTTATAGCAGAATGTGAAGAGGAACTAAAGAGCCTCTTGATGAAGGTGAAAAAGGAGAGTGAAAAAGCTAGCTTAAAATTCAACATTCAGAAAACTAAGCTCATGGCATCCAGTCCTATCACTTCATGGCAAATAGATGGGGAAACAATGGAAACAGTGACAGACTATTTTCTTGGGCTCCAAACTACTGAAAATGGTGACTGCAGCCATGAAATTAAAAGACGCTTGCTCCTTAGAAGAAAAGCTATGCCAAACCTAGACTGCATATTAAAAAACAGACATTACTTTACCAACAAAGGTCCATATATTCAAAGCTATGGTCTTTCCAGTAGTCATGTACAGATATGAGAGCTGGATGATGAATAAGGCTGAGAATCAAAGAATTGATGGCTTCGAACTGTGGTGCTGGAGAAGACTCTTGAGAGTCACTTGGACAGCAGTCAAATCAAATCAGTCAATCCTAAAGGAAATCAACTCTAAATAGTCACTGGCTGGACTGAGGCTGAAGCTGAAGCTCCAGTACTTCGGCCACCTGATGCAAAGAGCCAACTCACTGGAAAAGACCCTGATGCTGGGAATGATTGAAGTCAGGAGGAGAAGGGGATAATAGAGGATGAGATAGTTAGATTGAATCACCAACTCAATGGAAATGAGTGTGCAAACTCCCAAAGATGGTGAAGGACAGGGAAGCCTGGCTTGCTGCAGTCTATGGGGTCACAAAGAGTTGGATATGACTGAGGGACTGAACAACAAATAGACTGAAATTGAATCCTGGGTGTATTCAGTGTGTAAAGTCACTTTTTGTAGATTATACAACTATCCAATCTCCAGAAACTTACATCTGTCTTTCAGAAGAGTACAAACTAAGGGAAATATGTTCTTCATTGTGATATTATGCCTTACAATAACATTAACAGTTCATTGTTTCATTGTCTAAAAAATGATATGCATAATAAGGAACACAACTGTCTGGTTTTGAAGAGTTTTAACACTTATTGTATCTGTATGGTAAGGTACATTTTACCTTAAGTGTAACTTAGTTTTGAGTAATTTTTACTCTAATTCCCAGATACGTATAATTAGATAATTCCGTTGTCTCATTATTTTTTAAATAATTTTATGTGAAGCTCTAGCTTATCTATACATTAAGATAAGTACATTTATATCTGAATTTCATAACCATCTAGAATATTGGAAAACATATAGTTCAAAATATTTTATATTTGCATCAAATTTTTCTTTTTTTTTAATCCAGGTGTAGTTGATTTACAGTATTATATTANAGATGTGTATAAGAGACAGCTATACATTAAGATAAGTACATTTATATCTGAATTTCATAACCATCTAGAATATTGGAAAACATATAGTTCAAAATATTTTATATTTGCATCAAATTTTTCTTTTTTTTTAATCCAGGTGTAGTTGATTTACAGTATTATATTAAATTCAAGTGTAAAGCATACAGGTTTAGTATCTTTGAAGATTATACTCTTTTTAAAGTTATCACAATATACTAGGTATAACCTGTGCTATACCATATAAACTTATTGTTTACCTATTTTATATGTGCTTCTGCTGCTGCTAAGTCGCTTCAGTTGTGTCCGACTCTGTGCGACCCCATAGATGGCAGCCCACCAGGCTCCCCCGTCCCTGGGATTCTCCAGGCAAGAACACTGGAGAGGATTGCCATTTCCTTCCCTAATGCATGAAAGAGAAAAGTGAAAGTGAAGTCGCTCAGTTGTGTCAGACTCTTCACAACCCCATGGACTGCAGCCTACCAGGCTCCTCCACCCATGGGATTTTCCAGGCAAGAGTACTGGAGTGGGGTGGCATTTTATATGTAGTAGCTTGTATATCTGAAAATCATCCTTCCTCTTTACCCCCCCCCACCAATTTTTTTTTCTATATCTGTGAGTCTTATTCTGTTTCCCTATATACATGAAGGAATTTTAAGGTGACAGAAATCAATGAAAAGCTATATTGTGCTCTTGGATTGAAAAACATAGTATTGTGAAAATAGCCATACTAGCCAAAACAGTCTACCAATTTACTGCAATTCCTATTAAAATACCCAGAACATTTTTACACAGAACTAAAACAAATAACCCTAAAATTCAAATGGAATTACAAATGATCTTGAATTGCTAAAGCAACTTTGAGAAAGAAGAACAAGTCTGAAGTATGACCCTCTCAGACTTAAGACTATATACAAAGATACAGTCATCAAAACAACATGGTGCCGCACAAAAACAGACACACGGATCAAGGGGATAGATGGAATCCAGAAATAAACTCATGCACCTACAGTTAACTAATGTACAAAGGAGGTGAGATATACACTGGAAAAAAAGAGTCTTTTCAATAAGCTGTTGTGGGAAACTGGACAGCTACATATAAAACAATGACATCAGTCCATTTTCTCACACCGTATATAAAGAGAAATTCAAAATGAATTAAAAACCTAAAAGTAATAGCTAAAAGCATAAAACTCCTAGAAAAAAGCATAGGCAAAACACTTTTTGATGTAAACAGTAGCTATATCATTTTTGAATTACTCTTCTATAGTATATCAAATTTGGGCAGAGGACCTATATAGATATTTTTCCAAACTAGATATACAGAGCCAACAGGTACAGGTAAAGATGCTCAACAATGATGACTATTTCAGTTCAGTTCAGTCACTCAGTCGTGTCCGACTCTTTGCGACCCGATGAATCGCAGTATGCCAGGCCTTCCTGTTCATCACCAACTCCCAGAGTTCACTCATATTCACGTCCATCGGTTCAGTGATGCCATCCAGCCATCTCATCCTCTGTTGTCCCCTTCTCTTCCCGCCCTCAATCCTTCCCAACATCAGAGTCTTTTCCAATGAGTCAACTCTTTGCATGAGGTGGCCAAAGTCCTGGAGTTTCAGCTTCAACATCAGTCCTTCCAGTGAACACTCAGGACTGATCTCCTTGAGGATGGACTGGTTGGATCTCCTTGCAGTCCAAGGGACTCTCAAGAGTCTTCTCCAACACCACAGTTCAAAAGCATCAATTCTTCGGTGTTCAGCTTTCTTCACAGTCTAAATCTCACATCATACATGACCACAGGAAAACCATAGCCTTGACTAGACGGTCCCTTGTTGGCAAAATCATATCTCTGCTTTTCAATATGCTATATAGGTTGGTCATAAGTTTTCTACCAGGAGTAAGCATCTTTTAATTTCATGGCTGAAGTCACCATCTGCAGTGACTTTGGAATCCGCCAAAAATAAAGTCTGACATTGTTTCCACTATTTCCCCATCTATTTCCCATGAAGTGATGGGACCGGATGCCATGATCTTCGTTTTCTGAATGTTGACCTTTAGGCCAACTTTTTTGCTCTCCTCTTTCACTTTCCTCAAGAGGCTTTTTAGTTCCTCTTCACTTTCTGCCATAAGGGTGGTGTCATCTGCATATCTGAGGTTATGGTTATTTCTCCCGGCAATCTTGATTCCAGCTTGTGCTTCTTCCATTGCAGCGTTTCTCATGATGTACTCTGCATATAAGTTAAATAAGCAGGGTGACAATATACAGCCTTGACGTACTCCTTTTCCTGTTTGAAACCAGTCTGTTGTTCCATGTCCAATTCTAACTGTTGCTTCCTGACCTGCATACAGATTTCTCAAGAGGCAGGTCAGGTGATCTGGTATTCCCATCTCTTTCAAAATTTTTCAGTTTATTGTGATCCACACTGTCAAAGGCTTTGGCTTAGTCAATAAAGCAGAAATAGATGTTTTTCTGGAACTCTCTTGCTTTTTCCATGATCCAGTGGATGTTGGCAATTTGATCTTTGGTTCCTCTGCCTTTTCTAAAACCAGCTTGAACATCTGGAAGTTCACAGTTCACGTATTGCTGAAGCCTGGCTTGGAGAATTTTGAGCATTACTTTACTAGTGTGTGAAGTGAGTGCAATTGTGCGATAGTTTAAGCATTCTTTGGCATTGCCTTTCTTTCGGATTGGAATGAAAATGGACCTTTTTCAGTCCTGTAGCCACTGCTGAGTTTTCCAGATTTGCTGGCATATTGAGTGTAGCACATTCACAGCATCGTCTTTCAGGATCTGAAACAGCTCCACTGGAATGCCATCACCTCCACTGGCTTTGTTCGTAGTGATGCTTTCTAAGGCCCACTTGACTTCACATTCCAGGATATCTGGCTTTAGGTGAGTGATCATACCATTGTGATTATCTTGGTTGTGAAGATCACTTTTGTGCAGTTCTTCCGTGTATTCTTGCCACTTCTTCTTAATATTTTCTGCTTCTGTTAGGCCCATACCATTTCTGTCCTTTATCGAGCCCATCTTTGCATGCAATGTTACCTTGGTGTCTCTAATTTTCTTGAAGAGATGTCTAGTCTTTCCCATTCTGTTCTTTTCCTCTATTTCTTTGCGTTGATNGTCCTTTATCGAGCCCATCTTTGCATGCAATGTTACCTTGGTGTCTCTAATTTTCTTGAAGAGATGTCTAGTCTTTCCCATTCTGTTCTTTTCCTCTATTTCTTTGCGTTGATGCTGAGGAAGGCTTTCTTATCTCTTCTTGCTATTCTCTGGAACTCTGCATTCAGATGCTTATATCTTTCCTTTTCTCCTTTGCTTTTCACCTCTCTTCCATTCACAGCTATTTGTAAGTCCTCCCCAGACAGCCATTTTGCTTTTTTGCATTTCTTTTCCATGGGGATGGTTTTGATCCCTGTCTCCTGTACAATGCCACGAACCTCATTCCATAGTTCATCAGGCACTCTATCTGTCAGATCTAGGCCCTTAAATCTATTTCTCACTTCCAGTGTATAATCATAAGGGATTTGATTTAGGTCATATCTGAATGGTCTAGCGGTTTTCCCTACTTTCTTCAATTTGAGTCTGAATTTGATAATAAGGAGTTCATGATCTGAGCCACAGTCAGGTCCTGGTCTTGTTTTTGTTGACTGTATAGAGCTTCTCCATCTTTAGCTGCAAAGAATATAATCAATCTGATTTTGGTGTTGACCATTTTGTGATGTCCGTGTGTAGAGTCTTCTCTTGTGTTGTTGGAAGAGGGTGTTTGCTATGACCAGTGAATTTTCTTGGTAAAACTCTATTTAGTCTTTGCCCTGCTTCATTCAGTATTCCAAGGCCAAATTTGCCTGTTATCCCAGGTGTTTCTTGACCTCCTACTTTCCATTCCAGTCCCCTATAATGAAAAGGATATATTTTTTGGGTGTTAGTTCTAAAAGGTCTTGTAGGTCTTCATAAAACCATTCAACTTCAGCTTCTTCCGCATTACTGGTTGGGACATAGACTTGGACTACCATGATATTGAATGGTTTGCCTTGGAAATGAACAGAGATCATTCTGTCATTTTTGAGATTGCATCCAAGTACTGCATTTCAGATTCTTCTGTTGACCATCATAGCTACTCCATTTCTTCTAAGGGATTCCTGCCCACAGTAGTAGATATAATGGTCATCTGAGTTAAATTCACCCAATCCAGTCTATTTTAGTTCACTGATTCCTAGAATGTCGACGTTCACTCTTGCCATCTCCTGTTTGACCACTTCCAATTTGCCTTGATTCATGGACCTAACATTCTGGGTTCCTATTCAATATTGCTCTTTACAGCATCGGACTTCGCTTCTATCACCAGTCACATCCACAGCTAGGTATTGCTTTTGCTTTGGCTCCATCCCTTCATTCTTTCTGGAGTATTTCTCTACTGATCTCCAATGGCATATTGGGCACATACTGACCTGGGGAGTTCCTATTTCATTATCCTATCATTTTGCCTTTTCATACTGTTCATGGGATTCTCAAGGCAAGAATACTGAAGTGGTTTGCCATTCTCTTTTCCAGTGGACCACATTGTGTCAGACCTCTCCACCATGACCTGCCTGTCTTGGGTTGCCCAATGGGCATGGCTTAGTTTCATTGAGTTAGAGAAGGCTGTGGTCCTAGTGTGATTAGATTGACTAGTTTTCTGTGATTATGGTTTCAGTGTGTCTTCCCTCTTGTAACACCTAGCATCTTACTTGCGTTTCTCTTAACTTGGATAACTATTAGAGAGCTATAAATCAAAAACAGTCTACATATATTAATAATAAATACTGATGAGGATGTGAAGAAAAAGCAGTACTCGAACACTCTTGTTCTTGTTCTGTCCTGAAGCCATGTCTGACTCTTTGTGATCCTATGGACTGCAGCATGCCAAGCTTCCCTGTCCTTCACTCTCTCCCAGAGTTTGCTCAGACTCATGACCATTGAGTCGGTGATGCCATCCAACCATCTTATCCTCTGTCACACTCTTCTCTTCCTGCCCTTAAGCTATCCCAGCATCAGGGTCTTTTCCAGTGAGTCAGCTTTTCAGATCAGTGGCCAAAGTATTGAAGCTTCAGCTTCAGCTTTCAGTCTTTCCCATGAATATTTAGGCTTAGTCTCCATTAAGATTGACTCATTTGGTTACCTTGCAGTCTAGGGTACTCTCAACAGTCTTTTCCAACACCACAGTTCAAAAGCCATCAGTTCTTTGGTGCATAGCCTTCTTTATGGTTCAATTTTCACATCCATACATGACTACTGGAAAAACCGTAGCTTTGACAATATGGACCTTTGCTGGTAAAGTGATATCTCTGCTTTTTAGTACACTGTCTAGACTTGACATAGCTTTCTTTCTGAGGAGCATTCATCTTTTAATTTCATGGCTGCAGTCACCATCCACAGTAATTTTGGAGCCCAAGAACATAAAATCTATCACTGCTTCCACTTTTGCCCCTTCTATTTCCCATAAAGTGATGGGACTAGATTCTATGATCTCAATTCACTGAATGCTGAGTTTTATGCCAGCTTTTTTTCACTGTCTTTTCTCATGCTCATTAAGAGGGTCTTTAGTTCCTCTTCACTTTCTGCCATTTGAGTGGTGCTATTTGCATATCTGAAGTTGTTGACATTTCTCCCAGCAATCTTGATGCCAGCCTGGCATTTCGCATGATGTGCTCTGCATAGAAGTTAAATAAGCAAGGTAGTAATATACAGCCTTGATGTACTCCTTTCCTAATTGGAACCAGCCTATTGTTCCATGTCTGGTTTGAACTGTTGCTTCTTGACCTGTATACAGGTTTCTCAGGAGGGAGGTAAGGTATTCCCAAATCTAAGAATTTTCCACAGTTTGTTGTGATCCACACAATCAAAGGCTTTAGCATAGTCAGTGAAGCACAAGTAGATGTTTTACTGGAACTCTCTTGCTTTTTGTATGATCCAGCAAATGTTGGCAATTTAATCTCTGCTTCCTCTGCCTTTTCTAAATCCAGCTTGTACATCTGGAATTTCTCTGTTTACATACTGCTGAAGCCTAATTAAATTAGGTAATAAGAAGTTCATGATCTGAGCCACAGTCAGCTCCCGGTCTTATTTTTATTGACTGTATAGAGCTTCTCCATCTTTGGCTGCATAGAATATAATCAGTCTCATTTCGGTGTTGACCATCTGGTGATGTCCATGTGTAGAGTCTTCTCTTGTGTTGTTGGAAGAGGGTGTTTGCTATGACCAGTGAATTTCCTGGCAAAACTCGATTAGTCTTTGCCCTGCTTCATTCCGCATTCCAAGGCCAAATTTGCCTGTTACTCCAAGTGTTTCTTGACTTCCAAACTTTTGCATTCCAGTCCCCTATAATGAAAAGGACATCTTTTTTGGGTGTTAGTTCTAAAAGGTCTTGTAGGTCTTCATAAAACCGTTCAACTTCAGCTTCTTCAGCGTTACTGGTTGGTGCATACACTTGGATAACTGTGATATCGAATGGTTTGCTTTGGAGACGAACAGAGATCATTCTGTCGTTTTTGAGATTGCATCCAAGTACTGCATTTCAGACTCTTTTGTTGACCATGATGGCTACTCCATTCCTTCTGAGGGATTCCTGCCCACAATAGTAGATATAATGGTCATCTGAGTTAAATTCACCCATTCCAGTCCATTTTAGTTCGCTGATTCCTAGAATGTCAACGTTCACCCTTGCCATCTCTTGTTTGACCACTTCCAATTTGCCTTGATTCATGGACCTGACATTCCAGGTTCCTATGCAATATTGCTCTTTACAGCATCAAATCTTGCTTCTGTCACCAGTCACATCCACAACTGGGTATTGTCTTTGCTTTGGTCCATCCCTTCATTCTTTCTAGAGTTATTACTCCACTGATCTCCAGTAGCATATTGGGCACCTAATAACCTGAGGAGTTCCTCTTTTGGTATCCTATCATTTTGCCTTTTCATACTGTTCATGGGGTTCTGAAAGCAAGATAAAGTAGGGAAAACTGCTAGACCATTCAGGTATGACCTAAATCAAATCCCTTATGATTATAAAGTGGAAGTGAGAAATAGATTTAAGGGCCTAGATCTAACAAATAGAGTGCCTGTTGAACTATGGAGTGAGGTTCATGACATTGTATAGGGGACAGGGATCAAGACCATCCCCATGGAAAAGAAATGCATAAAAGCAAAATGGCTGTCTGGGGAGGACTTACAAATAGCTGTGAAAAGAAGAGAAGGTGAAAAGCAAAGGAGAGAAGGAAAAATTTAAGCATCTGAATGCAGAGTTCCAGAGAATAGCAAGAAGAGATAAGAAAGCCTTCCTCAGCGTCAATGCAAAGCAATAGAGGAAAGCAACAGATTGGGAAAGACTAGACATCTCTTCAAGAAAGTTAGAGATACCAAGGGAATACTTCATGCAAAGATGGGCTCGATAAAGAATAGAAATGGTATGGGCCTAACAGAAGCAGAAGATATTAAGAAGAGGTGGCAAGAATACATGGAAGAACTGTACAAAAAGATCTTCATGACCCAGATAGTCATGATGATGTGATCACTAATCTAGAGCCAGACATCTTGGAGTGTGAAGTCAAGTGGGCCTTAGAAAGCATCACTACGAACAAAGCTAGTGGAGGAGTGATGGGATTCCAATTGAGCTGTTTCAAATCCTGAAGATGATGTTGTGAAAGTGCTACACTCAATATGCCAGCAAATCTGGAAAACTCAGCAGTGGCCACAGGATTGAAAAAGGTCCATTTTCATTCCAGTTCCAAAGAAAGGCAATGCCAAAGAATGCTCAGACTACCACACAATTGCACTGATCTCACATGCTAGAAATGTTCAAAATTCTCCAAACCAGGCTTCAACAATACGTGAAATGTAAACTTCCAGATGTTCAACCTGGTTTTATAAAAGGCAGAGGAACCAGAGATCAAATTGCCAACATCCACTGGATCATGGAAAAAGCAAGAGAGTTCCAGAAAAACATCTATTTCTGCTTTATTGACTAAGCCAAAGCCTTTGACTGTGGGTCACAATAAACTGGAAAATTCTGAAAGAGATGGGAATACCAGACCACCTGACCTGCCTCTTGAGAAATCTGTATGCAGGCCAGGAAGAACAGTTAGAACTGGACATGGAACAACAGAATAGTTCCAAATAGGAAAAAGAGTATGTCAAGGCTGTATATTGTCACCCTGCTTGTTTAACTTCTATGCAGAATACATCATGAGAAACACTGGGCTGGAAGAAACACAAGGTGGAATCATTGATTGCCGGGAAAAATATCAATAACCTCAGATATGCAGATGATACCACCCTTATGGCAGAAAGTGA
Source organism: Raphicerus campestris (assembly GCA_006410735.1). Classification (NCBI taxonomy): domain Eukaryota; kingdom Metazoa; phylum Chordata; class Mammalia; order Artiodactyla; family Bovidae; genus Raphicerus; species Raphicerus campestris. The sequence continues at coordinate 26,622 of SJYW01045261.1, forward strand.
AGAGCTAAAAAGCTTCTCGATGAAAGTGAAAGAGGAGAGTGAAAAAGTTGGCCTAAAGCTCAACATTCAAAAAACGAAGATCATGACACCCAATCCCATCACTTCATGGGAAATAGATGGGAAAACAGTGGAAACAGTGTCAGACTTTATTTTGGGGGGCTCCAGAACCACTGCAGACGCTGACTGCAGCCATGAAATTAAAAGACGCTTATTCCTTGGAAGAAAAGTTATGACCAACCTAGATACTATATTCAAAAGCAGAGACATTACTTTGCCGACTAAGGTCTGTCTAGTCAAGGCTATGGTTTTTCCAGTGGCCATGTATGGATGTGAGAGTTGGACTGTGAAGAAGCTGAGTGCCGAAGAACTGATGCTTTTGAACTGTAGTGTTGGAGAAGACTCTTGAGAGTCCTTTGAACTGCTAAGAGATCCAACCAGTCCATTCTGAAGGAGATTAACCCTGGGATTTCTTTGGAAGGAATGATGCTAAAGCTGAAACTCCAGTACTTTGGCCACCTCATGCAAAGAGTTGACTCACTGGAAAAAACTCTGATGCTGGGAGGGATTGGGGGCAGGAGGAGAAGGGGACGACCGAGAATGAGATGTCTGGATGGCATCACGGACCCGATTGGCATGAGTCTGAGTGAACTCTGGGAGATGGTGATGAATAGGGAGGCCTGGCGTGCTGCAATTCATGGGGTTGCAAAGAGTCGGATGTGACTGAGCGACTGAACTGACCTGAACTGAACTGAAGCCTAACTTGAAGGATTTTGCAAATTACCTTGCTAGCATGTGAAGTGAACGATTTTTATGGTAGTTTGTACATTCTTTGGTATTGTCCTTCTTTGGGGTTGGATGAAAACTCTTTCTCCAGTCCTGTGTTCTTTGCTGAGTTTTCCAAATTTGACATATTGAGTGCAGCAGTTTAATAGCATCATCTTTAGGATTTTAAGTTGCTCAGCTGAATTCCATCATCTCTACTAGCTTTGTTTCTATCTGTGCTTCCTAAAGCGCACTATCTCCCCTGGTTGCTCAACTAGTAAAGAAACCACCTGAAGTGCAGGAGACCTGGGTTCAATCCCTGAGTCAGGAAGATCTGCTGGAGAAGAAAATGGCAACTCACTCCAGTATTCCTGCCTGGAGAATACCATGGATAAAGAAGCCAGGAATATAGTTCATGGGGTTGCAAAGAGCTGGACGTGACTGAGTGACTGACACTTTAACTTTCAAAGCCCACTTGACTTCATATTCCAGGATGTCTGGCTCTAGAAGAGTGACCATACCATCGTGGTTATCCGGGTCATTAAAACGCTTTTTTGGTCTGGTTTTTCTGTGTACTCTTGCCACATCTTCTTAATATCTTCTGCTTCTTTCAATCCTTACCATTTCTGTACTTTAGCGTACCCATCCTTGCATGAAAGTTTCCCCTGATATCTCCAGTTTTTTTGATGAGATTGCTAGTCTTTCCCATTATATTGTTTCTCTTTCTCTCTCTCTCTCTCTCTTTTTTTTTTTTTTTTTNCATTTCTGTACTTTAGCGTACCCATCCTTGCATGAAAGTTTCCCCTGATATCTCCAGTTTTTTTGATGAGATTGCTAGTCTTTCCCATTATATTGTTTCTCTTTCTCTCTCTCTCTCTCTCTTTTTTTTTTTTTTTTTTGCATTGTTCACTGAAGAAGATTTTTTTCTCTCTCTTTGCTTTTCTTTGGAACTCTACATTCAATTGGGTATATCTTTGCCTTTCTCCTTTGCCTTCCACTTCTCTTTTCTCAGCTATTTATAAAGCCTCCTCAGACAACTACTTTGCCTTCTTGATTTCATTTTCTTTGGGATGGTTTTGGTCACTGTCTTCTATATAATGTTACTAACCTATGTCCATAGTTCTTCATGCACTCTGTCTACAAGATCAGATCCCTTGAATCTACTCACCACCTCCATTGTATAATCATAAGGGATTTGATTTAGGCCATACCTGAACGGCCTTACAGTTTTTTCTGTGCTGTATTTAGTCACTCCATCATGTCTGACTCTTTGTGACCCCATGGATTCTAGTTTGCCAGGCTCCTCTGTCCATGGGGATTCTCCAGCCAAGAATACTAGAAAGTGAAGTCGCTCAGTCGTGTCCGACTCTTTGCGACCTGTGGACTGTAGCCCACCAAGCTCCTCCATCCATGGGATCCTCCAGGCAACAATATTGGAGTGGGTTGCCATTTCCTTCTCCAAAGAGGGAGAATACTAGAGTGGGTTGCCAATTCCCTCCTCCAGGGGTCTTTCCAACCCAGGGATCAAACCCAGGTCTCCTACATTGCAGGCAGATTCTTTACCAGCTGAGCTACCAGGGAAGCCTGAATTTTTTCTACTTTCTTCAATTTAAGCCTGAATTTTGCAATAAGGAGTTCATGATCTGAGCCACAGTCAGCTCCAAGTTTTGTTTTTGCTGACTGCATAGAGCTTCTCCATTTTTGGCTGCAAAGAATAAAATCAATTTGATTTTGATATTAACCATCTGGTGATGTCCACGTGTAGAGATGAAGAGGGTGTTTGCTATGACAACTGTGTTCTGTTGATAAAACTCTGTTAGCCTTTGCTCTACTTCATTTTGTACTCCAAGGCCAAACTTGCTTGTTACTCCAGGTATCTCTTGACTTCCTACTTTTGCATTCCAGTCCCCTATGATGAAAAGGACATCTTTTTTGATTGTTAGTTCTAAAAGGTCTTGTAGGTCTTCATAGAACTGTTCAACTTCACCTTCTTCAGCATTAGTGGTTAGGGCATAGGTTTGAATTACTATGATGTTGAATCATTTGTCTTGGAAAAAAACCAAGATCATTCTGTCATTTTGGAGATTCCACCCAAGAACTCCATTATGGACTTTTTTGTTGACTGTGAGGGCTATTCCATTTCTTCTATGGGATCCTTGCCAACTATAGGAGATATAAAGGCCATCTGAATTAAATTCACCCATTCCCATCAATTTTAGTTTACTGATTACTAAAATATCAATGTTCATTCTTGCCATCTTCTGCTTGACCATGTGCAATTTACCCTGACTCTTGGACCTAATATTCCAGTTCCTATCTGACTTTGTTCTTTATAGCATCAGACTTTACTTTCACCAACAGATGCATCTACAACTGACCATCTTTTCTGCTTTGGCCCAGCCTCTTCATTTTTTCTGGAACTATTTCTATGTTCATCTCCAGTAGCGTGTTAGAAACCTTCTCAACTGGAGGGATCGTCTTCTGGTGTCACACCTTTTTGGCTTTTCATATTGTCCATGGCATTCTTGAGGCAAGAACACTGGAGTGGTTTACCATTCCCTCCTCCGGTGAACCAGGTTTTATCAGAACTTTCTACTATGACTCATCCGTTTGGGTGGCCCTGCATGGCATGACTCATAGCTTCACTGAGTTATGCAAACCCCTTCACCATGACATGGCTGTGATCCATGAAGGGGCAAACACTCTTGTAGGAATATAAATTGGTACAGCTACCATGGAAAACAATGTGGAAGTTTTCAAAAACTAAAAATAGAACTTCCATATAATTCAATAATTCTATTCCTGGATATAAAGCGTGGGGAAAAAAACCCCACTAATTTAAAAGGGTACATTCCCTCTAATGTTCACAGCAGCACTATTAAAAAACAGCCAAGATACTTAAGCAATCCATGGAATAATATTTGGCCATTATAGAGAACAAAATTCTCTGCAGGAACATGGATAGACCCAAAGAATATTATGCTAGTGAAATAAGTCAGACAAAGAAAGGCAAATGCTATATCACTTATATGTAAAATCTAAAAAATAAAACAAGCAAATATACATAGTTCTGAATAATTTCATTTGATTTAAACCCTATTCTTCAGTGAACAAAACTCTAGTTGCTAGAACTTATCAAGGAGTAACAACCCAGTTCCCAGGCACCATTTCTATGAGGCTTGACTTAGCCTCAAATACAGATGCTATCACAGAGATGATGAGCAGTGTTTCATATCTTTGACACTCTTGAGGACCATCCACCACCCAAGCCATTTTCTGATACCTTTAATCAGCTTCAAGACATTCTCCAGGTACTCATCTTCTGTGATAGGGTCACCATTTAATTTAAGCTCCAGGGTGAAGTCCCGTACAGTCCAGATAAAGTTTGGGAAAAAACTCACAAACTCTACGGAATCTCTTACTCCATCCATTTTTGGAGAGGACTTGGCCCTGATGAGTTCTGTGAGCTCTGTCACATAACTAGCACTTGGTTAAGGAAAACAAAATGCATATGTAGAATTCCCACATTTTTCTCATAAATAATTATAAGCTCTCTCTTTCGACCTGGGTCCCCTCTCCTTGGAAACAAAGGCAATTCAACCACAGGGAAGGGGAATCTGGTTTGGTCTCCATTCTCATCAATTTCTCAGTAAAACCAGGATACTGCAGTTTCTCCAAGGCATCATTGTTGATGGTGTTCATGCTGTTGTAGACTAAAGTGCTGCTTAAAAGCACAGCCAGGGCAAAGATCCATGAGTCGTTCTTAGGGTCACCCTGGAAAACATATGAAAGCAAGCACTTAGCAGTCTTCTCTTCAAAAAATGATTCAGTTATTTGTTTAATACCTTTTACTTGTTATTTCAGATAATTAATATAGTGTTGTAGAAAAAAAAAACCTTGAAAACAGAATTAAAGGAAAAACTTGGGCAATTATACTGACATTTTTTGTGATCTCTGTTCCCTCATCAATAAAAAATTCAGATGATATATTTCTCCAAGTGTCCTTTTTTTTTTTTCTGAGTGGGATGAAATAAGATAATATGGGTTAATAAAAGTAGAATGCCTCTTAATCAATTCATTTTTCAATAATACGTGACACCACATGCTCATTTAACAAAAAAGTAAACCACAAAATGTATACTTTGCTGGACACAGTTGAATGCTCAGAATAGATGCAGTTAAAATAAATCTTTATGAAAACTGTTACTAAATGTTACACATTTTTCTTAGACATACAGAGCAAATATAAACGATAATGGATATACCCAAGATTATTATCTCATGATATTTACAAATATTTAAAAACAAATACAACAAAGATAATAATATATATTCAAATATCTTACATATTAGTAGTGAATCTAAGCAGTGAAACCAACAGCCATTATAGTAAAAATAATGGATCTGTCACAGGGAATAAATCTATCTTACCTTTTCCACCATCCCCCAGGCCCTCAGTGTCCAGAAGGACCAGGATGTGGTCTGATTTGGAAGGGTGAGGCACACACCACATCCAGATGCCCTTGGTTTTATACTGCACCATGGAGCCCAGAGGGAAACCTGTGAGGGGAGGGAAGAAAGCAACATTCAGTGACAGCAGGTTGTCCAAACAACCAAGCAGCTACAAAGTCCAAATTGTTAGAATATGGGTATCCCAGCACACAAGATGGTATTTTTCTCTGTTTCAATGATGTTCTAATTTTTATGTCTTCTATTCCTAGAAAGAAGGAATATTAATAGTGAAAATGATGCCAAGCAATGGCTCAAGATGGAGATAAACAGATATCCATGAATCAGACAAAACATAGGTCCCTGATAACTGTAACAAGAATACTTTGAAAGAATGATGAGACTCAAAGCCCAAGAGAATTTAATTGATGAAAGAGAAAGGAAGAGGAAAAGTGGGAAAAGGAAACTAATATAATATTTTTTCCCTGAAAAAAACATTTTTTTTTTAGTGAGGGATGGGCATGCTAGCCATAACATCATGTGAAATCCAGTAAGGGTTTTTAAAGACAGATATTCAAACGTTTTCTCATGTTGATGGTAATAGTCTATAGAAAAATAAACTGTGTTTTTGAGACAGAGAAGACACAATTGCAGGAAATAGTGCTTGAGGAGGTCTGAGAAGATAGGATTTTTGACCCATTCAGTTCCGTTCAATCGCTCTGTCATGTCTGACTCTTTGCGACCCCCAGAACTGCAGCATGCCAGGCTTCCCTNAATAGTGCTTGAGGAGGTCTGAGAAGATAGGATTTTTGACCCATTCAGTTCCGTTCAATCGCTCTGTCATGTCTGACTCTTTGCGACCCCCAGAACTGCAGCATGCCAGGCTTCCCTGTCCATCACCAACTCCCAGAGTCCACCCAAACCCACGTCCATCAAGTCAATGATGCCATCCAACCATCTCATCCTCTGTTGTCCCCTTCTCCTGCCGTCAACCTTTCCCAACATCAGGATATTTTCCAATGAGTCAGCTCTTCGCATCAGGTGGCCAAAATATTGGAGTTTCAGCCTCAACATCAGTCCTTCCAGTGAACACCCAGGACTGATCTCCTTTAGGATGGACTAGGTGGATCTCCTAGCAGTTCAGGGACTCTCAAGAGTCTTCTCCAACACCACAGTTCAAGAGCATCAATTCTTTAGTGCTCAGCTCTCTTTATAGTCCAACTCTCACATCCATACATGAGTACTGGAAAAACCATAGCCTTGACTAGATGGACCTTTGTTGGCAAAATAATGTCTCTGGTTTTTAATAGTCTAGGTTGGTCATAACTTTCCTTCCAAAGAGTAAGTATCTTTTAATTTCATGGCTGCAGTCACCATCTGCAGTGATTTTGGAGCCCAGAAAAATAAAGTCAGCCACTGCTTCCATTATTTCTCCATCTATCTGCCATGAAGTAATGGGACCAGATGCCATGATCTTCATTTTCTGAATATGGAGCTTTAAGCCAACTTTTTCACTCTCCTCTTTCACTTTCCTCAAGAAGCTGTTTAGTTCTTCTTCACTTTCTGCCATAAGGGTGGTGTCATCTGCATATTTGAGGTTATGGTTATTTCTCCCAGCAATCTTGATTCCAGCTTGTGTTTCTTCCAGTCCAGCGTCTCTCATGATATACTCTGCATAGAAGCTAAATAAGCAGGGTGAAAATATACAGCCTTGACATACTCCTTTTCCTATTTGGAACCAGTCTGTTGTTCCATGTCCAGTTCTAATTATTGATTCCTGACCTGCATATAGGTTTCTGAAGAGACAGGTCAGGTGGTCTGGTATGCCCATCTCTTTCATAGGAGAGATTTTCCTTAACAGGAATAAAGCAAAGAATATGACAACAGATTATAGTAAGGTACTGATTTAGTGGTGAGAATTATAGCTGGAAGTTTGGTTTATTGAGAGGAATTTGGTTCTCCCTGCACATGATCAGGTAAGAAAATTAAGAAGTGAGATGTACCTGGATTCAAGTAACTGGCTCTTGATGTAGTACAATACTCACCATGGTTCTGTCCTGCAAGACGGTTCATCAAGTTGGATTTGCCAATACGATACAGTCCCACAATGGCCACCACCACCACTGGCTGAGAAATGTTCTCAAGAATCTGTAGAGCTTTCTGATTCAGTGAAAACTGTGCGTTTTTGTTTTCTACCACAGATGGGATCCATCATGTTGGGTCCAGATGCCATGGTAACTTGACAACTTAGGAGAGCTTCCTAGTAGAAATAAGATTACAAAGTTATTCTGTGATTCTGAGGTATCCAAAGTACCCATTATTTAGGAGTGGGTGAAACTACTGTACTTTCTGTGAGACAAAATGTAACCTAAATTAGCATATTACAGAGGGTTCTTCCATCATTTCCCCAAATCTCTTATGATGTTGGTAATGAAACAAAGTATTATCACTCTCCATATTTTCTTTACTATAATAAGATACACATAATTGCTACCATGCATTGAGGGCCCACAATATCCCAAGCCCTATGACACATACCTTATATACCCAGCTACACTGATACTTATGAGAACCTACAAAGTATTATCTCCACTTTGAAAATGAGATACATGTGTCTCACAAAGCTTAAGGCACTAAGTCATAGAGCCTGGAGTGAAAACTTAAGATAGCTGAACAAAATGAAGACTAACAAACTCTAGGCTCTTGTTTCCCAAAAGAGACATCATAAACAACAAAAATGTCACCTGGAACAACCATATAATTATTCTGTTAAATAGTCAAAGGTTTGAAGCAACCAAACAAGCACCCAAATTTAAAAAGCCATGTTGAAATGTTAGGAAAATACGTGGTATTTTCTCTTGTCCTTGGTCCACACACTACTCTATGAGGTGTAATCTTTGTCTGGGGGAGGTAGTTACCCATTTACAACTTTTATCCAGAAAGAAGAGAACAGAATTTATTTATAGTATTCTAAACTATCTGAGAGCTACCAATCCTAGTCTCTGTACTACTTCACATGGATCTCGGCCAAAGGTTGGGAAGGAATATGGAGAAGCGTAACTTAATTTTCAGTTGGAAAGAAGCAGTAGAAAATTCAGAGAGACAAATCCTGGGGCCAGAGATTAACAGTAAGGACATCAAAGACACCATCTAAGAAAGCATTACAGTTTCCAATTTCCTTCTTCAAATTAAATGGAGCAGAGCAGACTATTAACAATCTTCTAATCTTGGCACCTGACTCCAGCACTCTTGCCTGGAAAATCAAAATCCCATGGACAGAGGAGCCTGGTGGGCTGCAGTCCATAGGGTCGCTGAGGGTCAGACACGACTGAGCGACTTTACTTTCACTTTTCACTTTGATGCACTGGAGAAGGAAATGGAAACCCACTCCAGTGTTCTTGCCTGGAGAATCCCAGGGACTAGAGAGCCTGGTGGGCTGCCATCTCTGGGGTCACACAGAGTCAGACACGACAGAAGTGACTTAGCAGTAGCAATCTATTATGAGCTTCTTAAAGGACTGGTGTCTCCTTCTACTAATTTGGATCTCAGGTAGGGAGCAGCAGAGAGAATTGACTGAGAAAGTTGAAGAAAGGCTAACCTTTAGACCTTTGTGACCAGACAATATTGGTATGTGGCATGTTGATTTATAATAAGAAATATTCATTTGGCCTTCATCCCTGTTCCTGACAGATAGCTCCTAAATCCCTTGCAATTTCCCAAGTGATAGGAGTGGTGGAAGTATCTTTGTTATGTCTTTTGGCCTTTTTCCCCAGTACCTGAAATAGCTATAGAGGAATAAAGAGGAAAGAAGAGTTTTGTAATTCATCAAAAGCTTCTTTCAATCACAACAGTTTATATTAATGAAATGATTGTGGAAATCCCCTATATAATCAGAGAAACGAGGCTGATTGCCAGGGGAGCTGCCCTTCTTATTAGAGAGTTAAAACTTTCAGCTATATCCCCCAGACTCTAGGGAGCAAGAAAGGACTGAAGGTTTAACAGTTACAATGACTTAATCATTCCTATTTTGTAAAGCCTTCATAAAACATTTTTGGAGAAGGAAATGGCAATCCACTCCAGCACTCTTGCCTGTCAAAGGGATTCTCAAGAGTCTTCTCCAGCATCACAGTTCAAAAGCATGAATTCTTTGGTGCTCAGCCTTCTTTATATGATCCAGCTCTCACATCCATACATGACCACAGAAAAAACCATAGCCTTGACTAAACGGACCTTAGTTGGCAAAGTAATGTCTCTGCTTTTGAATATACTATCTAAGTTGGGCATAACTTTTCTTCCAAGGAGTAAGCATCTTTTAATTTCATGGCTGCAGTCACCATCTGCAGTGATTTTGGAGCCTAAGAAAATAAAGTCTGACACTGTTTCCACTGTTGCCCCATCTATTTCTCATGAAGTGATGGGATCGGGTGCCTTGATCTTCATCTTTTGAATGCTGAGTTTTAAGTGAGCTTTTTCATTCCCTTCTTTCACTTTCATCAAGAGGCTCTTTAGTTCCTCTTCACTTCCTACCATAATGGTGGTGTCATCTGCATATCTGAGGTTATTAATATTTCTCCCAGCAATGTTGATTCCAGCTTATGTATCATCTAGCCTGGCATCTCGCATAATGTACTCTGTAAATAAGCTAAATAAGCAAGGTGACAATATACAGCCTTGATGTAGATTTTTTCCAATTTGGAACCAGTTCATTGTTACATGTCTCGTTCTAACTGTTGCTTCTTGAGCTGCATACAGATTTCTCAGGAGGCAAGAAGGTGGTCTGGTATTTCTATCTCTTTAAGAATTTTTATTTCAAAAAATTATTTCTTTATTTTAATTGAAGGATAATTACTTTATAGTATTGTGATGGTTTTTACCATATATCAACATGAATTGGCCACGAGTATACATGTCTACTCCCATTCTAACCCCCTTCCCACTTCCCTCCCCACCCTATTCCTCTGAGTTGTCTCAGAGCACCGGCTTTGGGTGCTCTGCTTTATGCATCAAACTTCCACTGGTCATCTGTTTTACAAATGGAGAAGGAAATGGCAATCCACTCCAGCACTCTTGCCTGGAAAATCCCATGGACAGAGGAGCCTGATAGGCTACAGTCCATGGGGTCGCAAAGAGCAACTTCACTTTCACTTTCAACGTACACATTTCAATGCTATTCACTCAGATCCTCCAACCCTCACCTTCTCCCACTGAGTCTGAAAGTTCTTTAAATTTGTGTCCCCTCTGCTGCCTTACATGTAGGATAGTTGTTACTGTCTTTCTAAATTTTGCAAATATGCATTAATATATAGTATTTATCTTTCTCTTTCTGACTTACTGCACACTGTATAATGGGTTACAGTTTCATCTACCACATTAGAACTGATTTGAATGCATTCCTTTTTATAGCCGAGTTTTTCATTCCTATCCCAAAGAAAGGTAATGCCAAAGAATGCTCAAATTACCACACAATTGCATTCATCTGACATGCTAGTAAAGTAATGCTCAAAATTCTACAACCCAGGTTTCAGAAATACGTGAACCATGAACTTCTAGATGTTCAAGCTCATTTTAGAAAAGACAGAGGAACCAGAGAGCAAACTGCCAACAACTGCTGTATCATCAAAAAAGCAAGAAAGTTCCAGAAAAACATCTATTTCTGCTTTATTGACTATGCCAAAGCCTTGACTGTGTGGATCACAATAAACTGTGGAAAATTCTGAAAGAGATGGGAATACCAGACCACCTGACCTGCCTCTAGAGAAACATATATGCAGATCAAGAAGCAACAGTTAGAACTGGACATGAAACAACAGACTGGTTCCAAATAGGAAAAGGAGTACATCAAGGCTGTATATTGTCACCCTGCTTATTTAACTTATATGCAGAGTACATCATGACAAATGCTGGGCTGCAAGAACAGAAGCTGGAATCAAGATTGCTGGGAGAAATATCAATAACCTCAGATATGCAGATGACACCACCCTTATGGCAGAAACTGAAGAAGAACTAAAGAGCCTCTTGATGAAAGTGAAAGAGGAGAGTGAAAAA
>SJYW01045261.1:43120-55635 GCA_006410735.1 Raphicerus campestris
TGTGGAAAATTCTGAAAGAGATGGGAATACCAGACCACCTGACCTGCCTCTAGAGAAACATATATGCAGATCAAGAAGCAACAGTTAGAACTGGACATGAAACAACAGACTGGTTCCAAATAGGAAAAGGAGTACATCAAGGCTGTATATTATCACCCTGCTTATTTAACTTATATGCACAGTACATCATGAGAAACACTGGGCTGGAAGAAGCACATGCTGGCATCAAGATTGCCGGGAGAAATATCAATAACCTCAAATATGCAGATGACACCACCCTTAAGGCAGAAAGTGAAGAACTAAAGAACCTCTTGATGAAAGTGAAAGAGGAGAGTGAAAAGATTGGCTTAAAGCTCAACATTCAGAAAACTAAGATCATGGTATCTGGTCCCATCACTTCATGGCAAATAGATGGGGATACAGGAGAAACAGTGGCTGACTTTATTTTGAGGGGCTCCAAAATCCCTGAAGATGGTGCTTGAAGCCATGAAATTAAAAGATGCTTACTCCTTGGAAGCAAATTTATGACCAACCTAGACAGCATATTAAAAACCAGAGGTATTATTTTGTCAGCAAAGGTCCTTCTAGTCAAGGCTATGGTTTTTCCCATAGTCATGTATGGATGTGAGAGTTGGACTATAAAGAAAGCTGAGTGCCAAAGAATTGATGCTTTTGAACTGTGGTGTTGGAGAAAACTCTTAAGAGTCTCTTAGACTGCAAGGAGACCCAGCCAGTCCATCCTCCCATCCTCAAGGAGATCAGTCCTGAGTGTTCATTGGAAGGACTGATGTTAAAGCTGAAATTCCAATACTTTGGCCACCTCATACGAAGAGTTGACTCATTTGAAAAGACCCTGATCCTGGGAAGGATTGATGGGGGAGGAGAAAGGGACAACAGAGGATGAGATGGTTGGCTGGCATCACCAACTCAATGTACATGAGTTTGAGTAAACTCTGGGAGTTGGTAATGGACAGGGAGGCCTGGCATGCTGTGGTTCATGCGGTTGTAAAGAGTTGGACACAACTAAGCAACTGAACTGAAATGAACCAAATATTCCATTGTGTATATGTACCACAACTTTATTATCAATTTGTCTGCCAATGGACATCTAGGTTGCTTCAATGTCCTAGCTATTGTAAGCAGTGCTCAATGAACACTGGAGTACATGCATCTCTTTCAGTTCTGGTTTCTTTAATGTATATGCCTAGCAGTGGGATTTCTGGGTCATGTGGCAGATCTCTTCACAGTTTTCTAAGTAATCTCACACTGTTCTCCATAGTGGTTGTACCAGTTTGCATTCCCATCAACAGTGTAAGGGGGTTCCCTTTTCTCCACATCCTCTCCAGCAGTTATTATTTGTAGACTTTTTCATGATGGCCATTCTGACCAGTGTGAGATGATACGTCAAAGTGGTTTTGATTTGCATTTCTCTAATGAGAGCTGTTGAGAGCATCTTTTCATGTTTTTATTAGCCATGTCTATGTTTTCTTTGGAGAAATGTCTGTTTAGGTTTTTTGCTCAGGTTTTTATTGGGTCGTTCATTTTCTGGTATTGAGCTACATGAGTAGCTTGTGTGTTTTGGAGATTAATTTTCTGCCAGTGGCCTCATTTGTTATTATTTTCTTTCATTCTGAAAGCTGTCTTTTCACCTTGCTTAGTTTCCTTCCTTATGCAAAAGTTTTTTAACTTTAACTAGGTTCTATTTGTTTATCTTTTTTTTTCTTTGTTCCTCACCCTATCTTTGCTTTTATTTCTATTACTCTGGGAGGTGGGTCATAGAGACTCTTGCTGTCATTTATTCCAAAGAGTATACTGCTTATATTTTTCTGTGTCTGTGGGAGGCTCACTCTCTAGGTCATCTTCTCACTGTAGTGGCCAGCTGCCTTCTGCAGTGCTGCTGAGTTCTCCGGATGAACCAGAGTTATCACTGCATTCTCCAAACAAGGTACAGTTCCACTGTTGATGGTATTCACGTAGGTCACAACCAAATTTCCCAGCCCTAAATAGGTCATCAAAATTAAGGGATAAATATCAAGTCATTGGTCCATAAAATACAAGATTATGGGATTACATTTCTAAAGTCTCTCTCTCTCTCTCTCACGCACACACACACACACACACAGCCACATCTCCTTTTACTATCATCACCTTTGTTTTCCTACAGACTCTTCACTTTTATGGTTCTTCAGGCCTTGGGGCTAAAAAAAAAATAATTGAAAATCTACCCGTATGCAACGGAATATCTGAAAAATATAGTATCCTACTAAAACCTTAAAAGCAAAATAGCTTACATAGGTATTCAGATAAGACAGGGTATATCAGATTTTATTTATTCCTCATTCTGAAGCTTTAAAGGTACTTTCAGAGATTTATAGGCTGGTACTTATTTTTGAACCACACAAAACTCTCAAAATATTTTTTGTTTTCACCTTGCAAATAACTTTTATTTTATAAGGCTGCCTCTGAGAAAATGGCATATTCTGTTTCTATACTGAGATAGTGATTTTTTTATTCTGAATAGAGAAACTTTTCAGATAAATGGAAGTCACAGATATCAATGACAAAATTTGCAGTTTATGGGAGAGATTTATAATCCCCCAAATAAGATAATTATAAAATATACATAATTTTTTCATGGAGTGTGAATGTCCATAAGCCCAGAATTCCATATAAAATCCAACAGAAATACTGAAAAAAATACATTATATAAAATATCTGCAGTATATTGCTACTCATAAGAATAGGAAAAAAGACTTACAATTTCCAGTGACCAGGTCTCCCTCTCTGAGTGTCTTGGTTTTTGCATTGGTGAAGATGTAAGAACAGAATTTTTTTGTTTGTTCCTGGAATTGAGGATTCAGTTGGTATTCAGACACATTCTCAATATCAGCTAGGAGTTCTTTGTCATTTGTTGGTCAGTCAAAGACAAAACACTTCCTTGTTGGAAAGAAATCCCTGATGCACTCTTTGCATAAATTTGATGCTTGTACATTCATATTCTTGCCTAAGGGACAGAGAAACAGAGATTAAAGCAGAAACAGTCTTGCAGCAAGAGAGTCAAAAGTGTTCATGACAGATTTGTGTATCCTTGTTGACTTTTATGGTAATAACTCCTTTAAAACAGACGTTCAGTACTTCTGTGCACATCAGACTTACACCAATGATATAACCAGAGAAATTTCAGGAGATGTCTAACCCAGTAAAAGAAACCTATGGCTACCATCCCAGAACTGAACATGGTAGAATATTTCTTTATTAGATGTTTGCTGTACTAATGGTTAAAAGAATAAAAGGTCAAATATAAATGTTTGCTTTACTTAGTCTTATGTGAGAAATGATCTGTGGGACCAAAAAGAAGAGCCACAAACAAGATAGTGGACAATATCAGAAATGTTAGGAATGACATTTGATTATTGAAGGAGAACTATTTTGATGTTAAAATTGTTGTTACAAAGCTACATATTTTTAGCAAAAACCTCTGAAAGGTAAGTGTAACTAAACTGATACTTTAAGATATCACCATTATTCTATAAACTCTTTGTGATAAAGGAGTATGTTTGATTTGACAGTTGTCCTCTTATGTCTAGTCAATTTCCAAATATTTTTTGAAAAACTATAAATAGAAATATGAAAGCAAGAAATACGTAGATTAGAATTAATATTCCTCTCAGGTTTCACAAGGTGCACATCACTATGAATGTAACCCTTTACACTAACAAGTTGGTGGTGGTCGTTTAGTCACTAAGTTATGCCCGACTCTTGCAATCCCATGAACTGTAGCCCACCAGGCTCCTCGGTCCATGGGATTTTCCAGGCAAGAATACTGGAGTGGGTTGCCATTTCCTTCTCCAGGGGATCTTCCCGACCCAGGAATTGAGCCTGGGCCTCCTGCTTTGCAGACAGATTCTTTAGCAACTGAGCTACAAAGGAAGCCCTTAAACTAACATACTATTTGCAAATTATATAATGAAAACGTAAGTGGGAATTAAAAGAAGCTGTGATCTAAAAATGAAGGGAACATTCTGATAATTATCAGAAATATTGATGTCATAGATTAAAAAGCACACTCCAGGTTTATTTAGAATGTAAAAGTCATTTTGTAGATGATATAACTATACAAGAATTAGAACAATTTATCCCTTTTTGAGAAGAATAACATGTAACAGTTTTTTTTTTCATTACACAGACTTTTCTTTGTAATTTCTTATATTGCAATTATCTAGTATATTGTTTTCCCTACTGCAGAAAAGCAGAAACTAAAATAGGGAGCACAAGTGTCTGACTTCATAAGGATTAGCACTGAATGTAGTCTTGGTGCTAAATTAAAAATGTATAAAGAAAAAATTGGCCTTTGAATAATTTCACTCATACTTTTCTTGAGTAAACTTAAAATTCAGTCCCTAGAGCTTTGCAACCCACTTTCTAATCACCATTTCTACAGATGTTAATCTCAAATATAAATGCGACCCTAGAGACAATGGACAGTATTTAGTAGATCTCACACTCTATTCAAACACCCAATGCCCAGGGCATGCCCTGTAACTTTCAGCCAGCTTCAAGGAATTGTCCAGGTATTGATCTTCTGTGATAGGATGACCATTTAACTTTAGCTCCAGGGTGAAATCCCATACAGCTCATATAAAGTCTGGAAAGAAAGCCACAAATTCTGTGCAATCTTCTTCTCCATCAGGGCTGGGAGAAGACTTGGCTTTGATTAGTTGTGTGAGCTCTGTGACATAACTAGGACTTGATTAAGGAAAAGAAATTCCTTACAATTCCCACATTCCTAATAAAAAATTTAAAACTTCCTCTTTAGTTCTGAGTCCCCTTTGCACCATTAAAGGCAACTTTGTGACAGGGAAGGAAATGTAATTCCATCTCCATCCCCATGAACTCAGTGAAACTTGATAGTTCAGTTCCTAGAAGGATACTGCAGGTGCTCCAGGGCCTGGTTGTTGATGGTGCTCATAGTGTTATAGATAAAGGTGCTGCACAGAAACAAGGCCAAAGCAAAGATCCATGAGTCATTTTTGGAATCACCCTAGAGAGCACATTAAAACAATAGATTTAAGAGTTTACTTGTAAATTAGAAATTTATTCATAGACTTATTCTATCATGTCCTTATTTATTATTTCAGCTAGCCTAATCACTATGCAAAGAAATTGTTTGAAGACAGACATATTGGCTTTGACAATTACAAAGGTATTTCTTGTGATTACAATAGTGAATGAAGTGAAGTTGCTCAGTAATGTCCGACTCTTTGTGACCCCATGGACTGTAGCCTACCAGGCTCCTCCATCCATGGGATTTTCCAGGCAAGAATACTGAAGTGGGTTGTCATTTCTTTCTCCAGGAGACCTTCCTGACCCAGGGATTGAATCCAGCTCTCCTGCATTGTAGGTAGATGAGTTACCCTTTGAGCCACCATATTTTCAAATAGAAGAGGATTCTTTATAGGGATTTTTTGGTGCTCCATTAGAGGAAATAAAATAACAGTACTGGTGTATAATTAGTTATTCTTTGATGAATGTTAGAACATATTCGTTATGCACACATGTATTAATCATAAGTGATATAAAATAAACATAGTTGACATAACTGGGTATTTAAATTATATCCAAACAATAAATAAGCTACTGCACATTTCCCAGTATTCTTAGATTTAAAAATGCAGCAAGTTTGAGTTAAGATGATAGAATTGGAATAATAAGACCTTGGGTTTACTTCTTCCAACAAGCACCTTAAGAATAAATCTACAAGTGGACCCATTCACACAGAGCATGTGCTGAACACTAGTAGAGGACCTCATACATCTAAAAGAACAAGAAAAGTTCCCCACATAACTGGGTAGGATCCTTAACAAAAAAAGGAAGAAAAGAAAGGAAGTGGGAGGGGACTAACATCCTGATGGGAAGCTGATGGAAAAGAGAGGTTACCATACCCAAGGAAGCTTCCTCACCAGTGGCGAGATCAGTTGAAAAAGTAGGGGAGTTTGGGGGCTATTGAGTAAAGTGCAGATGGTGGTCTGTGGCCGGCAGAACAGAGAGAGAATTATACAGATGGTCCGTGCCACAGCCTTGTGTGCTCCAGCCTGAGGTGTGTTTCTGCCAATGGTGGGGTGGACTGGGTGTTGAAGCGTGGAGTTTGGAGCATGAACCTGGGAAAAGGACTGCTGCAGGCTGCATGGAGACAGCCTGAGGGGATGGGAGTTAGGAGCTCCACAGGCAGGAATACTCTTCCTCCAAATGCTCTTAGAGGAAGCACAGACTGCTGTGGAAGCAAGGTGCCACTGTTGAGTAGCACACAGAGGGCAGGGCCACCATCACGGTCTCTCTCCCCAAACTCCAGCCCCTGGCTCTGTGGGCACTTGGAGGACTCTTGTCAGAGCAAGTGTGTGTGCCCCAGTCATTGTTGCCTTGTCCTACTTACAACTGAGTGAGCATGTGTGCTTGGTCAGTAACAACCTCTTGCCCCTCCCACCTTAGTGAACAAATGTGGTCTAGTCAGTAGCTGCCTTCACCCCCCTCTCTCCTGGGTGGAGTTGAAACCAAAGCTGAGCCTGTGGGGCTAAGGAAGAAGAATTGAAACTTCTTTTTATAGCTGCAGAAGCCAAGGGTTAAACCTCCATGAATGGCTTAGAAAAAAGTGCCTATAGAACATCTGAATGGACAGTGAGTGCTCCCACAACTGAGATGGGTCTTGCTTTAGTGACTGTGGACTGTGGACTGTCGACACTTCAACATGGCTCTGTCCTCCAGGAGGATAAGACCCAGCTCCTCCCACCAGAGGGCAGACACCAGTCCCTCTCAACAGGAAGATTATATAAGCCCCTGGATTAAACTCACCCACCAAGGGACAGATACCAGAAGCAAGAAGAACTATGACCCTGAACCCTGCAAAATAAGACCACAAGCAGAGTAAGTGAGACAAAACAGTTACAGAGATTACAGAAAAATACCATGCAGAAAAAATAAAGAAAGAAAGTGAAAGTGAAGTCACTCAGTCATGTCTGACTCTTTGCAACCCCATGGACTATAGCCTACCAGGCTCCTCCGTCCATACAATTCTCCAGGCAAGAGTACTGAAGTGGGTTGCCATTTCCTTCTCCAGGGGATCTTTCCAACCTAAGGATCAAACCCAGGTCTCCCACATTGTAGGCAGATGCTTTACCATCTGAGCCACCAGGGAAGCCCAATGCAGACAAAGGAGCAAGGTAAAAACCTACAAGACCAAATAAATGAAGAAGAGACTGGCAATCTACTCCCAAAAGAATGACTTCCCTGGAAGCTCAGACAGTCAAAAAATCTGCCTGCAATGCAGGAGGCGTCTTTTTAATTCCTAGGCTAGGAAGGTCCCCTGGAAAAGAGAATGGCTAGCCACTCTAGTATTCTTGCTTGGGGAATCACACGGACAGAGAAACTTGGTGGGCTACTGTCCATGGGGTCACAAAGTTGAACCAGATTGAGCAACTAACACTTTCACTTTCAAAGACAGAAAAGATGATTCAAGAAAAAGAAAGGAGGCATTAATTGAACAGATAAAAGAAATTTTTAATAAAGATGTAGAAGAACTAAAGAACAGACAGTGATGAATAATAAAGTAACTGAAATAAAAATATATATATACTAGTAGGAATCAATAACAGAATAAATAGAGCAAAAGAATGAATAAGTGACCTGGAAGACAAATGATGGAAATTTCTGCTGTTAAAACAAGATAAAGAAAAGAAAAGAAATGAGGAAAGTATCAGAGATCTCTGGGGCAACACTAAATGTATGAATATTCTAACAATAGGGATCTCAGAAAAAAGAGAAAAGGTAGTATGAGAAAATATTCAAAGAGATTTTAGTTGAATTCTCTAATAAGAGAAGAATTTTCACCCAAGTCCTAGAAATGCATAAAGTTCCATATAGGATAAGTTCAACAAGAGACATACTGAGACATATATTAAACAAGCTAACAAAAATTAAATACAAATAAAAATATTAAAAGCACCAAGGGGAGAGCAACAAATAACACACAAGGGAATCTCCATAATGTTATCAACAGATTTTTCAGCAGAGACTCAGAAAGCAAGAAGGAAATGGCATGATATATTTAAAGTGATGAAAGGGGAAAATGTACAACCAAGAATATTATACCTAATAAGGCTCTCATTCAGATTTAATGAAGAAATCAAAAGCTTTACAGACAAGCAAAGCTAAGAGAATTCAGTGCCACCAAACCAGCTTTGCAGCAAATGCTAAAGGAACTTCTCTATGTGGGAAACACAACAGAAAAGGGAAAAAAGGGAGGAAAGAAAAAAAGACCAACAAAAAACAAACAAACAAACAAAACACCCAGCTCAGGCAGCTGTAAGAATGCACACGAATGACAGAAGTTTGAGGTGTCCTTAGAGATAGATATCCAGAGTCCAGTTCTCTCCATCTTTGGAGAACTTCCAAAAGAGGTATAGTTGTACTTTGGCTGATGCTGAGGAAGGATACTGATAGATGAAATACGAGGAAATATGTGTTATTTTTGTGATGCACTGAGTTGCTGTGTTCGTTGTCCACTATTTTTCTCAATTGTAGGCTTCTTTGTTACTACACATTGATTTGCCTTTGAAGATTATTCCAATAAAATTTTATTTTTGTATAGGCATTTCTACTTTTACTTTGGTTTCCTATTTTCTGTGCTTTTTGTTGCTGTTGCATCACTTCATTTTTTAGCACAGGTATGCATTTTTACATTAACTGNTGAAGAATACTACATAATGATGAAGGGATTCAATCCAAGAAAAAGATAGAACAATTGTAAATATATATATACCAACATAGGAATACCTCAGTACATAAGGCAAAGGCTAAAATCCTAAAAAGGGGAAATCAACAGTAACATAATAATAGTAGTGGCCTTAAATACTCCACATACACCAATGGAAAAATCATCCAAACAAAAAATTAAGAGGGAAATGCAAGCCTAAGATGACAGACCTAAGGTCTATTAGGACCTGTTAGGTCTATTAGGCCAGATAGACTTAATTGATATTTATAGACCCTTCAGTCCAAAGGACCAGGATACATCTTTTCTCAAGTACATGTACAACATTCTCCATATTATAGATCAAATGTTGCATCACAAATCAAACCTCAGTAAATTTAAGAAAGGTGGAATCATATACTGCATCTTGTCCAACCACAACACTAAGAGATCAGTAATTATCAATAATCAGATGGAAAAAATTGTAAAGAACACAAACGCATGGTGGCTAAATAGTTAATAATACATTATTAAATAATCAATGGATCACTGAAGAAAAAAAACAGGAAGTCAAAAAAATGCCTAGAGACAAATGACAAAATCATGATGATCCAGAAGTTTGGGAGTGCAGTGAAAGCAGTTCTAAGAGGGAGGTTTTACCAATATAATCTTACCTTGAGAAACAAGAAAAATCTAAAGTAAACAGCCTGTCATAACACCTAAAATAACTAGAGAAAAAAACAAAACCCAAAGTTAAAAGGAAATAAATCACAAAGATCAGAGCAGAAATAAAGACAAAACTGCAATGCCAAAGATCAATGAAACTAAAAGCCGGCTCTCTGAGAAGATAAACAAAATTGATAAACCTTTAGCAAGATTCCTCAGGAAAAAAGGGAGAAGATCCAAATCAATAAAACTAGAAAGGAAAAAAAAGACATTCCAATGGACACTACAGAAACACAAAGCATCACAAAAGATTACTACAAGCAACTATATGCCAATAAAATGGATAATCTAAAAGAAAAGGACAAAGTCTAAGAAAGCTACAACTTTCTAAGACTGAACCAGGAAGAAGTAGAAAATATTAATAGACCAAGCACAAGTACTGAAATGGAAATTTTTATTAAATATCTTTCAACAAGCAAAAGTCCAGGACCAGATGGCTTCACAGGTGAATTCTATCAAACATTTAGAAAAGAGTTAACATCTGCTCTTCTGAAACTCTTCCAAAAAATTGCAGAGGAAGAATACTCCCAAGCTCATTCTATGAGCCATCACCACTCTGATACCAAAACCAAACAAAGATATCACATAAAAGAAGAACACATACAAACATCACTGATGAATATAAATTCAAAATCCTCAAAAAAGTACTAGTATACTGAATCCAACAACACATTAAAAATCATACACCATGATTAAGCAGTTTTAGTGTAAGAATTCAAGGATTTTTTCCATATTTGCAAATCAGTGTGTTCCACCACATCAACAAACTGAAGAATAAAAACTATATGATCACCTCAATAGATGTAAAAAAAAAAAGCTTTTGACAAAATTCACCAACAATTTATGATAAAAAAGATAGAAGAATAGAGGAAACCTACCTCACTGTAATAATGGCCATATATGACAAACGCAAAGCAAACATCATTTTCAATGGTGAAAGACAAATCATTTCCTCTAAGATTAGGAGCAAGGCAAAGATGTTCACTGTTGCCACTATTATGCAACACAGTTTAGGAAGTCTTAGCCACAGAATTCAGAGAAGGAAAAGAAAGAAAAGGAATCCAAATTGGAAAGAAGTATAATTGTCACTGTTTGCAGATAATATGATACTACACATGGAAAACCCTAAAGATACTCCCAGAAAACTCCTTTAGGTCATCAATTTTTTTCCTGGTAAAACTCCAGAATACAAAATTAATACACAGATATCTCTTGTGTTCCTATATACTTACAATGAAAAATCACCTAGTGTAATTATGGGAGCAATCCCATTTACCATTGCATCAAAAAACATAAAATAGCTAGGAATAAACCTATCCAATGAGGCAAAACATCTGTACTCATAAAACTATAAGATATAAATGAAAGAAATNATCACCTAGTGTAATTATGGGAGCAATCCCATTTACCATTGCATCAAAAAACATAAAATAGCTAGGAATAAACCTATCCAATGAGGCAAAACATCTGTACTCATAAAACTATAAGATATAAATGAAAGAAATAAAACATGACACAGATGGATTGGTATAATATGTTCTTGGATTGGAAGAATGAATACTGTTAAAATGAGCATAATACCCGACACAATCTACAGATTCAATATAATTTTTATCAAATTATCAATGGCATTTTTCACAGAATCACAACAACAACAAAAAATGCTCAAATTTGTGTGGAGACACAGACCCTGAACAGCCAGAGCAATCTTGAGAAAGAAAAATGGAGCTGGAGAAATCAGGTGTCCTGGCTTCAGACTATACTATCAAGCTACAGTCATCAAAACAGTGTGATACTGGCACAAAAATAGAAATATAGATCAGTGGAACAGGACAGAAAACCCAGAAATAAGGCCGTGAGCCTATGGTCAATTTATCTATGATAAAGGAGGCAATACTGCACAATGATGGAAAGACAATCTCTTCAACAAATGGTGCAGTGAAAAATGGAGAGCTACATGGAAAAAATGAAATTAGATTATTTTTCAACACCATACACACACAAATAAAAGCTCAAAATGGATTAAAGATCTAAATATTAGCAGGACACTATAAAACCCCTAGAGGGAAACATAGGCAGAGCAATCTCTGAGATAAATTGCAACAATATCTTTTTTAATCCATCTCCCAGAGTAATGGAAATAAAAACAAAAATAAACAAATGGGACCTACTTAAGCTCAAAATCTTTGGCACAGCAAAGTAAACAATAAAAAGAAGAAAAGACCATCCATAGATTCAGAGAAGATATTTGCAAATGATGTGACCAACAAGGGATTAATCTCCAAAATTTATAATCAGCTCATAACACTTAACAGCATCAAAACAAACAACCCAATCAAAAAAGGGCAGAAGACCTACATAGACATTTCTCCAAAGAAGATACACAGATGACCAAGAGACACATGAAGAGATATTCAACATTGCTAGTTATTAGAGAAATGCAAATCAAATACACAAAGAGATAGCATGTCATACCAGTCAGAGTGGCTATCATCAAGAAATCCTCAAATTATAAATGCTAAAGAGGGTGTGGAGAGAAGAGAATCCTCTTACACGGTTGGTGGGAAGATAAATTTGAACAGCCACTCCAACTGTATGGAGGTTGCTTAAAAAGCTAAACATAGAGCTACCATATGACCCTGCAATCCCACTCTTGGGCATATACCTAGAGAAAAATATGATCTGAAAGGACACATACTCCCCAATGTTCATTGTAGTGTGTTTTCAATGGCCAAGACATGGAAACGACCTAAATGCCCATCAACAGAGGGCTGGATAAAGAAGATGTGGTACATATATACAATGGAATATTCAGTCAGTTCAATTGCTCAGTCATCGCTGATTCTTTGCGACCCCATGAACTGCAGCATGTCAGGACTACCTATCCATCACCAACTTCCGGAGTTCACTCAGATTCATATCCATTGAGTCAGTGATGCCATCCAGCCATTTCATCCTCTGTCATCTCCTTCTCCTGCCCCCAATCCCTCCCAGCATCAAAGTCTTTTCCAATGAGTCAACTCTTCACATGAGGTGGCCAAAGTAC
>SJYW01045263.1:66385-90421 GCA_006410735.1 Raphicerus campestris
GGGAAAATGGGGCTCCTCTTGAGTCTTGGTGGGACCCTCGGGGTTCCTCTCGGGTGGGGACGGGTAGGGCGGGGAACTTCTTTGGTCACAAGAAGGGTGTGAAGGAGCCTTTTGAAGTGTAGGAGGGAAGGGGTGATTTCCTCCGAGATGCCCCTGTGGACAAGGGTCTCACTGCACCTACAGGGGAGAAGTACCCCATTTTTCTAGAGTTGTGGCGGGGTACTGTCGAGTTACGACGAGACCCCAGAAACCCACCCTTGTGGCCACAGGAGAGGACAGTATCCGAGCGATTTGCAAAGCACTTAGGGGATTCATCCCCAGTCGTCGCTGGGTCCTCAGTCCTGGTCTGGTGCTGAAGCTGGAGCTTGAGGTTGCTTCGCCCATGCTGACATAGGTCTTGGGGTT
Organism: Raphicerus campestris; assembly: GCA_006410735.1. Lineage (NCBI taxonomy): Eukaryota > Metazoa > Chordata > Mammalia > Artiodactyla > Bovidae > Raphicerus > Raphicerus campestris. The sequence continues at coordinate 66,791 of SJYW01045263.1, forward strand.
CCGCTGGAGCCCCTACAGGGGAGTCAGGCCTGGTCTCGCCCGGAGTCGTGCACAGCCTCTTACTTCCCCAACTGCAGCTACAGTGTCCGGGTCCCTGTCGAGCGGATACAGGGATCAGTTGCTTGCCCTCGAGGTACCCCAGGGCTGTCGCACGTGCCAGTGTGCCGGAGTCGAGCCTCGGGGTGACAAATGAGGCAGTGGAGGGCAGTCAGATTCATCTGGAGTGTACGAGGCATTTGCGGGTCTTGGGGAATGGTGGCCCAATATGTGAGACTCCTCCCTACTCTCCAGGTGTGAGCATCTCCTCTTGGGATGCGAGGGGAACACCGCGAAACCTTTCCCGATGGAGCAGGGAGAGGGCCCCTCATGTGTATCTCAGCAGGGGAAAACGGGACTCCTCTTGAGTCTTGGCAGGACCCTCCGGGTTCCTCTCGAGTGGGGATGGGTGGGGCAGGGATCTTCTTGGCTCACAGCAAAAGGATGTGAAGGAGCCTTTCGAGGTCCACGAGGGACGGGGTGAATTCCCCTGAGATGCCACCGCGGACAATGGCCACACCATGCCTGAATGGGGGAAGCTTCTGGTTTTTCTCGAGTTGCGGCGGGGTCCTCTCGAGTTACTACAGGGACTGCATGGACCCGCCCCTGTATCCTCAGGAGAGGCCATTCTCAGTGGGACTGGCAACGCGCCTCTGGGGATTCCTCCCCATTAGTCTCCAGGTCCTCAGTCCTCATCTGGTGCTGAGGTCGGAGCCTGAGATTTCCTCGCTCATTCATTCATAGGTCTTGAGGTTACTTAGGAGCCCCCACATGGGAGTGAGGCCTCGTCTCGCCTGGAGACTTGCACGGCCTCTTTCTTCACCAACTGCAGTGGCAGTGACCGGCTCCCCGTCAAGCTGACACAGGGATCTGTGGCTTGCCATCGAGCTGTCCCAGGGCTGTCTCATGTGCCAGTGTGTCGTGTGTTGAGCCTCGGGGTGACAGTCGAGACACTGCAGGGCAGTCAGGTTCATCTGGAGTGGACGAGGCATTTTGGGATCTTGGGGAGTGGTGGTCGGACACCTGAGTCTCCTCCCGACTCTCCTGATGCGAGGCCACATCTTGGGATTCGAGGGGAGCGCAGGAAAACCTTTCCCGATGGAGCAGGGAAATGGCCCCTCATCTGGAGCTCAGCATGGGAAAACGGGGCTCCTCTTGAGTCACAGCGGGACGCTCGGATATCCACTCGAGTGGGGACAGTTGCGGCGGGGAACTTCCTAGTTCACAGCAAACATATGAAGGAGCCTTTCAAGGTCCAAGAAGGAATGAGTGATTTCCCCCAGCACGCCTGAGTAGACAAGGGTCTCACTCCACCTGAAAGAGAGAAGCTTCTGGTTATACTCGAGTTGCAGCGGGGTCCTCTCCAGTTACCATGGGGACCCCAGGGATATGCAACTATGGCCTCAGGAGAGGCAAGTCTCAATTCGAGTTGCAAGGCACCTCTGGGGATTCCTCCACAGACGTCGCCTGGCCCTCAGTCCTGGTCTGTTGCTGAGGCCGGAGCCTGTGCTTGGCTCGCCCATGCTGACATAGGTCTTGGGGTTCCCCTGAAGCCCACACAGTGGAGTCAGGCCTCGTCTCGCCTTGGGACGTGCACAGTGGCTTTCCTCCCCAGCTGCAGCAACAGTGTCCGGTTCCCCGTCTAGCGGATAAAGGGATTAGTGGCTTGCCCTTGAGGTACTCCAGGCCTATCACACCTGCCGGTGTGCCAGAGTCGAGCCTCAGGGTTACAGTCGAGGCAGTGCAGGGCAGTCAGGTTAATCTGGAGTGGACGAGGCATTTGGGTGTCTTGGGGAAAGGCGGCTCAAACTGTGAGACTCCGCCAGACTCTCCAGGTGCGAGCACCTCCTCTTGACATGGGAGGAGAACACTGCAAATCTTTTCCCGATGGAGCAGGGAAAGGGCCCTTCATCTTGAGCTCAGCAGGGGAAAACGGGGCTCCTCTTGAGTCTTGGCGGGGCCCTCGGGTTTCCTCTCAAGTGGGGATGGGTGTGGCGGCGAACTTTTTGTGTCACAGCAAGGGTGTGAAGGGGACTTTCGAGGTCGAAGAGGGAAGGGGTGTATTCCCCCGAGATGCTGCATTGGACAAGGGCATCTCCCTGCCTTCAGGGAAGTCTCTGGTTTTTTTCGAGTTGTGGAGGAGTCCTCTCAAGTTACGACGGGGCACCAGGGACCCACCCCTGTGGGCCCAGGAGATACCAGTCTCCGTGCGAGGGGTGAGGCACATCTGGGGATTAATCCTCAGTGATGTCAGGTCCTCAGTCCCATGCTGGTGCTGATGCCAGAGACTGAGTTTTCCTCACCCGTACCTACATAGGTCTTGGGGTTCCCCTGGAGACCCCTCAAGGGAGACAGGACTCGTCTTGCCTATAGACGTGCAGGGCCACTTTACTCCATGGTGCAGCAGCTGTGTCCGGCTCTCTGTTGAACAGACAAAGGGATCTGTGGATTGCCCTCGAGGTAACCCTGGGTTATCACACGTGCCAGTGTGTCGGCAGCCGAGCCTCAGGGAGGCAGCTGAGGCACAGCAGGGCACTCAGGTTCATCTGTAGTGGACAAGGCATTTGGGGTTCTTGGGGAAAGGTGACCAGACACCTTAGGCTCCTCTGGACTCGCCTGGTGTGAGGGCCTCTTCTTGGGATGCGACAGGAGTGCCGGGAACCCTTTCTCTATGGAGCAGGGAAAGAGCCCCTCATCTGGAGCTGAGCATGGGAAAATGGAGCTCCTCTAGAGTCGTGGCAGGACCCTCTGCGTTCCTCTCAAGAGGGGACTGAAGGGGGGGGGGGAACTCCTTGGGTCACAGCAAGGGTGTGAAGGAGCATTTCGAGTTCCAAGAGGGAACGGGTGACTTCCCCCGGGACACAGCAGTGGACAAGGGCCTCACTCTGCCTACAAGGGGGAAGCTTCTGGTTTTTCTCGAGTTGTGGTGGCATCCTCTCTAATTACAAGGACCCCAGGGACCCACTCCTGTGGCCTCAGTAGAGGCCGGTCTCCGTGCGAGTTGCCACTGGGTATTCCTCCCCAGTCGTCGCCGGGTCCCCAGGCTTCGTCTGTTGCTGACTCCCCAGCATGAGTTTGCCTCGCCCATGCTGACATAGGTCTTGGGGTTCCCCTGGAGCCCCCACAGGGGAGTCAGGCCTCGTCTCGCCTGGAGACTTGCTCAGCCACTTTCCTCCCCAAATGTTGCAACAGTTTCCGGGTCCCTGTCCAGAAGATACAGGGATCAGTGGCTTGCCCTCGAGGTACCCCAGGGCTTTCACACGTGCCAGTGTGATGGAGCTGAGCCTTGGGGTGACAGTAGAGGCAGTGCAGGACAGTCAGGTTCATCTGGAGTGGAGGAGTCATTTGGGGGTCTTGGGGAATGGTGGCCCAACCTGTGAGACTTCTCCTGACCCTCCAGGTGCAAGCACCTCCTCTTTATATGCGAGGGAAGCACTGCAAAAGTTTTCCCGATAGAGCAGGGAAAGGGCCCCTCGTCTGCAGCTCAGCAGGGGAAAAAGGGGCTCCTCTTGAGTCTTGGCGGGACCCTTGGTGTTCCTCTCAAGTGGGGACGGTTGGGGCAGTGAACTTCTTGGGTCACAGCAAGAGTGTGAAGGAGCCTTTTGAGGTCCAAGTAGAAAGGCGTGAATTCCCCCGAGATGTTGCATCAGAAAAGGGCCTCTCCCCGCCTGCAGGGAAGTGTCTTTTTTTTTTTTTTTTAAATTGTGGAGGTATCCTCTCAATTTACGATGGGGCCCCATGGACCCACCGCTGAGGCCACAGGAGAGGCTAGTCTCCGTGCCAGGGGCGAGGAACATCTGGGGATTCTTCCCCAGTGGTGCCAAGTCCTCAGTCCCATTCTTGTACTGAGGCCAGAGCCTGAGCTTTCCTCTCCCATGCCTACGTAGGTCTTGGGGTTCCCCTGGAGCCCCCTCAGGGGAGTCAGGCCTGGTCTCTGCCACAGAGGTGCAGGGCCGCTTTACTTCAGGATGCAGCAGCCCTGTCGAACGGACAAAGGGATCAGTGGCTGGCACTCTTGGTACCCCAGGGCTATCACATGTGCCAGTTGTCAGGAATCGAGGCTCGGGGTGACAGTCGAGATAGTGCAGGGCATTCAGGTTCATCTGGAGTGGACGAGGCATTTGGGGATTTTGGGTAATGGTGGTCGGACACGTGAGGCTCTTCCTGACACTCCTGATGCAAGGCCACCTTTTAGGATGCCAGGAGAGCGCCAGAAAAACTTTCCCAAAGGAGCAGGGAAAGGGCCTCTCATCTGGAGCTCAGCAGGGGAAAACGGGGCTCCTCTTGAATCGGGCCGGGACCCTCGGCGTTCTTCTTGAGTGGGGACAGATAGGGCGGGGAACTTCCTAGGACACAACAAGGGTATGAAGGAGCCTTTTGAGGTCCAAGAGGGAAGGGGTGATTTCCCCCGAGATGCTGCAGCAGACAAGGGACTCACCCTCCATGCAGGGGAAAACCTTCTGGTTTTTTTTTTCCTGTTGCAGCGGGGTCCTTTCCAGTTACAACCAGGACCCCAGGGGCCCGAGGCTGGGGCCTCAGGAGTGGCCAGTCTCCATGCAAGTTGCAAGGCACCTGTGGGGATTCCTTCCGAGAGGTCGCTGGGTCCTCAGTCCTCGTATGGTGCTGCGGCCGGAGCCTGTGCTTGCCTCGCCCATGCTGACATAGGTCTTGGGGTTCCCCTGGAGCCCCTATAGGGGAGTCAGACCTCGTCTCGCCTGGGGACATGCACATTCTCTTTCCTCCCCAACTGCAGCAACAGTGTCTGGGTCCCTGTCGAGCGGACACAGGGATCAGTGACTTGACCTCGAGGTACCCCAGGTCTATCACACGTGACAGTGTGCCGGAGTGAAGCCTAGGGTGACAGTCGAGGCAGTGCAGGACAGTCAGATTCATGTAGAGTGGATTAGGCATTTGGAGGTCTTGCGGAAATGTGACCCGACGACTGAGGCTTCTCTGTACTCTCCTGGTGTGAGTGTCTCTTCTTGAGATGCGAGGGGGGAGCCGGGAACACTTTCCCAATGGAACAGGGAAATGGCCCCTCATCTGGAGCTGAGCATGGGAAAATGGAGCTCCTCTTGAGTCGGGGAGGGACCCTTGGCGGTTCTCTCCAGTGGGTACGTGTGGGGCAGGGAACTTCTTGGGTCACAGCAAGGGTGTGAAAGAGCATTTGGAGGTCCAAGAGGGAATGGGTGATTTCCCCCAGTACACCGCAGCAGACAAGGGCCTCACTCCGCCTGCAAGGGTGAAGCTTCTGGTTTTTCTCGAGTTGTGGCAGGGTCACCTCAATTGACGAGGGGACCACAGGGATCCGCCCCTGTGGCCCCAGGATAGGTCAGTCTCTGTGCGAGGGGCAAGGCACATCTGGGGATTCCTCCCCAGTGACACCAAGTCCTCAGTCCCCTTCTGGTGCTGAGGCTGCAACCTGAGATATCCTCGCCCGTGCTGACATTTGTATTGGGCTTCCCCTGGAGCCCGCAGAGGGGAGTCAGGCCTCGTCTCGACTGGCAACGTGCACGGCCGCTTTCCTTCCCAACTGCAATAACAGTGTCCGGGTCCCTGTTGAGCGGATACAGGGATCTATGGCTTCAGCTCGAGGTACCCTAGGGCTGTCACATGTTCCAGTGTGCCGGAGTCGAGCATCGGGGTTACAGTCGAGGCAGTGCAGAGCAGTCAGGTTCATCTGAAGTGGACAAGGCCTTTGGGGGTCTTGGGGAATGGTGGCCCAACCTTGAGATTCCTCCTGACTTTTCAGGTACAAGCACCTCCTCTTGAGATGCGAGAGAAGCACCGCAAAATCTTTCCCGACGGAGCTGGGAAAGTGCCCCTCATCTGGAGCTCAGCAGGGGAAATTGGGTCTCCTCTTGAGTCTTGGCGACACCCTTGGGGTTCCTCTCGAGTGGAGACGGGTCAGGGTGGGGAACTTCTTGGGTCACAGCAAGGGTGTGAAGGAGACTTTCGAGGTCCTCGAGGGAAGGGGTGAATTCCGCTGAGATGCCACTCTGGACAAGGGCCACACCACACCTGCAGGGGAGAATCTTCCAGTTTCTCTGGAGTTGCGACGGGGTCCTATCGAGTTACAACGGGGACACCAGGGACCTGCCCCTGTATTCTCAGGAGAGGCCATTCTCAGTGTGAGTTGCGAGGCGCCTCTGGGGATCCCTCCCCAATCATTGCCGTGTCCTCAGGCCTCGTCTGGTGCTGAGGCCAGAGCCTGTGCTTGCCTGGCCCATGCTGACATAGGTATTGGGGTTCCTCTGGAGCCCCCATAGGGGAGTCAGGCCTCGTCACGCCTGGGGACGTGCACAGCCACTTTCCTCCCCAAGTGCAGCAACAGTGTCCGGGTCCCTGTCGAGCGGATACAGGAATCAGTGGCTTGACCTCCAGATACCCCAGGGCTATCACTCGTGCCAGTGTTCGGGAATCGAGCCTCGGAGTGAGAGTCGAAGCAGTGCAGGGCAATCAGATTCATCTGGCATGGACTAGGCATTTGGGGTTCTTGCAGAAATGTCACCCGACGCCTAAGGCTTCTCTGAACTCGCCTGGTGTGAGTGCCTCCTCTTGGGATGTGATGGGGGGACCTGGGAACCCTTTCCCGATGGAGCAGGGAAAGGGCCCCGCATCTGGAACTGAGCATGGGAAATTGGAGCTCCTGTTGAGTCGCAGCAGGACCCTCGGCGGTCCTCTCGAGTGGGGACGTGTGGGGCGGGGAAATTCTTGGGTCACAGCAAGGGTGTGAAAGAGCATTTTGAGGTCCAAGAGAGAATGGCTGATTTCCACCAGCATGCCACAGTGGAGAAGGGCCTCACTCCACCTGTAAGGATGAAGCTTCTGGTTTTTCGCGAGTTGCGGCAGTGTCCTCTCGAGTTATGATGGGGACCCAAGGGACCCGCCCCTCTATCCTCAGGAGCGGTCATTCTCAGTGTGAGTTGTGAGGCGCCTCTGTGGATTCCTCCCAGAAGTCGCCGGGACCTCAGTCCTCATCTCGTGCTGAGGCTTGAGCCTGTGCTTGCCACGCCCATGCTGACATAGGTCTTGGGGTTCCCCTGGAGCCCCCACAGGGGAGTCGGGCCTCGTCTCGCCTGGAGACGTGCACAGCTGCTTTCCTCTCCAACTGCAGCAACAGTGTCTGTGTCCCTGTCGAGCGGATACAGGGATCAGTTGCTTGCCCTCGAGGTACCCCAGGACTGTCACATGTGCCAGTGTGCTGGAGTCGAGCCTCGGGGTGACAGTCGAGGCAGTGCAGGGCAGTCAGATTCATCTGGAGTGGATGAGGCATTTGGAGGTCTTGGGGAATGGTGGCCCAAACTGTGAGACTCCTCCCAACTCTCCAGGTTCGCGCATCTCCTCTTGACATGCGAGGGGAACACCACGAAACCTTTCCCAATGGAGCAAGGAAAGGGCCCCTCATCTGGAGCTTGGCAGGGGAAAACAGGGCTTCTCTTGACTCTTGGTGGGACCCTCGGGGTTCCTCTCGAGGGGGACGCGTGGGGCGGGGAACTTCTTGGGTCACAGAAGGGGTGTGAAGGGGCCTTTCGAGGTCTAAGAGGGAAGGGGTGAATTCCCCAGAGATGCCGCATCGGACAAGGGCCTCTCCCCGTCTGCAGGTTAGTGTCTGCTTTATTTCGAGTTGCGGAGGGGTCCTCTCAAGTTATGACAGGGCCCCAGGGATCCACCCCTGTGGTCCTACGAGAGGCCAGTCTCCGTGCAAGGGGCGAGGCACATCTGGGGATTCTTCCCCAGTGGCGCCAAGTCATCAGTCCCATTCTGGTGCTGAGGCCAGAGCCTGAGCTTTCCTCTGTGTGCTGACATAGGTCTTCGGGTTCCCCTGGAGCCCCCTCAGGGGAGTCAGGACTCGTCTCTCCCATAGACGTGCAGGGCCGCTTTACGCCACGGTGCAGCAGCCGTGTCCAGCTCTCCATCGAGCGGACAAAGGGATCTGTTGCTTGCCCTCGAGGTACCCCAGGTTTATCACACATGCCAGTGTGTCGGCAGTCGAGCCTCGGGGAGGAAGTCGCGGCAGTGCTGGGCAGTCAGGTTCATCTGGAGTGGCGAGGCATTTGGGGTTCTTGGGGAAAGGTGACTAGAGGCCTGAGGCTCCTCTTGACTCACCTGGTGTGAGCGCCTCCTCTTGGGATGCAAGGGGAGAGCTGGGAAACCTTTCCTGATGGAGCAGGGAAAGGGCCCCTCATCTGGAGCTGAGCATGGGAAAATGAAGCTCCTCTTGAGTCGTGGCAGGACCCTCGGAGTTCCTCTCGAGCGGGAACGGGTGGGGTGGGTAACTTCTTTGGTCTCAACAAGGGTGTGAAGGAGACTTTCGAGGTCTAGGAGGGAAGAGGTGATTTTCCCCGAGATGCCTGTGCGGAAAAATGTCTCACTCCACCTGCAGGGGAAAAGTTTTTGGTTTCTCTCCAGTGCCGGTGGGGTACTCTCGAGTCACGACGGGACCCTAGAAACCCGTCCTTTTCACCGGAGAACATAGTCTTTGAGTGATTAAAGAGGCGCCTCTGGGGATTCATCCCCAGTCGTTGCCGTGTCCTCAGTCCTGGTCTAATGCAGAAGCTGGAGCCTGAGCTTGCCTCACCCATGCTGACATACGTCTTGGGTTTCCACTGGAGCCCCCACAGGGGAGTCAGGCCTCGTCACGTCTGGAGACGTGCATGGCCCTTTTCCTCTCCAACAGCAGCAACAGTGTCCGGGTCCCTGTCGAGCAGATACAGGGATCTGTGTCTTGCCCTCGAGGTACCCCAGGGCTTTCACACGTGCCAGTGTGCTGGAGTCGAGCCTCGAGGTGACAGTCGAGGCAGTGCAGGGCAGTCAGGTTCATCTGGAGTGGAAGAGGCATTTGGGCGTCTTGGGAAATGCTGGCTCAATCTTTGAGACTCCTCCTGACTCTCCAGGTGTGACCACCTCCTCTTGGGATGTGAGGGGAACACCGTGAAAACTTTCCCGATGGAGCAGGGAAAAGGCCCCTCATCTGGAGCTCAGGATGTTAAAACGGGGCTCCTCTTGAGTTTTTCTGGAACCCTTGGGGTTTTTCTTGAGCGGGGACCCGTAGGGCGGGGAACTTCTTGGGTCACAGCAAGGGTGTTAAGGAGCCTTTAGAGGTCCATGAGAGACGGGGTGAATTGCCCTTAATTGCCACCACCGACAAGTGCCACACCACCCCTGCAGGGGAGAAGCTTCTAGTTTTTCTGGAGTTGTGGCGGGGTCCTCTTGAGTTACGAGGGGGACCCCAGGGACCCGCCCCTGTATCCTCAGGAGAGGCCATTCTCAGTGCGAGTTGGGAGGCACCTGTGGGGATTCCTCCCCAGTCATCACTGGGTCCTCAGTCCTCGTCTGGTGCTGAGGTCGGATCCTGAGATTTCCTTGCTCATGCTTTCATAGGTCTTGAGGTTACTCTGGAGCCCCCAGAGGGGTGTAAGGCCTAATTGCACCAGGAGTCTTGCACGGCCTTTTTCTTCCCCAACTGCAGTGGCAGTGACTGTCACCCTGTCAAGCAGACACAAGGATCTGTGGCTTGCCATCGGTGTACCCTATGGCTGTGTCACGTGCCAGTGTGTCGTGAGCCGAGCCTCCGGGTGACAGTCGAGACAGTGCAGGCCATTCAGGTTCATCTGGAGTGGACGAGGCATTTGGGGATATGGGGAGTGGTGATAGGACACCTGAGGATCCTCCCGACTATCCTGATGTGAGGCCACCCCTTGGGATGCGAGTGGAACACCACAAAACCTTTCCCAATGGAACAGGGAAAGGGCTCCTCATCTGGAGCTCAGCAGGGGAAAACGGGGCTCCTCTTGAGTCACGGCGGGATCCTTGGGGTTGCTCTCCAGTGGGGACGGTTGGAGCGAGGAACATCCTAGGTCACAACAAGTGTATGAAGGAGCCTTTCAAGGTCCAAGAGGGAAGGGATGATTTTTCCCGAGATGCTGCAGCAGACAAGGGACTCACCCTCCCTGAAGGTGAGAATCCTCTGGTTTTTCTCGAGTTGTGGCGGGGTCCTCTCGAGTTACAACAGGGATCCCAGGTACCCGCCACTGTGGCCTCAGGAGAAGTCAGTCTCTGTACGAGTTGCCACTGTGTATTCCTTCCCAGTCGTCGCCGGGTCCCCAGGCCTCATCTGGTGTTGAGGCCGCAGCCCGAGCTTGCCTCCCCAATGCTGACCTAGGTCTTGGCATTTCCCTGAAGCTCCCACAAGGGAATCTGGCCTCGTCTTCCCTGTAGACGTGCATGGCCGCTTTCCTCCCCAACTGCAGCAACAGTGTCCGGGTCCCTGTCGAGCGGATACAGGGATCAGTGGCTTGCTCTCGAGGTACCCCAGGGCTATCACACATGCCAGTGTGCCGGAGTCGAGCCTCCGGGTGACAATCGAGACAGTGCAGGGCAGTCAGGCTCATCTGGAGTGGACGAGGCATTTGGGGGTCTCGGCAACTCTGGCCCAAACTGTGACTCCTGCTGACTCTCCAGGTGCGAGCACCTTCTCTTGACCTGTGAGGAGAACACCGCAAAACCTTTCCCGAAGGAGCAGGGAAAAGCCCCTCATCTGGAGCTCAGCAGGGGATAAGGGGTCTCCTCTTGAATCATGGAGGGACCCTCAGGGTTCCTCTTGAGTGGGAACGGTTGGGGCGGGGAACCTCTTGAATCACAGCAAGGGTGTGAAGGGACCTTTCGAGGTCCAAGAGAGAAGGGGTGAATTCCCCGAGATGCCGCATCAGACAAGGCTCTCTCCCCACCCACATGGAAGTGTCTGGGTTTTTTTGAGTTTCGGAGGGGACCTCTCCAGTTACGACGGGGCACTAGGGACCCACCCCTGTGGCCCTAGGAGAGGCCAGTGTCTGAGCGAGGGGTGAGGCACACCTGGGCTTTCTTCCCCAGTGGCGCCAAGTCCTCAGTCCCATTCTGGTGCTGAGGTTGGAACCTGAGCTTTCCTCACCCGTGCCTACGGAGGTCTTGGGGTTCCCCTGGAGCCCCCAAGGGGAGTCAGGCCATGTCTCGCCCATAGACATGCAGGGCCGCTTTATTCCAGGGTGCAACAGCCATGTCCGGCTCTCTGTCGAATGCACAAAGGGATCTGTGTCTTGCCCTCAAGGTATCCCAGGGATATTCCACATGCCAGTGTGTCGGCAGTCCAGCCTCGGGGAGGCAGTCGAGGCAGTGCAGGGCAGTCGGGTTCATCTGGAGTGGACCAGGCATTTGAGGTCCTTGGGGAAAGGAGACCAGACACCTGAGGCTCCTCTGGAATCGCCTGGTGTGAAAGCCTCATCTTGGGATGCGAGGGGAGAGCCGGGAACACTTTCCCAATGGAGCAGGGAAAGGGCCCCTCATCTGGAGCTGAGCATGGGAAAATAGAGCTCCTTTTGACTCACTATGGAACCCTCGGTGATCCTCTTGAGTGGGGACGGGTAGGGCGGGAAACTTCTTGGGTCACAGTATTGGTGTGAAGGAGCAATTCAAGGTCCAAGAGGGAATGGATGATTTTCCCTGGGACGCCACAGTGGACAAGGGCCTCACTCCGTCTGCAATGGAGAAGCTTCTGGTTTTTCTCCAGTTGTGCCGGGGTCCTCTCGAGTTACGACGAGGACCTCAGGGACCCGCCCCTGTGGCTTCAGAGAGACTAGTCTCCGTGTGAGTTGCCACTGACTATTCCTCCCCAGTCGTCGCTGCATCCCCAGGCCTCGTCTGTTGCTGAAGCTGCAGCCTCAGCTTGCCTCGCCCATGCTGACCAAGGTCTTGGGGTTCCCCTGGAGCTCCCACAGGGGAGTCAGGCTTTGTCTCTCCTGGAGACGTGCATGGCCGCTTTTCTCCCCATCTGCAGCAGAAGTGTCCAGCACCCCTTTGAGCGGACACAGGGATCTGTGGCTTGCCCTCGAGGTAACCCAGGTCTTTCTCACGTGTCAGTGTGTTGGGAGTCGAGTTTCGGGGTGACAGTCCAGGCAGTGCAGGGCAGTGAGGTTCATCAGGAATGGACGAGGTTAATTTGGTGTTCTTGGGAATGATGGACCGATACCTGAGGCTCGTCCTCTCTCTCCTCGTTTGAGCGCCTCTTCTTGGGATGCCAGGGGAGAGCCGTGAACATTTTCCCGACGGAGCAGGGAAAGGGCCCGTCATCTGGAGCTCAGCTGGGAAAAACGGGGCTACTCGTGAGTCTTGCCGTGACCCTCGGGATTCCTCTCGAGTGGGGACGTGTGGGGCAGGGAACTTCTTGGGTCACAGCAAGGGTGTGAAGTGGCCTTTCGAGGTCCATAAGGGAAGGGGTGAATTCCAGAGAGATGCTGCATCAGACAATCAAATCTCGCCTGCAGGGAAGTGTCTGGTATTTTTTCGAGTTGCCGAGGGGTCCTCTCATGTTACCATGGGTCCACAGGGAACCGCCGCTGTGGCCTCAGGAGAGGCCAGTCTCCGAGCGAGGGACAAGGCACATCTCAGATTCTTCTCCAGTGATGCCAAGTCCTCAGTCCCATTATGGTGCTGAGGCTGGAGCCTGAGCATTCCTCACCGAACCTACGTAGGTCTTGGGGTTCCCCTGGAGCCCCCTCAGGGGAGTCATTCCTTGTCTTGGCCATAGACGTGCAGGGCCGCTTTACTCCAGGGTGCAGCAGCTGTGTCTGGCTCTCGGTCGAACGCACAAAGGGATCTGTGGCTTGCCCTGGGGGCAACCCAGGGCAATCACACATGCCAGTTTGTCGGCAGTTGAGCCTCGGGGAGGCAGGCGAGGCAGTGCAGGCAGTCAGGGTCATCTGGAGTGGATGAGGCATTTTGGGTTTTGGGGGCAATGTGACCAGACACCTGAGGCTCCTCTGGACTCGCCTGGTGTGAGGGCCTCCTCTTGGGATGCGAGGGGAGAGCTGGGAACCCTTTCCTGATGGAGCAGGAAAGGACCGCTCATCTGGAACTGAGCATGGGAAACTGGAGCTCCTCTTGAGTCGTGGCGGGACTCTCGGAGGTCCTCTCGAGTGGGGACGGGTGGGGCAGGGAACTTCCTGGGTCACAGCAAGGGTGTGAAGGACCATTTCGAGGTCCATGAAGAAACAGGTGATTTCCCCTGGGATGCCACAGTGGACAAGGGCCTCACTCCATCTGCAATGGAGAAGCTTCTGGTTTTTCTCAAGTTGCCACAGGGTCCTTTCGAGTTACGACGGGGACCCCCGGACCCGCCCCTGTGGCCTCAGGAGAGGATAGTCTCCGTGTGAGTTGCCACTGGGTATTCCTCCCCAGTCGTCGCCATGTCCCCAGGCCTCGTAGGGTTCTGCGGCCACAGCCTGAGCTTGCTCGCCCAGGCTGACCTAGTTCTTTGAGTTCCACTGGAGCTCCCACAGAGGAGTCAGGTCTCGTTTCGCCTGGCGACGTACATGGCCGCTTTCCTCCCCATGTGCAGGAGAAGTGTCCAGCACTCCTTCGAGTGGACACAAGGATCTGTGGCTTGCCTTCGAGGTACCCCAGGGATGCCACACGTGCCAGTGTGCCAGAGTCGAGCCTCGGGGTGACAATCGACGTAGTCCAGTGTAGTCAGGTTCACCTGGTGTTGCTGAGGCATTTGGCGGTCTTGGGGAACGGTGGCCCAATCTGTGAGACTCCTCCCGAATCTCCAGGTGTAAGCACCATCTCTTGGGATGTGAGGGGAACACCGCCAAACATTTCCCAACGGAGTTGGAAAGGGCCCCTTATCTGGAGCTGAGCATGGGAAAATGGAGGTCCTCTTGAGTCACAGTGGGACCCTGGGCAGTCCTTTCAAGGGGGGACGTGTGGGGCGGAAAACTTCTCGGGTCACAGCAAGGGTGTGAAAGAGCATTTCGAGGTCCAAGTGGGAAGGCGTGATTTCCCCCGGGACGCTGCAGCGGACAAGGACCTCACTCAGCCTGCAAGGGTGAAGCTTCTGGTTTTTCTCGAGTTGTGGTGGGATCCTCTCCAGTTACGACAGGGACCACAGAGATCCGCCCCTGTGGCTCCAGGATAGGCCAGTCTACGTGTGAGGGGCGAGGCACATCTGGGGATTCCTGCCCAGTGGTGCCAAGTCCTCAGTCCCCTTCTGGTGCTGAGGCTGCAGCCTGAGATTGCCTCGCCCATGCTGACATTTGTATTGGGCTTCCCCTGGAGCCTGAAGAGGGGAGCCAGGCCTCATCTCAACTGGAGACATGCACGACGGCTTTCCTTCCCGATAGCAGTAACAGTGTTCGGTTCCCTGTCGAGCGGATACAGGGATCTATGGCTGGCGCTAGAGGTACCCCAGGGATGTCACACGTGCCAGTGTGCCACAGTCGAGCCTCGGGGTTACAGTCGAGGCAGTGCAGGGCAGTCAGGTTCATCTGAAGTGGACGAGTCATTTGGGGGTCTTGGGGAATGATGGCCAAAACTGAGAGACTCCTCCCAGGTTTCCAGGTGGGAGCACCTCCTCTTGGGATCCGAGGGGAACACCGCGAAACGTATCCCGACAGAGCAGGAAAAGGGCCCCTCATCTGGAGCTCAGCAGCGGAAAACAGTGCTCCTCTTGAGTCTTGGAGGATCCTACAGTTCCTTTTGAGTGCGGACTGGTTTGGCGGGGAACTTCTTGGGTCACAGGAAAAGTGTGAAGAAGCCTTTTGAGGTCCACAAGGGACGTGGTGAATTCCCCTGAGTTGCCATTGTGGACAAGGGCCACACCACGCCTGCAGGGGAGAAACTTCCGTTTTTTCTTGAGTTGCAGCGGGGTCCTCTCGAGTTACAATGGGGACCCCAGGAACCCGTCCCAGTATCCTCAGGAGAGGCCATTATTAGGGCGAGTTGTGAGCTGCCTCTGGGGATTCGTCCCCAGTCACGCCGGGTTCTCAGTCCTCGTCTGGTGCTGAGGTCGGAGCCTGAGATTTCTTCGCTCATACTTTCATAGGTCTTGAGGTTACTCTGGAGCCCCCACAATGGAGTCAGGTCTATTCTTGCCTGGAGACTTGCAAGGCCTCTTTTTCCCCAACTGCAGCAGCAGTGTACGGCTCCCGATAAAGTGAACACAGGGATCTGTGGCTTGCCATTGAGGTACTCCAGGGCTGTCTCACGTGCCAGTGTGTTGGGAGTAGAGCCTCGGGGTGACAGTCGAGGCAGTGCCGGGCAGTCATATTCAACTAGAGTGGATGAGGCATTTGGGGATCTTGGGGAGTGGTGGTCGGACTCCTGAGGCTCCTCCCGACCCTACTGATGTGAGGATACCTCTTGGGATTCGAGGGGAGTGATGGAAACTTTTCCAGAGGGAGAAGGGAAAGGGCCCCTCATCTGGAGCTCAGCAGGTGAAAACGGGGCTCCTCTTGAGACTTGGCGGATCCTACGGTTCCTTTCAAGTGCGGACTGGTTTGACGGGGAACTTCTTGGGTCACAGGAAAAGTGTGAAGGAGCCTTTTGAGGTCCATGATGGACGTGGTGAATTCCCCTGAGTTGCCATTGTGGACAAGGGCCACACCACGCCTGCAGGGGAGAAGCTTCCGTTTTTTCTTGAGTTGCAACGGGGTCCTCTCGAGTTACAATGGGGACCCCAGGGACCCGTCCCTGTATCCTCAGGAGAGGCCATTATTAGTGCGAGTTGCGAGGCGCCTCTGGGGATTCGTCCCCAGTCATCGCCGGGTCCTCAGTCCTCGTCTGGTGCTGAGGTCGGAGCCTGAGATTTCTTCACTCATGCTTTCATAGGTCTTGAGGTTACTCTGGAGACCCTACAGGGGAGTCAGGTCTATTCTCACCTGGAGACTTGCAAGGCCTCTTTTTCCCCAACTGCAGCAGCAGTGTACGGCTCCCCATAAAGTGGACACAGGAATCTGTGACTTGCCATCGAGATACTCCAGGGCTGTCTCACGTGCCAGTGTGTTGGGAGTCGAGCCTCCGGGTGACAGTCGAGACAGTGCCAGGCAGTCATATTCAACTAGAGTGGATGAGGCATTTGGGGATCTTGGGGAGTGGTGGTCAGACTCCTGAGGCTCCTCCCGACCCTACTGATGTGAGGATACCTCTTGGGATTCGAGGGGAGTGATGGAAACTTTTCCAGAGGGAGAAGGGAAAGGGCCCCTCATCTGGAGCTCAGCAGGTGAAAACGGGGCTCCTCTTGAATCACGGCATGACCCTCGGGGTTCCTCTACTGTGGGGATGGACGGTTGCGGCAGGCAACTTCCTAGGTCACAACAAGGGTAAGAAGGAGTCTTTCGAGGTCCACGAGGGAATGGGTGATTTCCCCCGAAATGCTGCAGCGGACAAGGGACTCACCCTCCCTGCAGGGGAGAAGCTTATTGTTTTACTCGAGTTGCGGCGGGGTCCTCTCGCGTTATGATGGGGATCCAAGGTACCCACTGCTGTGCTCTCAGAGGAGGCCAATCTCCATGCAAGTTGCTCGGCAACTGTCGCGATTCATCCCGAGACGTCGCCGGGTCCTCAGTCCTGCTCTGGTGCTAAGGCCGGAGCCTGTGCTTGCCTCACCCATACTGACATAGTTCTTCAGGTTCCCCTGAAGCCCCCATAGGGGAGACAGGCCTCGACTCACCTGGGGACGTGCACAGCCGCTTTCCTCCCCAACTGCAGCAACGGTGTCCGGGTCCCTGTCGAGCGGATACAGGGATCAGTGTCTTGACCTTGAGGTAACCCAGGGCTTTCACATGTGCCAGTGTGCCAGAGCCGAGCCTCGGGGTGACAGTCGAGGCACTGCAGGACAGTCAGATTCATCTGGAGTGGACTAGGCATTTGGGGGTCTTGTGGAAATAGGACCAGACGCCTGAAGCTTCTGTGGACTCTCCTGCTGTGAGTGCCTCCTCTTGGGATGAGAGGGGGGAGCCAGGAACCCTTTGCAGATTGAGCAGGGAAAGGGTCCCTCATCTGAGCTGAGCATGGAAAATGTAGCTCCTCTTGAGTCTTGGCGGGACCCTCAGCGGTGCTCTCGAGTCGGGGCATGTGGGGCAGGGCACTTCTTGTTGCACAGCAATGGTGTGAAAGAGCATTTCGAGGGCCAAGAGGGAACGGCTGATTTTTCCAGGAACACCGCAGCGGACAAGGGCCTCACTCTGTCTGCAAGGGTGAAGCTTCTGGTTTTTCTCCAGTTGCAGTGGGGTCTTCTCGAGTTACGAAGGGGACCACAGGGATCCGCCCCTGTGGCCCCAGCAGAAGCCTGTTTCTGTGCGAGGGCCAAGGCACATCTTGGGATTCCTCCCCAGTGGCGCCAAGTCCTCAGTCCCCTACTGGTGCTGAGGCTGCAGCCTGAGATTGTGTCTCCCGGGCTGACATTTGTATTGGGCGTCCCCAGGAGCCCGCAGAGTGGAGTCAGGCCTCGTATCGACTGGAGACGTGCATGGCTGCTTTCCTTACCAACTGCAGTAACAGTGTCTGGGTCCCGGTCGAGCGGATACAGGGATCTATGACTTGCGCTCGAGGTACCCTAGGGCTGTCATACGTGCCAGTGTGCCGGAATCCATCCTCAGGGTTACAGTCAAGGCAGTGCAGGGCAGTCAGGTTCATCTGAAGTGGACGAGGCATTTGAGGGTCTTCAGGAATGGTAGGCCAAACTGTGAGACTCCTCCCGACTTTCCAGGTGCCAGCACCTCCTCTTGGGATGCGAGGAGAACACCGCGAAACCTTTCCCACTGGAGTAGGGGAAAGGCCCTTCATCTGGAGCTCAGCAGGGGAAAACGGGGCTCCTCTTGAGTCTTGGAAGGACCCTTGGGGTTCCTCTCGAGTGGGGACGGGTGGGGTGGGGAACTTCTTGGGTCACAGAAAGGGTGTGAAGGGGCCTTTCGAGGTCCACAAGGGACGGGGTCAATTCCCCTGAGATGTCAATGCGAACAAGTGCCACACCACGCCTGCAGGAGAGAAGCTTCTGGTTTTCATCGAGTTGCGGCGTGGTCCTCTCAAATTACGACAGGGATGCCACGGACCCGCCCCTGTATCCTCAGGAAAGGCCATTCTCAGTGCGAGTTGGGAGGCGCCTCTGGGGATACATCCATAATCGTCGCCGGGTACTCAGTCCTCCTCTGGTGCTGAGGTCAGAGCCTGAGATTTCCTTGCTCATGCTTTGATAGGTCTTGAGGTTACTCTGGAGCCCCCACAGGGGATTCAGTCCTCTTCTCGCCGGGAGACTTGCACAGCCTCTTTCTTCCCCTACTGCAGTGGCAGTGTCTGCCTTCCCGTAAAGCGAAAACAGAGATCTGTGCCTTGCCATCGAGGTACACCAGGGCTGTCTCATGTGCCAGTGTGTAGGGATTCCAGCCTCGGGGTGACAGTTGAGACAGTGAAGGGCAGTCATGTTCATCTGGAGTGGACGAGACATTTGAGGTTCTTGAGGAGTGGTGGTCGTACAGCTGAGGCTCCTCCTGACTCTCCTGATGCGAGGCCACCTCTTGTGATGCGAGGGGAGCACTGGAAATCCTTTCCAGATGGAACAGGGAAAAGGCCCCTCATCTGGAGCTCAGCCCGTGAAAAGGGGCTCCTCATGCATCTTGGTGGGACCCCCGGGTTCATCTTGAGTGGTGACGGATGGGGCCGGGAAGTTCATAGGTCACAACAAGGGTATGAAGGAGCATTTCAAGGTCCACAAGGGAAGGGGTGATTTCCCCCGAGATGCTGCAGCGGACAAGGGACTCACCCTCCCTGCAGAGGAGAAGCTTCTTGTTTTTCCCGAGTTGCGGCGGGGTCCTCTCGATTTATTACGGGGACCCCAAGCTCCTGCTGGTGTGGCCTCAGGAGAGGCCAGTCTCCATGTGAGTTGCTCAGCAACTGTGGGGATTCCTCCCGAGATGTCACCGGGTCCTCAGTCCTCATCTGGTGCTGAGGCTGGAGTCTGTGCCTGCCTTGCCCATGCTGACATAGTTCTTGGAATTCTCCTGGAGCCCCCATAGTGGAGTCAGGACTCAACTCACCTGGGGATGTGCACTGTCGAATTCCTCCCCAACTGCAGGAATAGTGTCTGGGTCCCTGTCGAGAGGATACAGGAATCAGTGGCTTGACCTCGTGGTACCCCAAGGCTATCACTCGTGCCAGTGTGCCGGAACCGAGCCTCAGGGTGACAGTCGAGGCAGTGCAGGACAGTCAAATTCATCTGGAGTGGACTAGGCATTTGGGGTTCTTGTTGAAATGTGACCCGACGACTGAGGCTTCTCTGGAATCACGTGGTGTGAGTGCCTCCTCTTGGGATGCAAGGGGTGAGACAGGAACCCTTTCCCAATGAAACAAGGAAGGGTACCTCGTCTGGAGCTGAGCATGGGAAAATGGAGCTCCTCTTGAGTTGCGGTGGGACCTTCGGCGGTCCTCTCGAGTGGTGACTTGTGGTGTATGGACCTTATTGTGTCACAGAAAGGGTGTGAAAGAACATTTCGAGGTCCATGAGGTAACGGGCGATTTCCCCTGGGACGCTGCAGGGGACAAGGGCCTCACTCCGCCTGCAGGGGTGAAGCTTCTGCTTTTTCTCGAGTTGCAGCGGAGTCTTCTCCAGTTACCACGAGGACCACAGGGATCCGCCCCGGTTGCCCCAGGATAGGCCAGTCTCCATGCAAGGGCCGAGGCTCATCTGGGGTTTCCTCCCCAGTGGTGCCAAGTCCTCAGTCCCTTTCTCGTGCTGAGGGTGGAGCCTGAGATTGCTTCGCCCATGTTGACATTTTTATTTGGCTTCCCCTGGAGCCCAAAGAGGGGAATCAGGCCTCGTTTCGTCTGGAGACGGGCACGGCCCTTTTCCTTCCCAACTGCAGTAACAGTATCTGAGTCTCTGTCGAGTGGATACAGGGATCTATGGCTTGCTCTCGAGGTACTCTAGGGCTGTCAAATGTGCCAGTGTGCCGGAGTCGAGCCTCGTGGTTAGAGTGCAGGCAGTGCAGGGCAGTCAGGTTCATCTGAAGTGGACAAGGAATTTAGGGTACTTGGGGAATGGTGGCCCAACCTGTGAGTCTCCTCCCGACTTTCCAGGTGCGAGCACCTTCTCTTAGGAAGCGAGGGGAACACCGCGAAACCTTTCCATTGGAGCAGGGAAAGGGCCCCTCATCTGGAGATCATGCAGGGGAAAACGGTGCTCCTCTTGAGTCTTGGCAGGATTCTAGGGTTCCTTTTGAGTGGACAAAGTGGGGCTGGGAACTTCTTGGGTCACAGAAAATGTGGGAAGGAGCCTTTCTAGGTCCACGAGGAACGGGGTGAATTCCCCTGAAATGCTGTTGCAGACAAGGGCCACACCACGCCTGCAGAGGAGAAGCTTTTGTTTTTTCTCGAGTTGTGGCAGGGTCCTCTCGAGTTAAGACGGGGACGCCAGAGACCTGCACCGGTATTCTCAGGAGATGCCATTCTCAATGCGAGTTACGAGGCGCCCTTGGGGATACCTCTCCAGTCATCGCTGGGTCCTCAGTCCTCGACTGGTACTGAGGTCAGAGCCTGAGATTACCTCGCTCATGCTTTCATAGGTTTTGAGGTTACTGTGGAGACACCACAGGGGAGTCAGGACTCTTTTCGCCTGGAGACTTGTACGAACTCTTTCTTTCCCAACTAAAGCAGCAGTGACGGCCTCCTTGTAAAATGGACACAGGGATCTGTGGCTTGTAAGCGAGGTACTCCAGGACTGTCTCACGTGCCAGTGTGATGGGCGAAGAGCCTTAGGGTGACAGTCGAGACAGTGCAGGGTAGTCATGTTCATCTGGATTGGACGAGGCATTTGGAGAACTTGAGGGGTGGTAGTCAAAAATCTGAAGCTGCTCCCGAGACTCCTGATGCAAGGTCATCTCTTGGGGTGCCAGTGGAGCGCTAGAAAACTTTCCCAAAGGAGCAGGGAAAGTGCCCTTACTGGAGCGCAGCAGGGAAAAATGGGGCTCGAAGAAGAAGAAGAAGAAGAAGAAGAAGGAGGAGGAGGAGGAGGAGGAGGAAGAGGAAGAAGAAGAAGAAGAGGAAGAAGAAGAAGAAGAAGAAGAAGGAGAAGAAGGAGAAGAAGGAGAAGGTGAGACGAAGAAGAAGGTGAGAAGAAGAAGAAGAAGGTTAGAAGAAGGAGAAGAAGAAGAAATTGAGAAGAAGAAGAAGAAGGTGAGAGGAAGAAGAAGTATTAGGTGAGAAGAAGAAAAAAATGAGAAGAAGAAAATGAGAAGAAGAAGACGGAGAGAAGAAGAAGATCAGAAGAAGAAGAAGATCNGGGGCCATAGGAAGGGACTCAACTTCTCCACCCCCATCCAGCGCATTCAGTTCTACAGATTTTTGGGAGGAGGACCAAGCAACTCATAGATCTCAAAGTTTCTTTGAACAAGGGACCCTGAATTTGCATTTTGCACTGGGCCCTCCAAATTGTAGAGTTGGCCTTGATTTCAGGATATTTGTTTTCAGCTCAGCTTTCTGTGTTGCACATGGTGTATCTGCCT
Organism: Raphicerus campestris; assembly: GCA_006410735.1. Lineage (NCBI taxonomy): Eukaryota > Metazoa > Chordata > Mammalia > Artiodactyla > Bovidae > Raphicerus > Raphicerus campestris. The sequence continues at coordinate 88,135 of SJYW01045263.1, forward strand.
ACTTGCTTGAACATCTTCACTTGGATATGTGTTAAGACATTTCAGATTCAGCAGGTTTAAAACTAAATTTATAGCCTCTGCCCCCTATCTGTTTCCCTAAACTAAGAATGACACCACTAGTTACACAAGCCAATGATTTAAGCCTCACTTTGACTCCTTCCTCTCTCTCTTCTCCCTCCTATTCAATCAGTTGCTAAATCCCATGGCATCCACCCTATTTTCAGAATATCTCAAGTGCATCTCGTGTTTGTTGCCTCTTGTTACATTGTTGCATAACCACACAGCTTGACATTTTAGCAGCGACTTGAAGAAAGTAAGAGATCAAGACATAAAACTCTGAGGGAGTAGAGTTTTAGACAGAAGAGAAACCAAGTATAAAAGTTCCAAGTCAGTTCAGTTCAGTCACTCAGTCATGTCCAGCACTGTGCAACTCCATGGACTGTAGCACACCGTGCTTCCTTGTCCATCACTAACTCCCAGAGCTTACTCAAACTCATGTCCATCAAGTTGCTGATGCCATCCAACCATCTCATCCTCTGTCATCCCCTTCTCCTCCTGCCTTCAATCTTTCCCGGCATCAGGGTCTTTTCCAGTGAATCAGCTCTTCCCATCAGGTGGCCAAAGTTATGGAGTTTCAGTTTCAGCCTTAGTCCTTCCAATGAATATTCAGGACTGATTTCCTTTAGGAGTGACTGATTGGATCTCCTTGCAGAGAGTCCAAGGGACTCTCAAGAGTCTTCTCCAACATCACAGTTCAAAAGCATCAATTCTTTGGTGCTCAGCTTTCTTTATAGTCCAACTCTCACATCCACACATGACTACTGGAAAAACCATAGCCTTGATTAAACAGACCTTTGTTGGCAAAGTAATGCCTCTGCTTTTTAATATGCTGCCCAGGTTGGTCATAGCTTTTCTTCCAAGAAGCAAACATCTTTTAATTTCATGGCTGCAAGTCACCATCTGCAGTGCTTTTAGAGCCCAAGAAAATAAAACCTGTTATTGTTTCCACTGTTTTCCCATCTATTTGCCATGAAGTGATGGGATTGAATGCCATGACCTTCGTTTTTTGAATGTTGAGTTTTAAGCCAGCTTTTTCTCTCTCTTCTTTCACTTTCATCAAGAGGCTCTTTAGTTCTTCTTCACCTTCTGCCATAAGGGTGGTGTCATCTGCATAACTGAGGTTATTGATTTTTATCCTGGCAATCTTGATTCCAGCTTGTAAAGTTCCATGGAGAACCACAAAGAGGTCGTGGCAATGGTGGCATAAAAGATTAGCCTCAGATGTAGTGACTTAGAGTGAGGTGGAAGCTACAACATCTTTTGTAAATCATACATTATCATTTCTGCTGTTGGTCATACAGATCAGTCAGCTCTAATCATTGAGGGAGCTTATACAGCAGATGAAGACCAGAGGTGGGGATCTTCAGGAGCCATCTTGGAAGCTGGTTGCCGCCCATCTGTCTTGTGACTGTTCTAATACATACTACCATTCTCCATTCTTAGTTCCTAAGAACTAACTATTTGCTGGCCACTTTCCTGGATATTAGGAATTTAATAGAAAAAAAAAAAAAAAAGACAGATGACATCACTGCCCTCATGACCTTCCGTTCCAGTGGATGAAGACAAATAAGACAAATGTACTTATTTATTTGTCTCTTTCAGGAAGCAGCAGTTATAACCCTATGTGGAACAACTGATAGGTTCAGGTCTGAGAAAGAGTATGACAAGGCTATCTGCTGTCACTCTGTTTATTTAACCTATACGCCAAGCACATCACGAGAAATGCTGGGCTGGATGAGTTACAAACTGGAATTGAGATAGGCTGGAACTATTTACAACTGCTAGACATGGAAGCAACCTAGATGGCCATTGGCAGATGAATGGATAAGGAAGTTGTGGTAGGTACATATACACAATGGAAGATTCCTTGGCTATGAAAAGGAAATGCATTTGAGTCAATTCTAATGAGGTAGATTAAACTGGAGCCTGTTATACGGAGTGGAGTAAGTCAGAAAGAGAAAGATAAATACTGTATATTAACACATATATATGGAATTTAGAAAGATGATAACGATGATCCTACATGAAGGTCAGCAAAAGAGACACAGATGTAAAGAACAGACTTTTGGAGTCAGAGGGAGAGGCGAGAGTGGGATGATTTAAGAGGATAACACTGAAACATGTATATGACCATATGTGAAATAGATGATCAATGCAAGTTTGATGCATGAAGCAGGGCACCCAATGCCAGGGCTCTGAAAGAACCCAGAAGGATGGGGTGGGGAGG
>SJYW01045263.1:105116-116038 GCA_006410735.1 Raphicerus campestris
AATAATAATAAGAATGTGAGAAGAAGAAGAATGTGAGAAGAAGAAGAAGAAGGTGAGAAGAAGAAGAAGAAGGTGAGAAGAAGAAAAAGAAGAAGGTGAGAAAAAGAAGAATGTGAGAAGAAGAACGTGAGAAGCAGAAAAAGAAGGTGAGGAGAAGGTGAGGAGAAGAAGGTGAAAAGCATAAGATGGTGAGATGTAGAAGAAGCAGGTGAGAAGAGGAATGTGCCTCGCAAGTCGCACTTAGAATGGCCTCTCCTGAGGATACAGGTGTTGGTTCCTGAGTTCCCCGTCATACTTCGAGAGGACCCCGCCGCCACACGAGAAAAACCAGAAGCTTCTCCCCTGCAGGGAGGTTTAGTCCCTTGTCTGCATCAGCATCTCGGGTGAAATCACCCCTTCCCCCTTGGACCTCGAAAGGCTCCATCATACCCTTGTTATGACCTAGGAAGTTCGCTGCTAGATCCGTCCCCACTCGAGAGGAACCCCGAGGATCCCGCCACGTTTCAAGAGGAAAGTCATTTTCCCATGCTCAGCTCCAGATTAAGGGCCCTTTCATTGCTCTGTTGGGCCAGGTTTCGTGCTGTTCCCCTCGCATGTGAAGAGGAGGTGCTCGCACCTGGAGAGTCGAGAGGAGTCTCAGAGTTTGGGCCACCATTCCCCAAGACCCCCAAATGCCTGGTCCATTCCAGATGAACCTGATTGTCCTGCAGTGCCTCGAGTGTCACCCTGAGACTCATTTACTGCACACTGGCACGTGTGATAGCCCTGGAATACCTTGAGTGCAAGCCACTGATCTCTGTATCTGCTCGACAGGGACCCGGTCACTGTTGCTGCATTTGGAAGCAAAGCGGCTGTGCACGTCTCCAGGCGAGACGAGGCCTGACTCTCCTGTGGGGGCTCCAGGGGAACCCCAAGACCTTGTCAGCATGGGCGAGGCAAGCACAGGCTCGGGCCTCAGCACCAGATGAGGAATGAGGACACGGCAACGTCTGGGGAGGAATCCCCAGAGGTACCTCGCAACTCACTTGGAGACTGGCCCCTCCTGAGGCCACAGCGGAGGGTCCTTGGGTCCCCGTCGTAACTGGAGAGGAGCCCGGGGCAACTCGAGAAAAACCAGAAGCTTTTCCCTTGCAGGGAGGGTGAGTCCCTTGTCTGCTGCAACATCTCGGGGAAAATCACCCCTTCCCTCTTGGACCTTGAAAGGCTCCTACATACCCTTGTTGTGACCTAGGAAGTTCCCCGCCCCAACCGTCTCCAATCGAGAGGAACCCCAAGGATTCCACCGCAACTCAAGAGGAGTCTCGATTTCCCCTGCTGGCTCAGATGAGGGGTCCTTAACCTGCTCCGTTGGGAAAGGTTTTGCGGTGTTCCCCTCGCATCCTAAGAGGTGGCACGCATAAGGAGAGTCGGGAGGAGCGTCAGGTGTCTGACCACCACTCCCCAAGATCCCCAAATGCCTCGTCCACTCCAGATGAACCTGACTGCCGTGCACTGTCTCAATTGTCACCCCGAGGCTCGACTCCAGAGACACTGGCACATGTGACAGCCCTGGGGTACCTCAAGGGGAAGCCACAGGTTCCTGTGTCGGCTTGACGGGGAGCCGGTCACTGCTGTTGCAGTTGGGGAAGAAAGAGGCTGTGCAAGTCTCCAGGCGAGACGAGGCCTGACTCCCCTGTGGGGGCTCCAGAGTAACCTCAAGACCAATGAAAGCATGAGGGAGGAAATCTCAGGCTCCGACCTCAGCACCAGACAAGGACTGAGGACCCGTCGACGACTCGGGAGGTATCCATAGAGGTGCCTCGCTATTCGCACTGAGACTGGCCTCTCCTGAGGATACAGGGGCGGGTCCCTGGGGTCCCCATCGTAACTGGAGAGGACCCCGCCGCAACTCGAGAAAAACCGGAAGCTTCTCCCCTGCATGTGTGGTGTTGACCTTGTCCATGTTGCCATCTCAGAGAAATTAACCCTGTCCCTCCTGGACCTCGAAAGGCTCCTTGACACCCTTTTTATGACCAAAGAATTTCCCCGTCCCACCCATCCCCACTCGAGAGGAATCCCAAGGGTCCTGCCAAGACTCAGAGGAGCCCCGTTTCCCCTGCTGAGCTCCTGATGACAGACCCTTTCCATGCTCCATCGGGAAAGTTTTCATGGCTCTCCCCTGGCATCCCAAGAAGACGTGCTCGAATGAGTAGAGACTGCCGCTGCAGTAGGGGAAGAAAGAGGCCGTGCAAGTCTCCAGGCGAGAAGAGACCTGACTCCACTGTTGGGGCTCCAGAGTAACCTCCAGACCTATGAAGGCATGAGCGAGGAAATCTCAGGCTCCGACCAGAGCCCCAGACGAGGACTGAGGACCTGGCGTTGAGAGGGGAGGAAACCCCTGAGGCGCCTCACAACTCGCACTGAGAATGGACTCTCCTGAGGATACAGGGGCGGGTCTTTGGGGTCCCCGTTGTAACTTGAAAGGACCCCGCCACAACTCGAGAAAAACCAGAAGCTCCTCCCCTGCAAACGTGGTGTGGCCCTTGTCCGCAACAGCATCTCAGGGGAATTCACCCCGTCCCTCATGGACCTCGAAAGGCTCCTTCACACACTTGCCTTGACCCAAGAAGGTCCCCACCCCAACCCTCTCCACTCGAAAGGAAACCCAAGGGTCCCACCAAGACTCAAGAAGAGACCTGTTTTACTCTGCTGAGCTCCAGATGAGAGGCCCTTTCCCTGCTCCGTTGGGAAACATTTTGCAGTGTTCCCCTCACATCCCAAAAGGAGGTGATCGCACCTGGAAAATCGGGAGGAGTCTCACAGGTTGGGCCACCATTCCCCAAGACCCCCAAATGCCTCTTCCACTTCAGATGAACCTGACTGCCCTGCAATGGCTCGACTGTATCCCGAGGCTTGACTCCGGCACACTGGCACGTGTTACAGCCCTAGGGTACCTCGAGCGCCAGACATAGATCCCTGTATCCGCTCGACAGGGACTCAGACACTGTTACTACAGTTGGGAAGGAAAGCGGCTGTACACGTCTCCTGTTGAGACGAGACCTGACACCACTCTGCAGGCTCCATGGCAGCCAAATACAAATGTCAACACGGGGGAGGCAATCTAAGGGTGCAGCCTCAGCACCAGAAGGGTACTGAGGACTTGGCGCCACTGGGGAGGAATCCCCAGCTGTGCCTCACCCCTCGCACTGAGACTGGCCTATCCTGGGGCCACACTGGCGAATCCCTGTGGTTCCCGTCATAACTCGAGAGGATCCCGCCTCAACTCGAGAAAAACCAGAAGCTTCACCCTTACAGGCAGTGTGAGGCCCTTGTCCACTGAGGTGTCCCGGGGGAAATCAGTCGTTCCCTCTTGGACCTTGAAAGCCTCCTTCATACCCTTGTTGTGACCTAAGAAGTTCCCTGGTAGATCCGTCCCCTCTCCAGAGGAACCCCGAGGGTCCCGCCAAGACTCAAGAGGAGCCCCGTTTTCCCCTGCTGAGCTACAGATGACGGACTCTTTCCCTGCTCTGTCGGGAAAGTGTTCATGGCTCTCCCCTGGCATCCCAAGAAGAGACGCTCGAATGAGGAGAGTCAGGACAGGCCTCAGGTGTCGGTCCATCATTCCCATAACCTCAAATGCCTTGCCAATTCCTGATGAGCATCACTGCCCTGTACTGTCTCGACTGTCACTCTGAGACTCGACTCCCGACACACTGGCATGTGTGACAGCCCTGTGGTATCTCGAGGTCAAGCCACAGATCCCTGTTTCCGCTCGAAGGGGTGCTGGATACTTCTGCTTCAGATGGGGAGGGAAGCGGCCGTGCAAGTCTCTAGGTGTGACAAGGCCTGACTCCCCTGTGGGAGCTCCAGGGGAATCCCAAGACCTAGGTAAGCATGGGCAAGGCAAGCTCAGGCTTCGGCGTCAGCACCAGACGAGGCCTGGGGACCCGCCGACGACTGGGGAGGTAAAGCCAGTGGCAACTGGCACGGAGACTAGCCTCTCCTGAGGCCACAGAGGCAGGTCCCTGGGGTCCCCATCGTAACTCGAGAGGACCCCGCCGCAACTCGAGAAAAACTCGAAGCTTCTCCCCTGCAGGGAGGGTGAGTCCCTTGTCCGCTGTAGCATCTCAGGGGAAATCAACCCTTCCCTCTTGGACATCGAAAGGCTACTTCATACCCTTGTTGTGAACTAGGAAATTCCCTGGTAGATCCCTCCCCACTCGAGAGAAACCCCGAGGGTCCCGCCACGACTCAAGAGGAGTCCCGTTTTCCCCTACTGAGCTCCAGATGAGGGGCCATTTCCCTGCTCCATCAGGAAAGCTTTTCTGGTTCTCCCCTCACATCCCAAGAGGTGGCGTCACATCAGGTGAGTCGGGAGGAGCCTCAGATGTCCAACCAACCCTCCCCAAGATTCCCAAATGCCTCGTCCACTCCAGATGAACATGACTGCCCTGCACTGTCTCGACTGTTACACCGAGGCTCGACTCCCAACACACTGGCACGTGAGACAGTCCTGGTTTACCTCGATGGCAAGCCACAGATCCCTGTGTCCGATTGATGGGGAGTCAGACACTGCCGCTGCAGTTGGGGAAGAAGGAGGCCGTGCAAGTCTCTAGGCGAGATGAGGCCTGACTCTCCTGTGGGGGCTCCAGAGTAACCTCAAGACCTATGAAAGCATGAGCGAGGAAAACTCAGGCTCTGACCTCAGCACCAGAGGAGGACTGATTACCCAGTGAAGACAGAGGAAGAATCCCCAGAGGCTCCTCGCAACTCGCACTGAGAATGGTCTCCCCTGAGGATACAGGGGCGTGTCCTTAGGGTATCCTTCATAACTCCAGAGGACACCACCGCAACTCAAGATAAACCAGAAGCTCCTCCACTACAGGGGTGTTCTGGCCGTTTTGTGCAGCGGCATCTCACAAGAATTCAACTCGTCCCTCCTGGACCTCGAAAGGCTCCTTGACACCCATGCTGTGACCCAAGAAGTTGCCCGCCCCACCCGTCCCCACTCGAGAGGAACCCCGAGAGTTCCGCCAAGACTCAAGCGGAGCCCTGTTTTACCCTGCCGAGCTCCAGATGAGGGGCCCTTTCCCTGCTCCATCGGGAAAGGGTTCCCGACTCTCCCCTCCCACCCCAAGAGGAGGTGCTAACCCCGGAGAGTTGGGAGGAGTCTTACAGATTGGGCCACCATTCCCCAAGACCCCCAAATGCCTGGTCGATGCCAGATGAACCTCACTGCCTTGCACTGCCTCGACTGTCACCCCGAGGCTCGACTCTGACACATTGGCACGTGTGACAGCCCTGGGCTACCTCGAGGACAAGCCACAGATTCCTGTATCTGCTCGATAGGGACCCGGACACTGTTACTGCAGCTGGGGAGGAAAGCGGCCATGCACGTCTCCAGGCGAGACAAGACCTGACTCCCCTGTAGGGGCTACAGCGAAAACCCAAGGTCTTTGTCAGCATGGTCAAGGCAGCTCAGGCTCAAGCTTCATCACCAAACCAGGACTGAGGACCCGGCAACGACTGGGGATGAGTACCCAGTGGTTCCTCGCAAATCGCTCGGAACCTGTCCTCTCCTGTGGCCACAAGGGCGGGTTTATGAGGTCGCGTCGTAACTCGATAGGACCCCACCAGCACTCGCGAAAAACAAGAAACTTCTCCCCTGTAGGTCGTGAGGCCCTTGTCCACTGTGGTGTCCCGAGGGAATTCACCCGTTCCTTCTTGGACCTCAAAATGCTCCTTCACACCCTTGCTGTGACCCAAGAAGTTCCCCACCACACAAGTCCCCACTCGAGAGGACCACCGAGGGTCCTGCCATGACTCAAGAGGAAATCCATTTTCCCATGCTCACCTCCAGATGTGGGGCCCTTTCACAGCTCTGTCGGGCCAGGTTTCGTGCTGTTCTCCTCGTATGTCAAGAGGAGGTGCTCACACCTGGAGAGTCAGTAGGAGTCTCACGGTTTGGGCCACCATGCCCCAAGACCCCCAAATGCTTCGTCCACTCCAGATGAACCTGACTTCCCTGCACTACCTCGACTGTCATCCCGAGACTCATCTCCAGCACACTGGCACGTGTGATAGCCCTGGGGTACTTCGAGTGCAAGCCACTGATCTCTGTATCCCCTCGACAGGGACCCAGACACTGTTGCTGCATTTGAAAGGAAAGTGGCTGTGCACGTCTGCAAGCGAAACGAGGCCTGACTCCCCTGTGGGGGCTCCAGGGGAACCCCAAGACCTATGTCAGCATGGGCTAGGAAAGCACAGGCTGGGGCTTCAGCACCAGACAAGGAATAAGGACCCGGAGAAGTCTGGGGAGGAATCCCCAGAGGTGCCTTGCAACTCACATGGTGACTGGCCTCTCCTGAGGCCACAGCGGTGGGTCCTTGGGTCCACGTCATAACTGGAGAGGACACCACTGCAACCCGAGAAAAACCAAAAGCTTCTCCCCTGCATGCGTGGTATTGCCCTTGTCCGAGTCGGCATCTCAGGGAAATTCACCCCGTCCCTCCTGGACCTTGAAAGGCTCCTTGAATCCCTTGCTGTAACTGAAGAAGTTCCCGCCCCACCCATCCCCACTGGAGTTGAACCCTGAGGGTCCCCACAAGACTCAAGAGGAGCACCGTTTTCCCCTGTTGAGCTCCAGATGAGGGGCCCTTTTTCTGTTCCTTTGGGAAAGGTTTTGTGGTGTTCCCCTCACATCCCAAGAGGAGGTGCTCACACCTGGATATCGGGAGGAGTCTCACAGTTTGGGCCACCATTCCCCAAGACCCCCAAATGCCTCGGCCACTCCAGTTGAAACTGACTGCGCTGCACTGCCTCGACTGTCACCCCGAGGCTCGACTCTGGCACACTGGCACGTGTGACAGCCCAGGGGTACCTCGAGGGCAAACCACATATCCCTGTATCCCCTCGACAGGGATCCGGACACTGTTGGTGCAGTTGGGAAGGAAAGCGGCCGTGCACGTCTCCAGGCAAGATGAGGTCTTACTCCCCTGTGGGGACTCCAGGGGAAACCCAAGATCTTTGTCAGCATGGGCAAGGCAGCTCAGACTCAAGCTTCAGCACCAAACCAGGACTGAGTACCCGGCGACGACTGGGGATGAATCCCCAGCGGTGCCTCAAAAATCACTCGGAAACTGTCCTCTCCTGTGGCCACAAGGGCGGGTTTCTGAGGTCGCGGCGTAACTCTATAGGACCCCACTGGCCCTCGAGTAAAATCAGAAACTTCTCCCCTGTAGGTCAAGTGAGGCCCTTGTCTGCTGCGGCGTCCCGAGGGAATTTACCTGTTCCCTCTTGGACCTCAAGATGCTCCTTCACACCCTTGCTGTGACCCAAGAAGTTCCCCGCCACACAAGTCCCCACTCGAGAGAACTGCCGAGGGTCCTGCCACGACTCAAGAGGAAATTCATTTACCCATGCTGACCTCCAGATGAGGGGCCCTTTCACAGCTTCGTTGGGCCAGGTTTCACGCTGTTCCCCTCACATGTCAAGAGGAGGTGCTCACACCTGGAGGGTCAGGAGGAGTCTCACAGTTTGGGCCACCATTCCCCAAGACCCCCAAATGCTTCATCCACTCCAGATGAACCTCACTGCCCTGCACTGCCACGACTGTCACCCCGAGACTGGAGTCCGGCACACTGGCACGTGTGATAGCCCTGGGGTACCTCGAGTGCAAGCCACTGATCTCTGTATCCCCTCGACAAGGAACCAGACACTGTTGCTGCATTTGAAAAGATAGTGGCTGTGCACGTCTCCAAGCAAGAAGAAGCCTAACTCCACTGTGGGGGCTCCAGGGGAACCCCAAGACCTATGTCAGCATGGGCGAGGAAAGCACAGGCTCGGGCTTCAGCACCGGACGAGGAATGAGGACCCGGCAACGTCTGGGGAGGAATCCCTAGAGGTGCCTCGCAACTCACATGGTAACTGACCTCTCCTGAGGCCACAGCGGCGGGTCCTTGGGTCCCCGTCATAACTGGAGAGGACACCGCTACAACTCGAGAAAAGCCAGAAGCTTCTCCCCTGCAGGGAGGGTGAGTCCCTTGTCCTCTGCAACATCTAAGGGAAAATCACCCCTTCCCTCTTGGACCTCAAAAGGCTTCTTCATACCCTTGTTGTGACCTAGGAAGTTCCCCGCCCCAACCATCCGCACTCGAGCGGAACCCCTAGGATCCCGCCACAACTCAAGAGGAGCCCCGTTTTCCCCTGCTGAACTCCAGATGAGGGGCCCTTAACCTTCTCTGTCGCAAAAGGTTTTGCGGTGTTCCCCTCGCATCCTAAGAGGTGGCCTCGCATAAAGAGAGTCGGGAGGAGCGTCAGGTGTCTGACGACCACTACCCAAGATTCCCAAATGCCTCGTCCATTCCAGATGAACCTGACTGTCGTGCACTGTCTCGACTGTCAGCCCGAGGCTCGACTCCCAACACACTGGCACGTGTGACAGCCCTGGGGTACCTCGAGGGCAAGCCACAGGTCCCTGTGTTGGCTTGACGGGAGCTGGTTACTGCTGCTGCAGTTGAGGAAGAAAGAGGCCGTGCAAGTCTCCAGGTGAGAAGAGGCCTGACTCCCCTCTGGGGTCTCCAGAGTAACCTCAAGACCTATGAAAGCATGAGCGAGGAAATCTCAGTTTCTTACCTAAGCACCAGACGAGAACTGAGGACCCGGCGACGACTGAGGAGGAATCCCCAGAGGCGCCTCGCTATTCTCACTGAGACTGGTCTCTCCTGAGGATACAGGGTCGGGTCCCTAGGGTTCTCTTCATAACTCGAGAGGACCCTGCCACAACTCGAGAAAAACCAGAAGCTTCTCCCCTGCATGCGTGGTATTGCCCTTGTCCACGTCAGCATCTCAGGGAAATTTACCCCGTCCTTCCTGGACCTCGAAAGGCTCCTTGACTCCCTTGCTGTGACCGAAGAAATTCCCGCCACACCCGTCCCCACCAGAGTTGAACCCTGAGGGTCCCCCAAGACTCAAGAGGAGCCCCGTTTTCCCCTGCCGAGCTCCAGATGAGGGGCCCTTTCCCTGCTACATTGAGAAAGGTTTCGAGGTGTTCCCCTAGCATGTCAAGAGGAGGTGCTCGCACCTGGAGAGTCGGGAGGAGTCTCACAGTTTGGGCCACCATTCTCCAATACCCCCAAATGCCTCATCCACTCCAGATGAACCTGACTGCCCTGCAGTGTCTTGACTGTCACCCCGAGGCTCGATTCTGGAATAGTGGCCCGTGTGATAGCCCTGGGGTACCTCGAGTTCAAGCCACTGATCCCTGTATCTGCTCAAAAGGGACCAGGACTCTGTTGCTGCAGTTGGGGAGGAAAGCGGCTGTGCAAGTCTCCAGGTGAGAAGAGGCCTGACTACTCCCATGTGGGGGCTCCAGCGGAAACCCAAGACCTATGTCAGCATGGTCGAGGCAAGCTCAGGGTCCAGCTTCAGCACGAGGCCAGGACTGAGGACCCGGAGACGACTGGGGATGAATCCCCAGAGGCGCCTTGCATATCGCTCGGAGACTGCCATCTCCTGTGGCCACAAGGGCTGCTTTCTGGGGGTCCCGTCGTAACTCGAGAGGACCCCACCAGGACTCGAGAAAAAACAGAAACTTCTCCCCTGCCGGTGGAGTGAGGCCCTTGTCCATGGGGGCATCTCGTGGGAAATCACCCCTTCCCTCCTAGACCTTGAAAGAATCCTTCACACCCTTGTTGTGACCAAAGACGTTCCCCGTCCCACCCGTCCTCACTTGAGATGAACCCTGAGGGTCCCGCCAAGACTCAACAGGAGCCCCGTTTTCCCCTTCTGAGCTCCAGATGACAGGCCCTTTCCCTGCTCTGTCGGGAAAGTGTTCACGGCTCTCCCCTGGCATCCCAAGAAGAGATCCTCGAATGAGGAGAAACAGGAGGAGACTCAGTCCATCATTCCCAAGACCCCCAAATGACTCGCCTATTCCTGTTGAGCCTCACTGCCCTGCACTGCCTCGACTGTCACCCAGAAACTCGACTCCCTACACAATGGCACGTGTGTTAGCCCTCGGGTACCTTCAGGGTAAACCACAGATCCCTGTTTCTGCTCGAAGGGGTGCTGGAAACTTCTGCTTCAGATGGGGAGGGAAGCGGCCGTGCATGTCTCTAGGCGTGTCGAGGCCTGACTCCCCTGTGGGAGCTCCAGGAGAACCCCAAGACCTAAGCAAGCATGGGCGAGCCAAGTGCAGGCTGCAGCCACAGCACCAGACGAGGCCTGGGGACCCGGCGATGACTGGGGAGAAAAAGCCAGTGGCAACTTGCATGGAGACAAGCCTCTCCTGAGGCCACAGAGGTGGGTCCCTGGGGTCCCCGTCATAACTCGAGAGGACCCCACCGCAACTTGAGAAAAACCTGAAGCTTCTCCCTTGCAGGCAGAGTGAGGGCCTTGTCCATTGCGGCATCCCGGGGGAAATCACCCGTTCGCTTTTGGTCCTTGAAATGCTCCTTCACACCCTTGCTGTGACCCAAGAAGTTCATGCCCCATCCGTCCCCACTGGAGATGAACCCTGAGGGTCCTGCCTAGACTCAAGAGGAGCACCGATTTCCCCTGCTGAGCTCCAGATGAGGGGCCCTTTTACTATTCCATCGGGAAAGGTTTTGCAGTGTTCCCCTCGCATCCCNTCCGTCCCCACTGGAGATGAACCCTGAGGGTCCTGCCTAGACTCAAGAGGAGCACCGATTTCCCCTGCTGAGCTCCAGATGAGGGGCCCTTTTACTATTCCATCGGGAAAGGTTTTGCAGTGTTCCCCTCGCATCCCAAGAGGAGGTGCTCACACCTGGATATTCGTGAAGAGTCTCACAGGTTGGGCCACCATTCCCAAGACCCCCAAATGGCTCGTCCACTCCAGATGAAACTTACTGCCCTGCACTGCCTCGACTGTCACCCCGAGGCTCGACTCCAGCACACTGGCACGTGTGACAGCCCTGGGCTAC
>SJYW01045269.1:4674-17460 GCA_006410735.1 Raphicerus campestris
GGAGAATCCCATGGACGGAGAAGCCCTAGTAGGTTACAGCCCACAGGGTCTCAAAGAGTGAGACACGACTGAGCGACTTCACCTCACCTCACCTCATAAGTCACTTTGGCTCTTTTCAGTTTTTCTCTTAGTCACTTTCTCTGTTTCAATTTGAATATTTTTTATTCTATGTCTTCAGAAGTACTAATTTATTTTTTCCATCAGTGTATAATCACCTGTTTTGCCTATCCAGTGATATACATGTGTGTGTGTATATGTGTATTTTTTTTTTGTTACCCGAGTTTGCATTAGAGGAATCAGCAACTTCATGTTCTGATTTAATTCCCTGATAAGTTGGAGGTGGTTTGTTTCAATATTTATATCACTTCTGTCATGTTTCATAATATCAGCTTTGATATCTGGTCACATTTTGATGCTCTTTTAACCTCTCTTTATACTTTGAATAACACAGAGTTATTTTTTTCTGGGGATTGGTGGTGGGATCGATAAAACTACTGAGAAATTTATAATATTGCTTTTTCTGTGGACCATTTCTCTGAGGGTAAGAGAATCAATCACAATAAAAGATTTTCTAACCACATTTATCTATAAACAGAATGTGCTGAATTGGAATAAATCTTGGGATACTTTAACTTGGAAATTCAGTAATTCTGGCCTCTGAACTTTTATCTATGAAACCTTTCCCATCCTCTTTGCCTATTTTAATTACTATCTAGGGCCCAGCTAAAGTTCCATTTCATATACTAAGTCTTTGCTGACCACTTCAGTGCACACTGATGTCTTTGCCTTCTGAATTCTTAAACCATTTTGTGACTTGCATATAATTAATTAATTAGCTATTACATATTATTTATACAGTGTTCTGTTCCCTGTCTTCACTCATATGAAGGTAGTCACTATTTATTTATTTTGCTTTTCACTCAAGTGTTTATTAAGTGTCTACTCTGTGTCAGGCACTTTGCTCGGAGATGATATACAATGGTGGAATAAAAATATAGTGGTATCCACTCTGAAGCAGCTTGCAGTGGCAGGAGAAATATGTGTCAGGCAAAATATACATAAGTGTTTAACAATAAATTGCGGTAAACTCCTTGACAGAAAGGAACTGAGATCCATAAAATAATATTAGATGAAACCTAATTCACTTTGAGTGGTTAGGGAAAGTCTCACTGTGAAAAGGATATTTGCTCTGAGATATGAAGAATGAAAAATAATTATCTAGGCAAAGAATTTAGGGAAAACCTTGTCGTTAGACATGACATGATAGAAACCTATGGTCTGAGGAGGGGCTTGACACAGGGAAGAAAGTGGAGGTCAGACTGTGTCTAGAGGACTGCTGCTGCTGCTGAAAGTCGCTTCAATCCTGTCTGACTCTTTGTGACCCCATAGATGGCAGCCCACCAGGCTCCCCTGTCCCTGGGATTCTCCAGGCAAGAACACTGGAGTGGGTGGCTAGAGGGCAGCTGACCCTTAGTAAAGGACGGATTCAGAAAGGAAGGCAGAAGTCAGATCTGCAGGGCCATGAAGCCACATCATGAGTTAATTGTATTCTTGTACAATACAAGCTGCTTGATCACTTTATTCTGAATGAAAATGAGTCCAGGAGGCAGAAACTTGCTTAAAAGGGAGAACCGTCTAAACCTCAAGGGTACGAGGCAAAGGTAAAGGTGTGCTAGAATAGTAGTTCTCAAGCTTGAGTGTTCATTAGAATAATCTGTGTGCTTATTAGAAATGTAGATTTCTGATGCTCAGCTGCAGAGATTCTGAATCAGATTTTCTGTATTTTGTAAGCAACCAAGTGTTTCTTTCTGGTATAAGTAGCTGTGATTCCATTCTGTCAAATATAGATATAAGCAGTTAATCTTTTCCTTCAAAAAAAAAAAAAAAACACGTTATGGTAGGAAGGAATGTCACTGAGTGACACCTCAGTGGAATAAAAGGCATAAGGCAGGTTTGTACTTGTTGTATAATGGAATACGGATATTAAAGTCCTGAAATATTAAAAGTTCAGCTGTTAAATTCTAAGTTATGGAAGTCCCAACTTAATTTCTTAACATCAATGAACAGGTAGTAACACGTGTTCCCTTGAAGACAGTAACTATGCTTGATAGCACTTTTCAACCTGCACAATATTGGCCATAGATGTGGTGATTTACAACTGTTGAATACATGAATAAATGCATTAATGAGTAGTTTCCTGATACTTCTTGCTCTAATTTTTCCCTGCACACTTATCACCTTGTACCTCACAGTTTGGGGAAGAGGTGAGGGGCTGATAGTTCTAATAAATGATGTACTGCTATTGGGAATAATTTGAATGAAATAATGTCTGGAATAGAGCAATGATTAACCAAAAGAAAATGACCTTCATTCTCTATCCTCATCTCATCATCATCATCACTTCAGTAGCTCAGTTGTGTCCAACTCTTTGCAACCCCATGGACTGTTCCCCAGCCAGGCTCCTCTGACCATGGGATTTTCCCAGTAAGAATGCTGGAGTGGGTTGCCATTTCCTCCTCAGGGGGATCTTCCCAACCCAGGGGTCGAAGCTGTGTCTCCTGTCTCTCATGCATTGTAAGTGGACTGTTTACCTACTGAGCCATCAGGAAAGCCCTATATCCTCATAACACTCCATAAATATTTCTATTCTCTGCATCTATGAAATAACCATAATATAGTGCAATATACCTTATTTCTTTCTACTTGAACTGTGAGCTCCTCAAGGGTAGGAGCTGTGCCTTATTTATCTTTATTACATATAGAGTTACCCATAGTATTATTTTTGGCTAGTGCTAAAATAATTTGTGTTGAGTTGAATTATAATGAAGATACTGCAAATCATTTGGTACCTGGATTGGGGCAATTTTTGAGATAAAGAACTTTCTTACTAATTCTTATATCTGTGCTTTTTTCCTCCTCCCAAGTTACAGCGGTATCCGAGGGCACAGATCATTGCACCATTGATGGGGAAGAGCAGTACTCCCCACGTTTATAGACTTTGGGTGACAGGGGTATATAACAGACACTAGGATGCTGCATTTGGGTGACCTTGAGACTCATTTAAGATTTCAGATGAACTCAAACTAAAGATATATTGATTTCTTGACAACTTGGTGCCAACAGCAATAGAGCAAGTCATTTTTAGATGGGGCCTTCCCAGGTGGCACTGGTGATAAAGAACCTGCCTACCAATACAGGAGACATAGAGATATGATTCAGTCCCTGGGTCTGGAAGATCCCCTGAGAAGGGCATGGCAACCCATTCCAGTATTCTTGCTTTGGAGAATCTCATGGCCAGAGGAGCCTGGAGGGCTATGGTCCATACAATTGCAAAGAGTTGGATACGACTGAAGTAACTTAGCACACAGCACACATTATTGATAGATACAAACTTCTTAGTTCATGGATTGAAGAGAGGAGAAAACCACATGAGTTCATAAAGAATGATCTCAGAATTGAGAGGTAGGTGGTCCAAAGCAACAATATTCAGGATGATTTGGGTTTGGATTATCTGAACCCAGAGCTCTAATCTGGATGATGGCAGTGGGAATACAGTGAGCAACATATGGTGGTGTCAAGTTCATAATTCAGGCAGGTAGCATTTGACCAATGGAGATTACTCCACATACACAAGTTAGAGAGTAACCACAGTGGAAAGCATGAGTAATAGAATGTAGCTCAAGTGAAAATGGTTTGTTAGGACGGAGGCCATAAACTCTAGTCTGTTTGGGGAAAATCAGGAAACTGGGCAATTTGAGCTAGAAATTATGCCAAATCGATGTCTAGTAAAAAAACTTCTGGTTGCTCTTGCTTCCCTGGTATATTGATACGAGAGTCACTTTGTGTATGTAGACAACAATAGAATGTGCATCAACATTTCACTTCAACTGCCCTTGATTTGATCAATTTATGAGGCTGACATCACCCATTTTGAAGCAGGCTTTAGACAAAAGCAGTATTAACTTGCTTGGTTAAGAAGTGCATTGCCTTGACAGCCTTAGTATTATTTTACAGAAAAGCTTCTCTTTCTCTCTCTCTCTCTCTCTTTCTCTCTCTCTCTCTCTTTTTATTTTTTTTTTTTAATGCCCTAAACCTTATTTATGAAGAGCATTTTCAGTTTCTCTTTAAGAACATCCTCAATGGACGATTTTATGTCAGCTGGTGCCTGGCTCTTCATCAGCTTCTTTCTAAATTTAATTTCCCTGTTTCTTTTCCTTGCTCCACTGAGCCCTTCCTTAATTATCAGATTACAGTGTTCAGCATGATTCCTGGAATTGTTCGTTTTGTCAACCAGAAAGAAAACAGACCTTTGATATATGTAAGACTGTGCCTTCTGGTTTAATGATTCTTCAATTAGTGTCCCAGTCAATCTCGGGAATTGCATCTGAAATAACTGGTGAACCAACTTTCCTTCTTTGCTGCTTCCTAATCTTTCTTACACTGCTAGCTTTATCCATAAATTGTAAAACTGGATTTTGGTGAAATAGTCATTTAATGTCATGTGACTATCAGATCACTATGGTTAGCTCTCTTACTCAGTGAGTTTCTTTTAATCTCTTTTTGTGTAGAACTCAGGGAGTACATATCCCATGTTTTGCCCCTAAGCATGGTGAGTTTTAATTTTTTTATTTAGATAAGCAGGAGTTTTAGGCTGCTGAGTGCACTAGAAAGTACTTTGACCAAAAAACAAGGCAGTGTGTACAGGCTGGCTTCATGGAGGTACAGCCTAAGGAGACTTGTGATGAGAAGGGCCCTGCCTTTGTTGAATGCTTTGGTGTTATTTTGAAATTCTTAACAATTTTCTTTTTCAACTTGTATTTTGTAAGTGCAGTTCAATAGGACAATGGAACATTTGTGTAAGCAGAAGAGATTAGCACAAAATGTGTGCTCACCTTTTGGGCCACCTCATTTGCATATAGTGTTTAGGATGCCCCAGGAGCACAATGTATGAATGCTCAGCAAAACAGAAAGTGAGTCCAAGGTAAGCGTGTGCTATCTGCAACTGAGAAAGTGGGTGAACTGACAGCCTGGGGTTCCATGTTTTCTATTTGAATCAGAATTTGCTTCAAATGTGAAAAGAAAGCAGTGGTGTTCTCAGAAATATGAACTGTGAGATAATAGAAAATAAGTTGGTCTCTGCCTCCAGCTCTTAGCACAGAGCTCTTTAAACCTTTGTAATTTCCTGAGTGATAAGAGTACTAACAGCATTTTTCCTCTTGTATTTTATCTTTGATCCCAATTCCTGACACAGAGCTCCTAAGTTCCTTGCAGTTTCTCAGGTGATTGCAATGTCTTTAGTTCTAAAGGATAATCTGGGAATGTTCAGCTCAACCTCTCACTCTCTAGGAAAAGAAGAGGAGCTGCAGACTGAGTTAGCCATCTCTCATGGCTTTGTGATAAAAATCCCAAGTGTAGGGTTTGGAGAGCTTCCAGGCTGGTGAGCATCCATGTGCTGAGAGGGTGGCCCTCACCTACTCCACAGGGGTAGAAGGTCCTTCCTTGGGATCCTTTGGACCTTGCCCTTTGCATCTCTTCCATCTGGATGTTCATCTATATTCTTTATAATATCTTTGTATAATAAACCAGCAAACATAAGTGTTGCCGTGAGATCTATGACCCATTTTCAGAAATTGTCAAACCTGAAATGGGGTCATGGGAATCCAAACTTATAGCCAATTAGTCAGAAGCATAAGTGCCAATCTGAAATTTATAATTACCTTCTAAAGTGAAAGTAGGGGGCAGTCTTGCAGAACTGAGCTTTTTTAACCTGTGGGATCTCCAGATAGATGGCATTAGAACTGAGTTAAACTGTGGGACATCTAGTTGCTGTTGGAGAATTGTTGGTTTGGGAAAACTTCCCCATATACCGACATGTTCAGAAGTGTCAGAGAGTTCTGTGTGAGTTGATGTTCAGTCACTCAGACATGTCCAACTCTTTGAGACCTCATGGGCTGCTGCATACCAGGCATCCCTGTCCTTCACTATCTCCCAGAGTTTGCTCAGACTCATGCCCATTGAGTTGATGATGTCATCCAACCATCTCATCCCCTGTCACCCGCTTCTTCTCCTGCCCTCAATCTTTCCCAGCATCAGGGTCTTTTCCAATGAGTTGGCTCTTCACATCAGGTGGTCAAAGTGTTGGAACTTCAGCTTCAACATCAATCCTTCCAATGAATATTCAGGACTGATTTCCTTTAGGATTGACTGGTTTGATCTCCCTGCAGTCTAAGGGACTCTCAAGAGTCGTCTGCAAAATCACAGTTCAAAAGCATCAATTCTTTGGCACTCTGCCTTCTTTATGGTCCAACTCTCACATCCATACGTGACTACTGGAAAAACCATAGCTTTGACTATGAAGATCATTGTTGGCCAAGTGATGTCTCTACATTTTAATATACTGTCTAAGTCTGTCATAGCTTTTTTCAAGGACCAAGCATCTTTTAATTCCATGGCTGCAGTTTGTATGAGTAGACTAGGAGAAATACCAAGAGTACTTTTTCTATACAATCACCAAGGAAGCATATCATATCCTTCTTACTCGTGTTACTTCCCTGTATTAGCCAGCCACTTATGCTGAAAATGATGACATAGAAAGAAAAGGAATAGGAAAACCATAGTTCCTTTTTCCTTCATTCCTTCTAATTTGTTGGTAAACATAGAGAATGTTGGTAGAATGTAAACCAATCACATTATTGGTAAAATTCACATAAATTTACATAAATGGTAAAATTCATGCTAATAATTAAAAATTTTTAATTCTTCTTAGAATGACATTTAACAGCAAATTAAAAAGTCAGGAGGAAGATGAGGAAGAAAGAAAAAAAGCTTTAGCACCTTAATGGCACTTGGTTCCAGCTTTTTGCAGCAGAAGCACGAGATTTTCATTTTACTCTGGGCCCTGCAAATCTTTGGGCCGCCTTGCAGAATGTCCTCAGGCTCACTTTTATTTTTTCTTTCTCTACCATGGATCTCCAAAAAGTGTTTATGGCTCCAGGAAGAGGCTGACAGAGAGACCTCCCTGTGTAAACTCCCACAGTGCCAGGCTACATCATACAGGCTAATGGCTCTGATCCATGGGAATGGCAATCTTTGTAGAAAATCTATCTACCAGAGATGGAACCTCCATCATAGGAGAGGTCTTACTCTGTGAGTCTTTTTGCATTCCCTCTCTTATCATTTTCTTTACTCACAGTTTATCGTGGCCCCACAGCACCTTGGTTGCTAGACACATTTGCAGTCAACAATGAAGAAGACTTCTTGCTTGTTTGGAATGCTGCGACAGTTCTAGGTTACCAGAAGCTGCTGCTGTTGCTGCTGCTAAGTTGCTTCAGTCGAAACCGACTCTGTGTGACCCCATACACGGCAGCCCACCAGGCTCTGCCATCCCTGGGATTCTCCAGGCAAGAACACTGGAGTGGGTTGCCATTTCCTTTTCCAATGCATGAAAGTGAAAAGTGAAAGTGAAGTCTCTCAGTCGTGTCCAACTCTTAGCGACCCCACGGACTGCAACTCACCAGGCTCCTCTGTCCATGGGATTTTTCCAGAAGCTAAGAACACATAATTGGACGTTTACAGTTGAGAAATCTGTATGCAGGTCAGGAAGCAACAGTTAGAACTGGACATGGAACAACAGACTGGTTCCAAATAGGAAAAAGAGTACGTCAAGGCTGTATATTGTCACCCTGCTTGTTTAACTTATATGCAGAGTACATNGAGCAATGATTAACCAAAAGAAAATGACCTTCATTCTCTATCCTCATCTCATCATCATCATCACTTCAGTAGCTCAGTTGTGTCCAACTCTTTGCAACCCCATGGACTGTTCCCCAGCCAGGCTCCTCTGACCATGGGATTTTCCCAGTAAGAATGCTGGAGTGGGTTGCCATTTCCTCCTCAGGGGGATCTTCCCAACCCAGGGGTCGAAGCTGTGTCTCCTGTCTCTCATTCATTGTAAGTGGACTGTTTACCTACTGAGCCATCAGGAAAGCCCTATATCCTCATAACACTCCATAAATATTTCTATTCTCTGCATCTATGAAATAACCATAATATAGTGCAATATACCTTATTTCTTTCTACTTGAACTGTGAGCTCCTCAAGGGTAGGAGCTGTGCCTTATTTATCTTTATTACATATAGAGTTACCCATAGTATTATTTTTGGCTAGTGCTAAAATAATTTGTGTTGAGTTGAATTATAATGAAGATACTGCAAATCATTTGGTACCTGGATTGGGGCAATTTTTGAGATAAAGAACTTTCTTACTAATTCTTATATCTGTGCTTTTTTCCTCCTCCCAAGTTACAGCGGTATCCGAGGGCACAGATCATTGCACCATTGATGGGGAAGAGCAGTACTCCCCACGTTTATAGACTTTGGGTGACAGGGGTATATAACAGACACTAGGATGCTGCATTTGGGTGACCTTGAGACTCATTTAAGATTTCAGATGAACTCAAACTAAAGATATATTGATTTCTTGACAACTTGGTGCCAACAGCAATAGAGCAAGTCATTTTTAGATGGGGCCTTCCCAGGTGGCACTGGTGATAAAGAACCTGCCTGCCAATACAGGAGACATAGAGATATGATTCAGTCCCTGGGTCTGGAAGATCCCCTGAGAAGGGCATGGCAACCCATTCCAGTATTCTTGCTTTGGAGAATCTCATGGCCAGAGGAGCCTGGAGGGCTATGGTCCATACAATTGCAGAGTTGGATACGACTGAAGTGACTTAGCACACAGCACACATTATTGATAGATACAACCTTCTTAGTTCGTGGATTGAAGAGAGGAGAAAACCACATGAGTTCATAAAGAATGATCTCAGAATTGAGAGGTAGGTGGTCCAAAGCAACAATATTCAGGATGATTTGGGTTTGGATTATCTGAACCCAGAGCTCTAATCTGGATGATGGCAGTGGGAATACAGTGAGCAACATATGGTGGTGTCCAGTTCATAATTCAGGCAGGTAGCATTTGACCAATGGAGATTACTCCACATACACAAGTTAGAGAGTAACCACAGTGGAAAGCATGAGTAACAGAATGTAGCTCAAGTGAAAATGGTTTGTTAGGATGGAGGCCATAAACTCTGGTCTGTTTGGGGAAAATCAGGAAACTGGGCAATTTGAGCTAGAAATTATGCCAAATCGATGTCTAGTAAAAAACTTCTGGTTGCTCTTGCTTCCCTGGTATATTGATACGAGAGTCACTTTGTGTATGTAGACAACAATAGAATGTGCATCAACATTTCACTTCAACTGCCCTTGATTTGATCAATTTATGAGGCTGACATCACCCATTTTGAAGCAGGCTTTAGACAAAAGCAGTATTAACTTGCTTGGTTAAGAAGTGCATTGCCTTGACAGCCTTAGTATTATTTTATAGAAAAGCTTCTCTTTCTCTCTCTCTCTCTCTCTCTTTTTTTTTTTTTTTTATGCCCTAAACCTTATTTATGAAGAGCATTTTCAGTTTCTCTTTAAGAACATCCTCAATGGATGATTTTATGTCAGCTGGTGCCTGGCTCTTCATCAGCTTCTTTCTAAATTTAATTTCCCTGTTTCTTTTCCTTGCTCCACTGAGCCCTTCCTTAATTATCAGATTACAGTGTTCAGCATGATTCCTGGAATTGTTCGTTTTGTCAACCAGAAAGAAAACAGACCTTTGATATATGTAAGACTGTGCCTTCTGGTTTAATGATTCTTCAATTAGTGTCCCAGTCAATCTCGGGAATTGCATCTGAAATAACTGGTGAACCAACTTTCCTTCTTTGCTGCTTCCTAATCTTTCTTACACTGCTAGCTTTATCCATAAATTGTAAAACTGGATTTTGGTGAAATAGTCATTTAATGTCATGTGACTATCAGATCACTATGGTTAGCTCTCTTACTCAGTGAGTTTCTTTTAATCTCTTTTTGTGTAGAACTCAGGGAGTACATATCCCATGTTTTGCCCCTAAGCATGGTGAGTTTTAATTTTTTTATTTAGATAAGCAGGAGTTTTAGGCTGCTGAGTGCACTAGAAAGTACTTTGGCCAAAAAACAAGGCAGTGTGTCCAGGCTGGCTTCATGGAGGTACAGCCTAAGGAGACTTGTGATGAGAAGGGCCCTGCCTTTGTTGAATGCTTTGGTGTTATTTTGAAATTCTTAACAATTTTCTTTTTCAACTTGTATTTTGTAAGTGCAGTTCAGTAGGACAATGGAACATTTGTGTAAGCAGAAGAGATTAGCACAAAATGTGTGCTCACCTTTTGGGCCACCTCATTTGCATATAGTGTTTAGGATGCCCCAGGAGCACAATGTATGAATGCTCAGCAAAACAGAAAGTGAGTCCAAGGTAAGCGTGTGCTATCTGCAACTGAGAAAGTGGGTGAACTGACAGCCTGGGGTTCCATGTTTTCTATTTGAATCAGAATTTGCTTCAAATGTGAAAAGAAAGCAGTGGTGTTCTCAGAAATATGAACTG
The DNA here is from genome assembly GCA_006410735.1 of Raphicerus campestris. Lineage (NCBI taxonomy): Eukaryota > Metazoa > Chordata > Mammalia > Artiodactyla > Bovidae > Raphicerus > Raphicerus campestris. The sequence goes on from SJYW01045269.1 coordinate 15,139, forward strand.
TGAGATAATAGAAAATAAGTTGGTCTCTGCCTCCAGCTCTTAGCACAGAGCTCTTTAAACCTTTGTAATTTCCTGAGTGATAAGAGTACTAACAGCATTTTTCCTCTTGTATTTTATCTTTGATCCCAATTTCTGACACAGAGCTCCTAAGTTCCTTGCAGTTTCTCAGGTGATTGCAATGTCTTTAGTTCTAAAGGATAATCTGGGAATGTTCAGCTCAACCTCTCACTCTCTAGGAAAAGAAGAGGAGCTGCAGACTGAGTTAGCCATCTCTCATGGCTTTGTGATAAAAATCCCAAGTGTAGGGTTTGGAGAGCTTCCAGGCTGGTGAGCATCCATGTGCTGAGAGGGTGGCCCTCACCTACTCCACAGGGGTAGAAGGTCCTTCCTTGGGATCCTTTGGACCTTGCCCTTTGCATCTCTTCCATCTGGATGTTCATCTATATTCTTTATAATATCTTTGTATAATAAACCAGCAAACATAAGTGTTGCCGTGAGATCTATGACCCATTTTCAGAAATTGTCAAACCTGAAATGGGGTCATGGGAATCCAAACTTATAGCCAATTAGTCAGAAGCATAAGTGCCAATCTGAAATTTATAATTACCTTCTAAAGTGAAAGTAGGGGGCAGTCTTGCAGAACTGAGCTTTTTTAACCTGTGGGATCTCCAGATAGATGGCATTAGAACTGAGTTAAACTGTGGGACATCTAGTTGCTGTTGGAGAATTGTTGGTTTGGGGAAACTTCCCCATATACCGACATGTTCAGAAGTGTCAGAGAGTTCTGTGTGAGTTGATGTTCAGTCACTCAGACATGTCCAACTCTTTGAGACCTCATGGGCTGCTGCATACCAGGCATCCCTGTCCTTCACTATCTCCCAGAGTTTGCTCAGACTCATGCCCATTGAGTTGATGATGTCATCCAACCATCTCATCCCCTGTCACCCGCTTCTTCTCCTGCCCTCAATCTTTCCCAGCATCAGGGTCTTTTCCAATGAGTTGGCTCTTCACATCAGGTGGTCAAAGTGTTGGAACTTCAGCTTCAACATCAATCCTTCCAATGAATATTCAGGACTGATTTCCTTTAGGATTGACTGGTTTGATCTCCCTGCAGTCTAAGGGACTCTCAAGAGTCGTCTGCAAAATCACAGTTCAAAAGCATCAATTCTTTGGCACTCTGCCTTCTTTATGGTCCAACTCTCACATCCATACGTGACTACTGGAAAAACCATAGCTTTGACTATGAAGATCATTGTTGGCCAAGTGATGTCTCTACATTTTAATATACTGTCTAAGTCTGTCATAGCTTTTTTCAAGGACCAAGCATCTTTTAATTCCATGGCTGCAGTTTGTATGAGTAGACTAGGAGAAACACCAAGAGTACTTTTACTATACAATCACCAAGGAAGCATATCATATCCTTCTTACTCGTGTTACTTCCCTGTATTAGCCAGCCACTTATGCTGAAAATGATGACATAGAAAGAAAAGGAATAGGAAAACCATAGTTCCTTTTTCCTTCATTCCTTCTAATTTGTTGGTAAACATAGAGAATGTTGGTAGAATGTAAACCAATCACATTATTGGTAAAATTCACATAAATTTACATAAATGGTAAAATTCATGCTAATAATTAAAAATTTTTAATTCTTCTTAGAATGACATTTAACAGCAAATTAAAAAGTCAGGAGGAAGATGAGGAAGAAAGAAAAAAAGCTTTAGCACCTTAATGGCACTTGGTTCCAGCTTTTTGCAGCAGAAGCACGAGATTTTCATTTTACTCTGGGCCCTGCAAATCTTTGGGCCGCCTTGCAGAATGTCCTCAGGCTCACTTTTATTTTTTCTTTCTCTACCATGGATCTCCAAAAAGTGTTTATGGCTCCAGGAAGAGGCTGACAGAGAGACCTCCCTGTGTAAACTCCCACAGTGCCAGGCTACATCATACAGGCTAATGGCTCTGATCCATGGGAATGGCAATCTTTGTAGAAAATCTATCTACCAGAGATGGAACCTCCATCATAGGAGAGGTCTTACTCTGTGAGTCTTTTTGCATTCCCTCTCTTATCATTTTCTTTACTCACAGTTTATCGTGGCCCCACAGCACCTTGGTTGCTAGACACATTTGCAGTCAACAATGAAGAAGACTTCTTGCTTGTTTGGAATGCTGCGACAGTTCTAGGTTACCAGAAGCTGCTGCTGTTGCTGCTGCTAAGTTGCTTCAGTCGAAACCGACTCTGTGTGACCCCATACACGGCAGCCCACCAGGCTCTGCCATCCCTGGGATTCTCCAGGCAAGAACACTGGAGTGGGTTGCCATTTCCTT
>SJYW01045278.1:13012-43231 GCA_006410735.1 Raphicerus campestris
CCCTACTTTCTTTAAGTGAAGTCTGAATTTGGCAATAAGGAGTTCATGATCTGAGGCACAGTCAGCTCCTGGTCTTGTTTTTGCTGACTGTATAGAGCTTCTCCATCTTTGGCTAAAAAGAATATAATCAATCTGATTTCAGTATTGACCGTCTGGTGATGTTCATGTGTAGAGTCTTCTCTTGTGTTGTTGGAAGAGGGTGTTTACTATGACCAGTGCATTCTCTTGGCAAAATTCTGTTAGCCTTTGCCCTGCTTCATTCTATACTCCAAGGCCAGATTTGCCTGTTAACTCCTGGTTTCTCTTGACTTCCTACTTTTGCATTCCAGTCCCCTATGATGAAAAGGACTTCTTTTGGGGGGTGTTAATTCTAGAAGATCTTATAGGTCTTCATAGACCCGTTCAACTTCAGCTTCTTCAGTATTACTGGTCAGGGCATAGACTTGGATTATTGTGATATTGAATGGTTTGCCTTGGAAATGAACAGAGATAATTCTGTTTTTGAGATTGCATCCAAGAACTGCATTTCAGACTCTTTTGTTGACTATGAGGGCTACTCTATTTCTTCTAAGGGATTCCTGCCCACAGTAGTAGATATAAGGGTCATCTGAGTTAAATTCACCCATTCTAGTCCGTTTTAGTTCACTGATTCCTAGAATGTCGATGCTCACTCTTGCCATCTCCTGTTTGATCACTTTCAATTTACCTTGATTCTTGGACCTAATGTTCAAGGTTCCTATGCACTGTTGCTCTTTACAGCACTGGACTTTACTTCCATCACCAGTCACATTCACAGCTGGTGGTGTTTTTGCTTTGACTCCGTCTCTTCATTCTTTATGGAGTTATTTTTCCACTCTTGTACAGTAGCATATAGGGCACCTTCTGACCCGGGGAATTCACCTTTCAGCATCCTATCTTTTTGCCTTTTCATACTGTTCATGGAGTTCTCAAGGCAAGAATATTGAACCAGTTTGCCATTCCCTTCTCCAGGGGACCACATTTTGCCATGCCCCGTCCATTTGGGTGGCCCTACATGGCATGGCTCATAGTCTCACTGAGGTAGACAAGGCTGTGATCCAAGAGATCGGTTTCGTTAGTTTCCTCTAATTGTGATTTTCATAAACTCCTCTAAGTTTCTCAATTTATATGTTTAATTAAATGTCAATTAAAATGTTATAGAACTTCCTTCTTCCTATTTTTTTTGAGGGAATCTCATAAAATACTTCTGAATGATCCTGTAATGCCCACTGGGATGAAATATTGATAAAAGGGAACCACAACTGTGATCAAAGTTAGGATAATTGGAGAACAGAAATTTGAAATCTGTTATAATGTATCATAAAACTACAGTAATTAAACTGTGTGATATCAGTGCATAATTAGAAGGAGGTAACTCAAGATGCCCAGGAAAGTCCAGCAATGGATCATAGCATGGCTGAAGTTAGTATCTGCTAGACTAAAGAAAAAAGGTGACTCATTTGATAAATCCTAAAACAACTAGAACAAAAAGTATGTGATTACGCTCTGATATCAAGGTAGGAAAATCTTTCCTAAGATTTTCTCTAAAGGAAAAAGTGACTATATTTATTATATAGAGACAAACAAAATTCCATATAGCCAAAGAAATTAAAACTGGCAAGTTACTATATGTCAATTATATCTTAATTTTTAAAAAAGAATAAAGCCTGTATTAGGAGAAACTGGCAAGTGAAAAGTCAAAATCACTTGCAAAATCTATGATAGAGAAAGGGTACTGTGTCCAACCCATATCTGGCTCTAGAAACTAATTTAAAACTGCAGTCCAGTAAAAAAAAGGGGGGGGCAATATTAACACTTGGAGCTAACCTCAGTCATGGCCCAGGCCTGTACCATGGCCAGAGCCCCCACGCCTGCACCCCTGACCTGGGAGGGCAGGACCGAACCTGCTCAGAGACGAGGCAATGGAGTTGCTGAGGCCAAGGCCCCGGGGGAAGGGGTTTGAACCCAGAGCCTGCGTGCTTTCCCAGCGTGCCATTCTAGCCCAAGAGAGTGAGAGATGAAAATGGTCCAAGGACTCTGGAGGAATCTGAGTAACAGCCGTGAAATGTCATTTTCCGCCTGTCAAGCCGGCTGAGTGTGGAGAGAAGCGCGTGCCCCAGCAGACTTGTCTGCCTTCCTCTTTCTCCCACAAGGGCGGGCTAGAAGCTGCATAGTAGCCTTCTCTGCACAAAACAATGTCCCCCTTCCACCCCGCGAAAATTCAAGAGACCCCCTGGGACCAGGGCTGACCAGACGTGTAGGAACGGGCTCCCCAGGACAGCAAGCATAGTCAGGAAGTGGGCGCTTTCCTCCCTGCCGTCCTCCTGGGGTCCTGCTGGCCTGGCCTGCTGCCTTCCATCCAGAGCATCCCCACCCTCCCTCCATCTTCACGCTCCATCCCTCCATCCCACTCTCCATCCCTCCGTCCCTCCGTCATCCCTCCGTTCTCTGTCCCTCCATCCCTTCGTCCCGTCGTCCCACCCTCCACTCTGCCTGGAACCTGCTTCCTGTGAACTCTCTTAGCAGCATCACAGGCCGTCTCCTTGCTCACCTCCTCCACGGCCATCTTCTCCGTGCTCTTCCATCTTACCGAACACTTCTCCATCTGCCCTGGAGAGGATTCGTTCCTGCATCCTATCAGGCTGGGATGGGAGCACACTTAAACTTTACTGCCCATGAGGATAACGTGTACATACTTTTAAAATCTCCACTATAAGGAGCAACTCGTCCTGTCTCCTTCAGAGTCCACAGTTTCATCCGACACCAGCCAAGTTTGACAGGAACCAGCAGGTCCAGAAATCCCCAAGGCTCTGCTGGAGACAGGGGATCCCACCCTCGCCTTGTCTGCTTGTAAAGATGGACATGATTCATGTGCAGCACGGAGAAGCTGGCTGTGGAGAAGATGAGCAAGGAGATGGCTGGTTCCGGAACCAGAGAGGGTCGGCCTGGCGGGGGGCCTGAGGCCACACCGCCCTTGTTTATCCCCAAGAACTCAGCTCAGTAGTACTTTGGTCTCTGCTTCAGCATCTGTTTATTGATGCCATGCTGATGGGGCGGCACTGGCAGGGGAGGAAAGCCCCTTCCTGACTGCACTGTGATAGCAGCCCCTCCCTGATTCTCCAGGCATTTATCCTGCGCTGTACACGACAGTCAAAGCCCGTCTGGAGCTGTCCACGCCCGCTGAGCGCCCACCATGAGCCCTGTTCTCCATTTTCATCACCAGCACAGGAAATTTGCAGCCACCTACTGTGTGCGTTGCGTGTGGGTCCTGGGGCCTGGGGCGGTGAAGGACAGGGAGGCCTGGCGTGCTGCAGTTCATGGGGCCGCAGAGTCCGACACAACTGAGCAACAGCAGCTATCTGCACTGTGTGTGGACTGTGGGGCCTGGCGCTGTGGGGACAGGCAGAGAGGTGAGGGGCCACAAAGACTCAGTGGGCAGGGGAAGACACCCTGTCCTCAGGGGCCTGCCAGCCCCTGGGGTGGCCAAGACATGTGCAGAGACCAGTCCGTGGACCCAGAGCGGCCCTCCCAGAGGAGCAAAGAAGGTAACCAGAACATTCTACCGGTTTAGAACAGACTCCGATTCAAGATTGCTTAGAGTGGTAACTGTGGAGCTCCACTGCAGAGGCTTCCAGTTGTCCCCTGTTTCCTAGAAATGAAATCTTTTTTAGCCACACTCATGGTTGCCTGGAATTAAACCACATTGCCCAGCTTCACACGCATCTCTGCAGGAGCCTGTGACCCAGGGCCTGGCCAGCGGGTGGGAGCGGGTCATGGTGTCACCTTCTCTTTCCCCTTCCTGCCGCCCAGCACAAGGGCAGACTGGTCAGAGCTTGGACACCTGTCTATGACCACGAGGGCTGCCTGGTGACGCTGGAGCAGGGGATGGAGCCGGGTCCCTGGCAATCACGTGGAGCAGAGCCACCGGAGCAGCCTGGGCGTGACTTCCGGAGCTCGGAGCGAAGCCTTGCGTGAGTGGTGAAGCCGGCTCAACTGAGGTCCCTCCCGCCTGAAATAAAGCCCATCCCAGTGGATGAAGTGCCTGCTCTGTGTCAGTGCCTCGTGGAAAAACGGCTGCTGTGGGGACAAGCAGGACTGAGACAGTCCTGCTCCCGGGGAACGTCCCCTCAAGCGAGAGAAGCAGAGAAAAGGCCACAAACCAGAAAACACGCGTCTTTCCTTAAACACATCAGGTTTAAGGAGCGAAGGCGGCAGCTTGGGCTGCCCAGGTGGCTCAATGGTAAAGAACCTGCCTGCAGTGCAGGAGATGTGGGTTTGATCCCTGGGTCAGGAAGATTCCCTAGGGAAAGGAATGGCAACCTACTCCAGTATTCTTGCCTGGAGAGTTCCACGGACAAAGGAGCCTGGCAGGCTACAGTCCATAGGGTAACAGAGAGTCAGATGTCACTTTGCAACTCATGGGTTGCCATTCCCTTCTCCAGGGATTTTGACCCCAGATCTCCTGCATCACAAGCAGATTCTTTATCACCTGAGCCACCAGGGAAGCCCTCAACAGCAGCAACAAGATGATAACATGCAAAGCCAGAGAGGGGCAGGGACAGGGGAGAGCAGGTGGGGAGTCTTCCCAAAGGAGGCGGGTTTAGGAAGACGGGACGAGGTTACAGGGAACTGGTCAAAAGTTGGAACTGGAAGAGACGGGGCTCCGACTATGACGGGCTAGGGGCCAGTGCAGGGGTAGCTGTGCCCGAGCTGTGGAAGGTGTGGGCTCTGAAGCGTGGGGAGAGGGCCCCCGGGGGCTCTTCTGGAGCAGCCCCTGGAGCTGGAGCTGGCTTTGGTCAGGGTGTGTCCAGCACAGGAAACGCCTGGCCACTGGCCTCAGTGTCTCCACGCTCGGGGCTATGCTCTTTGCAAAAATGCTAATTCCTGGGCCCTGCCTGCTGGAAGGCAGGGCCTGTCTGATTCCTGTAGTTGGATTAGTGTTGATGAAATCTAACAGCCCAGTTATAAGGGCCTCAAAGTCATCTGGCCCAACACCCTCTGCCGGCCTGAGAGCCCTCCTGCCCTCTGGCAACGGGCCCTAACTTCCTGCAGGACGGCGGTCCTCGANGATTAGTGTTGATGAAATCTAACAGCCCATTTATAAGGGCCTCAAAGTCATCTGGCCCAACACCCTCTGCCGGCCTGAGAGCCCTCCTGCCCTCTGGCAACGGGCCCTAACTTCCTGCAGGACGGCGGTCCTCGAGGGCCGCAGACCTCTCCCTACAGGAGACTGTGCTCTGCTGAACTGGAGTCTGACCCCTCTTCGAGCACTTCCTCTGGAACCACTGAACATAAGATGAATCTCTTTTCCGAACGAGAGACCGTCAACCACGTACGCTCACTCATCATGACCTAGAGGTTTCCTCTTTTTCTGGTTGAATGTCTTCAAAATCCACAGTCATTTCTCTCTCTATTGGCTGAAGCTCAGCCTCCGGGGGCAGCGGCTTAGGAAGCACAGTGTCTTCCCTGAGCCAGCTCAACATCGCTCATTATTAGAGTTCATTTCAGTTCAGTCGCTCAGTCATGTCCGACTCTTTGCGACCCCATGAATTGCAGCACATCAGGCCTCCCAGTCCATCACCAACTCCTAGAGTTCACTCAGACTCATATCCATCGAGTCGGTGATGCCATCCAGCCATCTCATCCTCTGTCATCCCCTTCTCCTCCTGCCCCCAGTCCTTCCCAGCATCAGAGTCTTTCCCAATGANAACTCTCACATCCATACATGACTACTGGAAAAACCATAGCCTTGACTAGATGGACCTTGTCAGCTAAGCTCTCAGAGGTGACTCCAACCAGCCCACTACACCTCTGCACCTGACAGGTGAACAAAGTGAAGGGGTTTGCCAGGGGGTCCCAGCAACTCAGTGAGGGGACTGGACAGCAGGGCTGGGAGGCCACGAGACAGGCGTGGTGAGACCTGCTCACTGCAAACAGAGTTTCTGGGAGTTTCTCAGATCACCAAAGCTCACCTCATTTAGAGACCAAGTTCTGGAAAAAGTCCTGCTTTGAAGATAAGCGTTCTAAACCATATACGTGTCCTCTCCCAACTTATAAACAAAATTTAAAGCAAAAAANAAACAGAGTTTCTGGGAGTTTCTCAGATCACCAAAGCTCACCTCATTTAGAGACCAAGTTCTGGAAAAAGTCCTGCTTTGAAGATAAGCGTTCTAAACCATATACGTGTCCTCTCCCAACTTATAAACAAAATTTAAAGCAAAAAAGCCCATCCCCATTTTGTCATTTTGTTGGTAACTCGGGGTCATTGCTAAGCAGAGGCAGTGACGTGGTGATGCTCAGCTAGGCTGCGGCCCCTATACATTCCTGAGCTTCCTGACTTTCCCAGGAATGCTCAGTTCTCAGAAGGGCAGCTCATTCATTCATCACCAGCTCTCATAGGACACTTGTCTCTTAAAGAGATAAGCTGTAAAATTCATGGAAACGCTCTATTTTGGGGGGGGAATATTAATCTTTATCTGCTTTCTGTATCTTTCATCCTCATCCCATTTCCAGCAGATCACCCAGCTCTTTGTCAGTCTTTTGCCTCTGGGATTTTTTATTTTTCCAGGCAGAAAGCCAAAGCAGCTTGAAGCCAAATGCTCTTTCTGTATTTTGTAAAAAGCTAAGCCTGTTTCATAAAACTCTAATCCCAAAGGGCGAGTGGGAGGGACAGAGAGTGATTCCCTGAGATTTGGAAGAGAGCAGTCCCGAGGGCCCTGGATCTGAGCCGAACCAGGCTGAGTGCGGAAGGGTGTGGGCCGGCCACGCAGTGGCCCCGGAAGGCTGAGCGCAGGCGCCGTGGGCCGGCCACGCAGTGCCCACGGAAGGCTGAGCGCAGGTGCTGTGGGCCGGCCATGCGGTGCCCCCGGAAGGCTGAGCGCAGGCGCCGTGGGCTTCCACTTTGGCGAGGATCCCTGAGCTGCAAGCATGGCCCGACATGGGGGCAGGAGAAGGGCGCTGGGGAAAGGCCTCCGCTGGGCACGGCCGCTCGGGGCTCTCTTTGGTCTTCGGTCTCAGGGCGTCATGGAAGCTTCTTGATTCTGGAGTGACTCCAGGACAGGAGTTGTTGTTCAGTCACTAAGTTGTGTCCGACTCCTTGTGACCTCATGGACTGCAGCACACCAGGCTTCCCTGTCCACCACCAACTCCCAGAGTTTGCTCAAACTCACATCCATTGAGTCAGTGATGCCATCCAACCATCTCATCCTCTGGCGTCCCCTTCTCCTCCTTCAGTCTTTCCCAGATTCAGGGTCTTTTCCAGTGAGTCAGCTCTTTGCGTCAGATGGCCAAAGCATTGGAGCTTCAGCATCAGTGCTTCCAGTGAGTATTCAGAGTTGATTTCCTCTAGGATGGGAGGCAGGGGTTGAATTTTCTGCCAGCCCCGTAAGATGGGGCTCAAAGTTGGGCTTAAGCTGAACTGACACAAGAAGATAAAGAAATGAACTTTCTGGATTCCTGGACAACATGGCCCTGTAAGTTAATGCTTTGTGGCTTCTTCTCTGCTCCAGATTCACAGCAGCCACACACAGAAGTCGCAGCCACACTGAAGAACAGGCCGAGCACCTCAGATGTGGGCACAGAAGACAGGAAGCCGTGATGCGTGTGGGCTGGAGGCGCGCCGGGCCTCAGGTCCAGACTCAGTGAAGCTAGGAACAGTGACGGTGACTGAACGAGCCCCACCCGAGGGGCGGAGGGTAGGAGGACAGAGGCTGGCCCCTGCGTAGAGCCCGCACCCACAAGAGGGAGGGGAGATTCCCAGCGGACTGCCTTCCACAGATGTGAGGGCCAGTGTCGGGCAGCAGCCGCATATCTAGGACCTGGGTGGAGAACTGCTCAGTGACTGTGGCCAGCACGCCCAGTGGGCAGCTCCAATCCTTTGGCCTCCTGATGGGAAGAGCTGACGCACTGGAAAAGACCCTGATGCTGGGAAAGACTGAAGGCGGGAGGGGAAGGGGGTGGCAAAGGATGAGATGCTTGGATGGCATCACTGACTCGATGGACATGGCTTTGAGCAAGCCCTGGGAGTTGGGGTTGAACAGGGAAGGCTAGAGTGCTGCAGTCCACGGAGTTGCAAAGAGTTGGACATGGCGTGGTGACTGCACAACAACAAGGCAAGCTGTTAGCATTTAAAAAAAAAAAAAAAAAGGGCAAGTAACAGCCTACGAATGGCAGCAAACTACACACAAACCCGGCAGAAGCAAAAAAGACCCAGACTGACGGAAATGGAAAAGATCCAACCAGAAGCCTCGGACTGTGCGGGTCACAACAAACTGTAGACAATTCTCAAAGAGATGGGAGTGCCAGGCCACCTGACCTGCCTCCGGAGAAATGTGTATGCAGGTCAGGAAGCAACAGTTAGAACCGGACATGGAACAACAGACTGGTTCCAAGTTGGGAAAGGAGTACGTCAAGGCTCTGTGTTGTCACCCTGATTATTTAACTTTTATGCAGAATTCATCATGCAAAATGCCAGGCTGCNTAGAGCCTGTGCTCCACAACAAGAGAAGCCACCACAATGAGAAGCTTATGTACCTCAACGAAGAGCAGTCTCACCTCACTGCAACTAGAGAAAGCCCACAGGTAGCAAAGAAGACCCAGCACAACCAAAAAATAAATAAATATAAAATAAATATATATATGTCCCCCACTCAGGGCCTTAAAAAACAACAACTCAGTATTGGGACTTCTCTGGTGGCCCACTGGCTAAGACTCCATGATCCCAATGCAGGGGGCCTGGGTTTAATCCTTGGTCAGGGAACTAGATCCCACATGCTGCAACAAAGAGTTCCCATGCCACAACTAAAGAAGCTGTGAGCTCCAGCTAAGACTTGGAACAACCAAAAAGATAAACAAATATTTTTTAAAGACTCAGCCTTCATAACTGTGTCCTAGCTATATAGAACCCCAAGTGATTTGAAGCCTTATATTCATTATTTCTAATTAAGAAAAAATTAACTATGCTGTTCAACAAATTCTCAAAATTCTTTCTGCTTATAATTTCTGCTTCATTAATTACCATAGCTAAGTTAATCATTTCACATAATTATTGAAACAACCCCTTCCTCAAATCTCCCCCTCCAGCACTCCTGACCTCATGCTATCATTATGGGGAAGGACTAGGACTGCCCATAACACCTCTGTGTGCCTTACTGGGCCTATGATACCCAAATATATTCCTTAAAATCTTACGATCAATGTACTCCACCAGGTCACTCCCCATGGCTTCCGTTTTATGATTTGAATTTACAGAAGACCTTCTTCAATCTGGTGGCTCCGACAGTAAAGAATCTGCCTGCAATATGGGAGACCCAGGTTCAATCTCTGGGTTGGGAAAAATCTCCTGGAGAAGGGAAAGTCTACCCACTCCAGTATTCTTGCCAGGAAAGTTCCCAGGGACAGAGGAGCCTGGTGGTTGACAGTCCAGGGGGTTGCAGAGTAGACACAACTGAGAAACTAACGCTTTCCCTTTTCCTTGATCTGTTCAATCTAGTCCTCCTGAAATGTTTCTTATTTTGAACTTCTTTGTCAAATCTGTATCTGAAAATATACCCAAGTTTGGCGCTTTTTCCTGTGACTACGCCTTCCTCCATAAAGCCTCCTGAGGCCAGAAGACCAATTAACACCTCTGTGTCCCCTTCAATGACAGCAGGACCTTAGTAACTCCCCCCTCTTACTCATCCAGCAGTCCTGTTGAGCACCTATACTAAGGGAGTACCCTGCGCATCACTCCCAAGTGCTTGATGTCCTTTTACACATGAATATGAAACCTTGTTATTCATTGATCAAATGGATAAATATCTACTTGTGCTCACTTGTATCAGCATAAACCTACGAGGATATGGAAATAACATCTGCTCACTGTAGTACAGTCATGGCATCAGTTGTCAAGGTCACACTGCTTGTTCCTTGAAGGCATACTAGGCTTTTAGAACTCTCCTGCTCAGGCACCAGTAAACATCAAGATATACTGCTCATATTCTCTTGCTATGATGAAGGCCTTTCTACCCCTACTGCCAAGAGTACTGCCTGCACACAGCCCCTAGGGTCAGCCTCTTTCAAATATTGCCTTGACCATGCAATTCTTGCCCAAGTCACCTGTATCTAAAAGCTGTTGGGCCTGGGACCAGAAAGATCCATCTTTCTCCTTTCAATCTAAGGTAGCTCTGAAGTCCTTTAGAATTTCCCAGAGAGCTGGCTGAGGCTTTTGCTGAAACTGTCTAGAAGTTTGACTTTTTCCCCCATCGAGTTCTGCTTCCTTACTCTCGCTTTCAAAAGTGTTGATCCTAAGTCCTTATCTCCATCTAAGATTTTGTTTCTCAGGGACCTCAACCTACAAGACACATAATGTTTGAGCAAAGGTTCCTACCACTAAAGGAGTAGGAATTTAGAGCGAGAGCCCACCTACAGCAGATAAGACCTCAGTTTCCCAACTTCATTTTAGTTTTTTAAAAAAGAAAGAAAATGGAAGCAGCCTAACTGTCCACTGACAGATGAATAGGTAAAGATGAACGGAAACACACACACACACACAAAAATGGAATACTCCTCAGCCATAAAAAAGAATGAAATAATAATGTCATTTGCAGAACATGAATGGACCTAGAGATTATCATGCTAAATGAAGTTAGTGAGACAGAGAAAGACAGCTATCCTATGATATCACTTATATGTGGAGTCTTAAAGAATGATATAAATGATTTATTTGCAAAGCAGAAATAGACTCACAGACATAGAAAATGAACTTACAGTTACCAAAAGGGATGAAGTAGAGGGATAAATTAGGAATTAGAAGTTTGGGACTAACCCTATACACACTACTATATATAAAATAAATAACCAACAAGGACCTACTGTATAGCACAAAGAACTATATTGGATGCTTTGTAATAACTTATAATGGAAAAGAACCTGAAAAAGAATAGATTTTTTATATATGTAGCTGAACCACTTTTCTGTATACCTGAAACTAACACAACATTGTAAATCAACTATACTTCAATAAAAAGTAAATAAAGGCAAAAAAAAAAAAAAAAAGAATGAAAGAAGCAAAGCGAACACAAATCAAAGAAAGTCGTTAGAATAAAAAGTTAGATTTAAGACCAAGCCTTCACAGCGCCATGGACAGATGGGCCGGTTGCGCTGAGAGCCCACCTGGGTAGCTGGCAGCCTGCTCCCGGTCGTCCTGGCTCTGCGGTCGGGACCCGGGCGGTCGGAGGGGCCTCTCCCTGGGCCATGGCTGGACGAGACCCCCCAGAGCCGCAGGCTGGCTCTGAGCACTTCTGTCTGAAAGCGTCCCCCTGCTGCCCACAGCTCAGTGGCCAGAGTGTGGCCCGCGCCCCTGAGCTCAGCAGGAGGGGCACTCAGACTCGCCCCGGAGAAGGTAAGCAGAGGACTGCATGCGGCGGCCCCCGCCCCGGCCCGGTGGCCGCGCGGGAAGGGGCCCGCGGCCCGAAGGCGGCGCGCACGCCTAAGCGCCTGCATTCGTGCCAAGCGCGCTCTTCCCCCGCGGGCCTGGCGGCTGGGCGGCTGCCCTCCCTTCCGTCGCCTCTGCTCGGGGAGCGCAGGAGCAGCCGCCGGGGTCCCTCGGGGCCGCCCTGCCCGGAGCGCCTCCCGCGTGTGCGCCCTGGCAGCGGGCGCAGGCCCTGCCCGTGGCTCAGGATGAGCGCCGGCCTCCCCGAGAGCTCTGCTCGATGGGACAGCCCACAGAGGGTCGCGACAGGGAGGCCAGCAGCCGTCCATGGCGGGGTAAGACCCCAAGTCACGAGTGGGAAGCTGGACGCCGGGCGGCGGCCGCGAGTGGAGACCGCACGCCGCGGAGAAGGGCAGTCCGAGGCGGCCAGGGCCTGGCCGGGGAGCCCCGCGGGGAGCGCAAGCAGGCGTGGCCGTCCAGGCCTGAGGGGTCTGCCCCGACCTGCGCCCGCCTCCGCACTCCCTTCCTGGGGCCCCCGGCCTCAGCTCTCCTGACCTCGTACCTGGAGCTCGTCNCCCCGCGGGGAGCGCAAGCAGGCGTGGCCGTCCAGGCCTGAGGGGTCTGCCCCGACCTGCGCCCGCCTCCGCACTCCCTTCCTGGGGCCCCCGGCCTCAGCTCTCCTGACCTCGTGCCTGGAGCTCGCCTTGTTCCCAGACACCACCGAGGGCGGCAGACGGCAAGCGCGGTCTCTTCACGATCCTAATATTACACTTAAGGGCCTTCTGGTGGGAAGACTTTTCTTAGATTGTATTGAATCATAGCTGGGTTACAAGGCTGTGCTGATTTCTGCGGCACAGCAAAGCAAGTCAGTTATACACACACAGATACTCTTTTCCACTACGGTTTAGCCCAGGTTATTGAGTATATTAGTCATCCCCTGGGCTGGAAGATTTATACAAAAGATTTAAGATAACCCAGAGCTCCACCAGCATCCATGGGCAGAGGAAGAGACTGGAATGTTGACATAATCCCCAGATTCCTTATGGCAAATGGTAAAGAATTCCAAATTAACTTTGTGACAGGACATTGACTCCGATTTGAAAGAAGAAAGTAGCTGTTAACTCTTAAGAGACTATTATTCTGGGTAGGTGAAAGTGGATTTTGTTGAATGGAACAGTATGGTGAGTAATAGGATCCATCAAAGGCTTCGAGGGTCAGTATGTTAAGAATGGAGGGAGAAGGCATTGACTTATCAGTAATTCGTTTTGGAGAAACAAAATTGTGCTCTGGCATCATACACGGCAAAATTGTGTTTGTCACAGACTTTGCACTTGGTACTTGGTGACAATCTTAGATAACTGGGCCTTCAGAAACATCCATGTTAATATTTTTCCAGTTTGTAGGCTTTCACTGTTATTTTTTCATTTTGATTGTTGATATTTTTAATTAGAGCAGCTAAGTATCTATAAATTGCTGTGATTTTAGCATCTTTTTCTAAGAGGTTGAAAAACTAAATTGTAGTCTATGTCCCATGAAAATGATTGTGCCACCCTTTCCCCCTTGGAATTTGTGTTTTATAGTTAGTTTCAGTGGAAAGACCTTATTTGAATTTAATCTTGGATTTAAATAATTGAATTTTCTTGGGGTTAATTGTAAATAAAAAAGTTTATTACTTAAATAATTAAAATTGGAAAACATAGATAAGCAGAAAGGAAATAAAATTTGCATAACCAAAATCTTATCATCTTGAAACATAGTTAATATTTTGGTGTATAATCCGCTAGTTTCCCTCCCCTCCTCCCAGTTAACATCTTTTTCTATCATTATACTGTGAATGTTTGAGAGAGAGAGAGGGAGGGAGGGACAGATGGAAGTGGGGTGGGATGGTGGGGGGATGGAAGAGATAAGTCTCATTTTCTACTCCAGGAAGTATAGCAAGGGGATTCAGGCAGGGCTCTTTAAGACATTTCCTTTATATTGACAAATTTTACTTTCACCAGTAAACTGTGACTGCCGCTTCCCCAATACCCTTACCATGCCCAGATGTGATTCATTTTAGGTTTTGTGAATTTTGTCATACTAAAAGATGGAATAATGGATTTTTAATATATATCTGCATACTGGAGGGTGAAATGATTTCTAGAGTTCATTGGCTTTCATGCCCTTTATTGCTTTCTGCTTTGCACATTTTCCTATAGACATTTTTGTGTTTTTCTTTATTAATGTAAAATAGCTCATTATAAAGGCTGTTAAATGCCCTTTTAAAGTATATTGAAAGTATCTTCAGAAAAGGCAATGGCAACCCACTCCAGTACTCTTGTCTGGAAAATCCCATGGATGGAGGAGCCCCGTGGGCTGCAGTCCATGGGGTCAGGAAGAGTCGGACACGATTGAGCGACTTCACTTTCACTTTTCACTTTAATGCATTGGAGGAGGAAATGGCAACCCACTCCAGTGTTCTTGCCTGGAGAATCCCAGGGACGGGGGAGCCTGGTGGGCTGCCTTCTATGGGGTCGCACAGAGTTGGACATGACTGACGTGACTTATCATGTGGCTTAGCAGGGCTGTGCAGCAGGGCCTGTTGTTGACCCATCCTGCACACACTAGTTTGCACCTGCTGGTCCCAAACTCCCAGTCCTCGCCTCCCCATGCCCCTCCCCCGTGGCAGGCGCCCGTCTGTTCTCTGCGTCTGCGGGTCTGTTTCTGCTTTGCAGGTATGGCGGGCCGACACTTTTGCGGCGGCTCAGGGGGCTTCACTCCCAGCTCTTCGGTCAGACATCAGCGTCAGACATCAGCGCGCACGGTTTCTGGAAGCCCCGGGGGTTCAGCAGGAGCCCAGGGCTTGGAGTTGCCCGACTTGACTAGTCCAGTTCCTCCAGCTTTTAGCTCGTGACCTCGATCAAGATTTAAACTTCCAGCTTCATTTTCTCTTCTAATAAGAACGCCTTCCCCGCCTGCTTGAGGGCCCTCGGAGTGCCAACACCGGGCAGACGCAGGTGCGATGGGGCTGTCTGGGGATGGCAAGGCGGGGCCACCACGCCCGCAGCTTCCCTGCTTGCCTGTCGCACAGTCAGGGTATTTCTCTCCTGGGCTCCCCCTTCTCAGAACCCATGCCAGATTCTTCTCCTCACCCTTGAACAATGACTGCACTTAGAGAATGTGTAATGCTTAGATAATAGTACAATATTTTGAAACACCCATTTTAAAAAACATAAACTCACATCTTTACTAAGCATCAGCCACTCGATGGACGTGAGTTTGAGCAAGCTCCGGGAATCGCTGATGGACAGGGAGGCCTGGCGTGCTGCAGTCCATGGGGTAGCCAAGAGTCGGACACAACTGAGCGACTGAACTGAACTTAGAAAGTGTAGGTAGGCCCCCGCAGGGGTTAGGGGTGGGTTTTGCCTGGTTGGTGGTGAGCGCACACGTGCACGTGGAGCCTGGCTCTTCCATGGGGACAGGGACGCGCTTCCAGGGTGGCCGGGCTCTGCTCCCCCCATCCCACCCCCTGACAGAGTCCAGCTCTGGGGGAGTTAAAGAGAGTGGGTGGCTGGGACCCCGGCTTGCAGGGGGCTGGCTCCTCCCACCTCCTTCCTTAATTTTTATGGAACTGGCCTCCCCTCCCAGGCTCCTGCCTTCATGGGAGGTTTTGCCATTTTATTGCTCAAAGTTTGCGAAATGTTTCAGCCTTTGACTTAAAGGCGTGGAGAACCCATTCCCGCGCCTCTGCAGCGGGCCTCCGGAACGGTCACAGGCGGTCCTGGGGGAGGCGGTGGGTGGGCGCCACGCCCCTGGTGAAGGGTCCTCTGGGGTTTATTTCACCAGCGCCTGTTTACCTACATCTCCTGCCTCCGTTAACGACTCTCACTTTGCGGTTCTGCAGCCAGGAGCAGCAGTTTCGGGTCCAGGACGGGATTAACAGTTTTAATCTCCTGGGTATTCCTAGAGAATTTCAAAGGCAAGCCACTGGGTGTATCTGGGGGATGTGCTTCCCCACAGGGCCATCCGGGGACCTCAGCCTTGGTGGGATCCAGGCTTTAGCAGAGAAGACCACCAAGGTTTCAGGGTTGGAGGAGAAAGGTAAAATTTTCAAGAGCTTTTCATCTCTCTCAGTGTTAATTTGAGGTCATAGAAAGGTCAAGCGGGCCCTTTCCAAAACAATAAAGATGTTATGAAACCTCCTTGCTCGGCATGCTGAGCACAAGAGCTCGCTGTGATCACCAGGCCTCAGACGACATTTTGTGAGTCCAGAAAGTTTTACTATTAACGTGGTGTGGCCTTTAGTCTCTGTGCGTGGGCGAGGCTGCCAAGACGCTGGCACGGTTTTTACAAGGTGGCCAGCAGGCCGCTGGGGACCAGCACTTTGTCATCTTCTCTTCTTACATCACATGTTCCCCCCTTTCAGACTGAAAAGGAATTCAGCCCAACGGCCAGGAAGATGCTCTCGGTGGAGTGGGGATAAGAAGCCCCTGAAGCAGGGCACCCAGGGCTGGTGCCGAGCCTCCTGAGAACAGACAGGGGCCGGGGGGTGAGGGGCTAAGCGTGGGGCTCTCTGACCCTAACAGGGCGGGGACCGCACAGCAGGGGATGCGTGGTCAGGTGATGGCTTTCCCAGTGTGGTGCTGTTCCTGAGTCCAAACTCACTCTGCTTGCCGCGCCACAGGCCAGTAAACAGGGAGACGAGCTGTTGGGCAGAAGTAGTGTCTCTACTGGAGAGGCAGTAGGTGAGAAGATGGTGGATTCGTGCCCCAGAGACTATTGTACCTGAGTTAGAATTGAGGCTTCTTTTATACTTGAAGGGCTCCCCTTGTGGCTCAGCTGGTAAAGAATCAACCTGCAATGCGGGAGAGCTGGGTTCGATCCCTGGGTTGGGAAGATCCCCTGGAGAAGGAAAAGGCTACCCACTCCAGTGTTGAGAGCTGGAGAATTCCACGGACTATATAGACCATGAGGTCGCAAAGAGTTGGACATGACTGACCGACGTCCGCTTCGCTTTTATACTTACAAGGGAGAGGGTGTGGTTGATGTCCCAGATCTTTTGGTGTTGCTATCCTCCGTTCTTGCAGCTGCCCGTGTAGGTCAGGTCTCCTTTATGTTCTCTGTTCTGAAGCTTTTTGTCTCCCTATGAATGGAAGAGAGTTATACTCTTAAAGGTCAGAGCCTTGAGAATAGGGTCTTCTGTATATTTCAGGCTCTAGGCAACACTGAGCTTCCTTCCCTGGTGGCTCAGAAGGAAAACAATCTGCCTACAAGGCAGGAGACCTGGGTTCAATCCCTGGGTCGGGAAGATCCCCTGGAGAAGGGAATGGCAACCCACTCCAGTATTCTTGCCTGGCGAGTCCCATGGACAGAGGAGCCTGGCAGTCTACAGTCCACGGGGTCGCAAAGAGCTAGACATGACGGAGCCGCTAACACACACAGCGGAAACGTTCTGTTACAAAACGTGCAGAACCAGCTTGACTACCCTGATGCCACAGGGCACGAGGCTACGCTGAAGGGAACAGAGCCCACACGGAGTTGCATCCGTTCCTCCCCATCACCGTGTTTTCAGGAAAAGAAACCCAAGGGTACCTCCTGCTCCCCATGGACCCGGGCCACTCACTTCCCTATGTGGTTTCTGAGCAGCCGCCATAGAAGCCTCAGCAATATTCAAGCTGCCCGGAGATCTTTGGAAGGGCTGACGTTCGTTGGCCAGGCCCAGCAGGAGGCGGGCTCTGGCAGCACCCAGGAGCCCTGCTCCCCTCTCCAGGCTGCCTCCCTGCCTTCCTGGCCTAGAGTAGCCCCGGGCCTCTGCTCAGACTCCACCTCTGATCTTCAGCCTGGAGGGACGGGGTGGGGACGAGATTTGGGATTTCAGAGACTAAGTGCAAAGTCAGCCCTGTTGCTCACTGCGTAGATGTCTCAACCCTGAGCAGACCCCCTCCTCAGCCTCACAGTTCTATTCCTCCCTGGGGGCTGTGAAGGCACCGTAGTTCTAGGATCTTAAGCTCTAAGCAAACGCACAGTGTGCTCACCCATGAGGGAAGGAGCTGAGATCTGCGGGCCTGCTTCTAAAGCTGGAAGCACCCATCAGCCTCCAAGGGCCGCAGAGAGCCAGGTGGGGCCACGTGGGGGCTTCCCCCTTGTGGTTGCTGTGAACGATGGTGCTGTGAGCATGCCCTTTATTTCCTATGACTTTGGCTTTTTTTTTTTGCTGCCCCATGAGACACGCAGGATCTCAGTTCCCTTACCAGGAATCAAGCTGATGCCTCCTGCAGTGGAAGGACAGTCTCACCCACTGGGCCACCAAGGAGGCCCCGGTTCTGACGTTTTTAGAACGCCCTTCAACTTGGGTTTGTCTGATGTTTTCTTTATGAGTCAATGTCTGTTTAGCATTTTGGGCCAGGATATGACAGGATTGGTTTGTCCTCAGCGTGTCACTTTAGGAGGCATGTGAAGTCACCTCGTCCCGTGGTTAGTGATAGACCTCAGTCACTTGCTGAAAGGGTATTTCCAGGTTTCCCCACTATAAAACAACCCTTTCCCCCAGCAGTTTATAGTCTGGGGGGGGTACATTGAAACTTGGGGATAACCCGCTTGCTAATATACTCTGACTCACTGATCTTAGCATCCACTGATGGTTCTTGCATGGATCATTTTTTCCATGCCATATTGATGGCAAAATTATGATTTCCTAACTCTTGCCATTCCTTCCACATTTACGGGTTGATATTCCACTATAATATGAGGCTTCCCAGGTGGCACAGGGGTAAAGAATTCGCCTGCCAATGCAGGAGATGCAAGAGACTTGGGTTAAATCCCTGGGTCAGGAAGTTCCCCAGTATTCTTGCCTGGAAAATTCCATGGACAGAGGAAGCTGGCAGGCTACAGTCCATGGGGTTACAAAGAGTCAGACACATCTGAGTGACTGAGCACAGATACACACATTCTCCTACAAAAGGGAGACTTCCCTTCTCTTGCTCGCTTTCTACAATTTGTGGAAACACGGTCTGTCTCTTGCTTTGAAAAATATCCTGCATTATAGCCCATTGCTGTCAATAATCAATCTTTCTGCTCAAACGGTCTTAGGCTCAACGCTGAGAGCACCTTCCCCCCTGTCTTTCATCATGTCTCGCGCACTTTTAACCTTTGGGCAGAACAAGACACTCTAGGCTCATCATGTTTGCTACAGTCCTAGAATTGACCATTTTCTCAGGGAAACATGGTTTCTGCCAATGGAGAATGGCTGATATTTAAGGACCAAGTCCGACCCCTAGTGCGCTCATTTGCTGACAGACATCACTGTTTCTAGGCCCTTTCCATGGACAGAGCCAAGACATCAATACAAAAAAGAAAACCCAGACATTTTAAATCATGATCTGACGCTGACATGTCTATGTAAGCCCAACACCACAGAACCCTTCCCTGCCTCCTGCTATTGTACATTTATTCCTCTCCTTCTCCACAATATCAGTGTGATTACTCATTTACACAAGCAGAATACATATGATTCAACAATAAAGGTACTGAGTAATGTTCAAGATTTATACCCAGCAAAAATATCTTTTTCTCTTTAGACTGAGGTTATCTTCAAAAGTTACTTAAATTCCTATTTCCCTGCTATATGGTTACTGTTATGCTACTATGTAACAGGCCAGGCTTCCCAGGTAGTGCTAATGGTAAAAAACCCACCTGCCAATGCAGGAGACATAAAAGAAGTGGGTTCAATCCGTGGGTGGGGAAGATCCCCTGGAGGAGGACTTGGTAACCCACTCCAGTGTCCTTGCCTGGAGAATCCCATGGAGAAGGGAGCCTGGCAGGCTACTGTCCACTGGGTTGCAGAGTCAGACACAACTGAAGCGACTTAGCATGCGTGCACATGTACAGTGAAGGTGAGGTGAAGTCGCTCAGTCGTGTCCGACTCTTTGCGACCCCGTGGACTGTAACCTACTAGGCTTCTCTGTCCATGGGATTCTCCAGGCAGGAATACTGGAGTGGATTGCCATTTCCTTCTCCAGGGGATCTTCCCGACCCAGGGATCAAACCCGGGTCTCCCGCATTGGAGGCAGACGCTTTAACCGCTGAGCCACCAGGGAAGCCCCTGCACATGCGCATGTACAGAGACCACACAAAAATGTAGAGGCTTAAGAGTTTGTTTTTATTATCCTAACAGTTGTGTGAATCATCAGTGTCAGCTGAGTGATTCTGTCTTGAGGCTTCTCCTGTGGATGGTCAGATAGAAGCTGAGGTTGGTGTCATCCAAACACTCAACAGGGCTGTTCATTCAAGACGGCTTCCGTGGTTTGGGTGAACATGTGCACACCCTCTGCTGGCCTCTCTCACAGAGCAGCTCAACCCTCCAAGAGGGAGAAGCTGAAAGCTGCCAGGTGAGCTTTCAGTTACGGGTGGAGCCAGCCCAGTGTCTCTTCTGCCAGACTGGGGCTAAAGCTGGGTTCCATGTGGGCTGGATGTCCAAGACGGCTTTATCACTCACACGTCTGGGGCCTGCCTCTCTAGCATAGGAGCCTAGATGTCTTACATGGAGGCTCGGGCCTCCAAGAGAGGAAGTAGAGGTTGCCAAGCCAATTAAGGCATATTTCAGAGCTGGCTCAGCATCACTTCTGCCATATTCTATTCATCCAAGTAGTTACAGGAATCTCCCCAATTCAAGGGGGTGAACAGAGAGATGCCACCTCTTGACAGAGGCCATCTCAGGGAATATTAGTGTGAAATGTGTTGCAGACATTTCCCTCCATTGATTATCTTTTAAATTCTTCTTTGCTTTGATTGCATCCTCTCTCTAATTGGGTCTGGACTTTTAGTCATGGCTAGAAAGCATTTCCCCACCCACACTTATAAAGAAAGCCACATGTATTCTTTTTTAGGGCATTCAGATCTCTGCTGACTCCACTGCCTCTTCTCCATCCCTCCCTCCTACAGTGAGGAAGGAAGCTTAAGGACACCTCACCCAGCTGGAGCGCTAATGAGCCAGGACAGGCCCTTGGGGAGACAGAAGGAAGTCCAGGCAGCAAGATCNCCCTCTCTCTCTCTCAAACATTCACAGTATAATGATAGAAAAAGATGTTAACTGGGAGGAGGGGAGGGAAACTAGCGGATTATACACCAAAATATTAACTATGTTTCAAGATGATAAGATTTTGGTTATGCAAATTTTATTTCCTTTCTGCTTATCCGTGTTTTCCAATTTTAATTATTTAAGTAATAAACTTTTTTATTTACAATTAACCCCAAGAAAATTCAATTATTTAAATCCAAGATTAAATTCAAATAAGGTCTTTCCACTGAAACTAACTATAAAACACAAATTCCAAGGGGGAAAGGGTGGCACAATCATTTTCATGGGACATAGACTACAATTTAGTTTTTCAACCTCTTAGAAAAAGATGCTAAAATCACAGCAATTTATAGATACTTAGCTGCTCTAATTAAAAATATCAACAATCAAAATGAAAAAATAACAGTGAAAGCCTACAAACTAGAAAAATATTAACATGGATGTTTCTGAAGGCCCAGTTATCTAAGATTGTCACCAAGTACCAAGTGCAAAGTCTGTGACAAACACAATTTTGCCGTGTATGATGCCAGAGCACAATTTTGTTTCTCCAAAACGAATTACTGATAAGTCAATGCCTTCTCCCTCCATTCTTAACATACTGACCCTCGAAGCCTTTGATGGATCCTATTACTCACCATACTGTTCCATTCAACAAAATCCACTTTCACCTACCCAGAATAATAGTCTCTTAAGAGTTAACAGCTACTTTCTTCTTTCAAATCGGAGTCAATGTCCTGTCACAAAGTTAATTTGGAATTCTTTACCATTTGCCATAAGGAATCTGGGGATTATGTCAACATTCCAGTCTCTTCCTCTGCCCATGGATGCTGGTGGAGCTCTGGGTTATCTTAAATCTTTTGTATAAATCTTCCAGCCCAGGGGATGACTAATATACTCAATAACCTGGGCTAAACCGTAGTGGAAAAGAGTATCTGTGTGTGTATAACTGACTTGCTTTGCTGTGCCGCAGAAATCAGCACAACCTTGTAACCCAGCTACGCTTCAGTACAATCTAAGAAGTCTTCCCACCAGAAGGCCCTTAAGTGTAATATTAGGATCGTGAAGAGACCGCGCTTGCCGTCTGCCGCCCTCGGTGGTGTCTGGGAACAAGACGAGCTCCAGGTACGAGGTCAGGAGAGCTGAGGCCGGGGGCCCCAGGAAGGGAGTGCGGAGGCGGGCGCAGGTCGGGGCAGACCCCTCAGGCCTGGACGGCCACGCCTGCTTGCGCTCCCCGCGGGGCTCCCCGGCCAGGCCCTGGCCGCCTCGGACTGCCCTTCTCCGCGGCGTGCGGTCTCCACTCGCGGCCGCCGCCCGGCGTCCAGCTTCCCACTCGTGACTTGGGGTCTTACCCCGCCATGGACGGCTGCTGGCCTCCCTGTCGCGACCCTCTGTGGGCTGTCCCATCGAGCAGAGCTCTCGGGGAGGCCGGCGCTCATCCTGAGCCACGGGCAGGGCCTGCGCCTGCTGCCAGGGCGCACACGCGGGAGGCGCTCCGGGCAGGGCGGCCCCGAGGGACCCCGGCGGCTGCTCCTGCGCTCCCCGAGCAGAGGCGACGGAAGGGAGGGCAGCCGCCCAGCCGCCAGGCCCCCGGGGGAAGAGCGCGCTTGGCACGAATGCAGGCGCTTAGGCGTGCGCGCCGCCTTCGGGCCGCGGGCCCCTTCCCGCGCGGCCACCGGGCCGGGGTGGGGGCCGCCGCATGCAGTCCTCCGCTTACCTTCTCCAGGGCGAGTCTGAGTGCCCCTCCTGCTGAGCTCAGGGGCGCGGGCCACCCTCTGGCCACTGAGCTGTGGGCAGCAGGGGGACGCTTTCAGACAGAAGTGCTCAGAGCCAGCCTGCGGCTCTGGGGGGTCTCGTCCAGCCATGGCCCAGGGAGAGGCCCCTCCGACCGCCCGGGTCCCGACCGCAGAGCCAGGACGACCGGGAGCAGGCTGCCAGCTACCCAGGTGGGCTCTCAGCGCAACCGGCCCATCTGTCCATGGAGCTGTGAAGGCTTGGTCTTAAATCTAACTTTTTATTCTAACGACTTTCTTTGATTTGTGTTCGCTTTGCTTCTTTCATTCTTTTTTTTTTTTTTTTGGCCTGTCCCTGTCGACCATTTTCTGTGTGTCTCTGAAGCGGCATTTAGTTGAATTCCGGGGAGTGGCTCAGTCCTGCAGTCTCCAGCCTTTGCACTTGAATTTAATCCCTTTTATGTACGGTGGATACTGAAGTAGTGGGATGATTTCTCCCATTTTTGTCTAATAGTCCGCACACTGTGAATTTCCTCTGCTCGCTTTGCTCTCATCTGCCCTTTCCAGGCATGATGGGATTCTTTGAGTCCTTCTCTTCTCCACGATGCTGTGGAGGCTGCAGGTTTTATTTCTAGTCTTGTGCTGGTTAAGCTGTGTTTTCAGTCGACATTCCGAACAGGGCGGCCCCGTTCGGAAGTCTTCTCAGATGAAGTCTAAAGTATTTACATCTTCTCTCTGAACCAGAAAAGAGATTTGATGTCTTTAATTGCATCTTTGTTATTATTATTATTTACGCAATGCAAAAAATATGGAATAGTATTCTTACACTGAGCAATTCATTTTAGGGTTTCCCCTACAATCTATAGCAGAGATGACTGAGGATTCATTTTATTCTCCTGCTTGATTGTCACAGGTGGCTGCGGCCTGAGGATTTGTGTTTCCTTTCAGCTTGGGATCCTTCTCGGTGTCTGTTTAGATATGACCTCTCCCTGCTTCCTGTTCTTCTCTCTGGAGCTCTTCTCCTCCTGCCAGAGTCACTCAGCCACACCCACATGTCTCTGAGTCTCTGTTTCACGTTGGGTGACCTCTGAATCTCTGTTTTTCTGGGATGCATTCTTGGTGAATTCCTTCCATCTATCTTCCAATTCATCTACTATCTCTCTGACTGCACTTGACTTAACTTTATTCTGTCCACTGGCTTATTTCTACTTCCGTGATCATCTTTTTTGTCTCCGGGTTTCTGGTTCAGTTCAGTTCAGTCATTCAATTATGTCTATTTGTGACCCCATGGACTGCAGCACGCCAGGCTGCCCTGCCCATCATCACCTCCTAGATTTTGCTCAAACTCATATCCATTGAGTTGGTGATGCCATCCAACCATCTCATCCTCTGTTGTCCCCTTCTCCTCATGCCCTCAATCTTTCCCAGCATCAGAGTCTTTTCCAATGAGTCCATTCTTTGCACCAGGTGGCCAAAGTATTGGAGTTTCAGCTTCAGCATCAGTCCTCACAATGAGTATTCAGGATTAACTGGTTGGATCTCCTTGCAGTCCAAGGGACTCTCAAGAGTCTTCTTCAACACCACAGTTCAAAAGCATCAATTCTTTACTGCTCAGCCTTATTTATGGTCTAACTTTCATATCCATACATGACCACAGGAATAACCGTAGCTTTGACTCTGTAGACCTTTGTCAGCAAAGTAATGNCATATAACAGGATATTCTGCTAGGCTTTCTGCTGCCATCACTGGGGGTGGTTTAGTCAATAAGTTGTGTCTGACTCTTGGAATCCCAAGGACTGTAGCAACAGGATATTATTCAGCCTTAAAAAGAATGAAGTAAAAATGGATATTTGCTACACATGGATAAGCCTCGAAAACATTACACAAAATGAAACAATCCATACATTAAAGGCCACATATTGTGATGCTATGTACATGAAACATCCAGAATAGAAAAATCCACAGAGGCAGAAATTAGATTAATGATTGCCAGGGGTTGGAGGAGGGGGAAAGCGAGTGTACTTACTATTGGGTGTGAGGCTTCCCTGCAGTCTCGAAAATGTTCTGGAACTAGGTAGGGGTGATGGTTGTACAACTTTCTGAATATATTAAAACCCCACAGAATTTTGCAATTGGTGACTGAACATATTATGTAACAGTATGATCTCATATGGGTAGAAAATGCATCTGTGTCTTATACATGTTTGGAAAAAAATGTGAAAGGATATGTAATAAATTACTGACAGTGGCAATTTCTAGGTTATGGGAATATAAGGTTTCCATTTACTTATTTTTGTTTTCTAATTTTCTACAAAAGGAATACACTGCTTTTATTTTAAAAAGAGAGAGATTAGTTCTAATAAAAAACAAATGTAATTGCAAAAAAATTGCAAAGCTGATTCCTATGTAACAAAAAAATAGAGCATTGTCAGCCCCCAGACGCCTTTTTAAATTCCAGCCTCCTCCATCCACCTTCCTGTTAGGGTGGCCACTGTCCTAATTTTTGCAAAAACCACCCCTTGCTTTTCTGTTTATCCCCAAACATGCACAGTTGAACCTGGTTTTGAGCTATGTATCGATGGAATTGTCCTTCGGGTGCTTACTTGGTTCTTGCCTCTTTAGCTCATCATGTTTCTGCGTTCCTCTGTGTTGTTGCAGGTCACTGTAGTTCCCTGAGTTCCTCACCCATTGAATAAATATGTCACAGTTTACACCCCAGTTTGTTTATCTATCTTGTATATGCTGAAGGATATTTGGGGCATTTATGAGTACTGCTCTGAAGATTCTGGAACTTTCTCTTAGTACCCGGGGCACATGTTTCTCTAGGGCAAATGAAGTGCAAAGCAGTTCCCAGGGATGGGTAGCCTCGATCTTGCTAGGAAATGCTTCTATTTCAGAAGCGGCTGCAACAGCGTGCACTCCCTCTGCCCCGGGTGAGAGTTCCTAGTGGCCCACACCCTCAGCGACATCCGGCACTGTCTTACTTGTTTATTTCTGTCCATCTGGTGGGTGTGTGATGGTATCTCATTGTGGTTTAACTTGGATTTCTCTGACCACTGAGGAAGTGGAGCACATTCTCATTCATTTATTGGCATTTGAACGTCTTCCTTTATGAAGTGCCTCTTAAGAATTTTGCCCATTTTTGTCTCATGGGTTTTCTGGGGTTTACTATTAATACGTCATAGAAATTCTTTGTGTAGCTTAGGTATGAGCCCCTTGGAAATTATGTGTGTGGCTCCTAGGCATATATCTGAAGACAACTCAAATTCAAAAAGTCACATGCACCCCAGTGCCCATTGCCGCGCTATTCACAATAGTCAAGACATGGAAGGAAACAAAATGTTTTGACTGGTGAATGGATAAAGAACTTGCACTGTGTGTGTGTGTGTGTGTGTGTGTGTGTGTGTGTCCACACAATGGAATACTTCTCAGCCATAAAAAAAGAATGAGATAACAACATTTGCAGCGACATGGATGGATTCACATTATCATACAAGTGAAGTCAAAGGCAAATATCGTATAGTATTTGTATGTGGAATTTAAACAAAAATTATACAAATGAACTTATTTACAATGCAGAAATAGACTCACAGACACAGAGAATAAACTTATGGTCACCAAAGGGGAAAGGAGAGGAGGAATAAATTGGGAATTTGGGGTTAACAGATGCACACTACGATATATAACATATTAATAGAGAACCAACAAGGACCGACTGCAAAGCACAAGGAGCTAGTCAACACCTTATAACAGCCTATAATGTAAAATGATCTGAAAAAGATGGAGATAGAGATGTGTAATTGCTGTGCCTCTGAAGCATAACTCAAGTCCACGTCAGCTGAAAGCTTACGGATGCGGCACAGGCTGTCGCACTTTTGTCTCTTTTCCTTCCCTTTGTGGCATCTTATGATCAAGCGNTCCCCCAGAGGCCCCTTCTGGACTCCGGTGCCACGAGGCCAGCAGGATGGGCTCCACGTTTGTCCTCCTGGGCTGGAAGCCCTGGCGCCTCTGCCCCATGCCCTGTGCCTCCCTGACCCCTCGGTGCCAGGCTCAGGGCAGACGAAGTTCAGAATCTAGCTGGGTGGAGTTGGGCACAGCCCTGAGATACCCTCTCGCCCCTCCTCCAGCTGCAGGCTGGCACCTGAGCCATCTTCCAGGTGTACCCGGGGCCCATTGCCTGTGTGGGACCAGAAAGAGGGAGGCAGGCTATTTGTGATGTCCCAGAGGCCCGCACTGCCCCCTTACTCCCACTGGACTTTAGAGCCAGCGCTTTGACCACCTTTGGGGAGTGTCTGCCTGGCCACCTAGGGCCCCATCTGCCTGGATTCTGGGGTGGAGCTGGGGGTGAGCAGGGGCCGCACAGCAGCTGGTCTCTGAGAGACCTGGTGCCCTCTGACCCTGTGAGCTGGGTCTGCCTTATGTGCAAGACCCCAAAGATCACCCAGCAACCAGGCCGCCCCACCATCCCCCAAGGTCCCCAACCTCAGGAGGGCCGCCTGAGTGTCGGGCAAGGCTGGGCGCTGCGGAAGCACAATTGCAAATGTAAAGTAGGATGTGAGGCTGATTCTTTAGCCTGCTGCATGGAGAGGGTCGAAACAAAGCAGAAACCCCAGACAGAATAGATTTCGCAACTGCAGGAGGAAGCAGCTTTGTAAGTGCCCAAGAGAGGCTAATTAGAGGCTTCAACTGGAGCTTTGCAAATGAATTATTTACAATTCTTCAGAGGGAAATGATTATAATAATAACCTTTGCAATTCCAAAATTAAGCTTATTATGCTCTTTTCCTCTGCTCCAGAAATTCTCTGAGGTCTGTCATCAAGCAGAAAGCGAGGAGTGAGGCCAGTCCTCTCCCCACCGGGGTGGGTGGGTCGGGGGAGCGGCACCCCATGGGCCCCTGCGGGGCTGGCCTCCAGTATGGACCAGCGATGCCAGGTGTTTAAAAGGGAAAGCTGTGGAATCGTCCTTCATGCCTCCCCCACCCGACCCCGTTTCCTCTGATTTAAGGATGATTTGCTCGCTCAGTCAGGACTCCAGGAGTTGCAGAGGCTCAAAGAAGAAACCAAAGCCTCTGCTCCCATCAGAGGCAGACCCTGGAGTTGCCAGATTTACAACAAAGTAAGCCTCGCAGCTGTTCCGAAACCAACCAAGATGAAGGGCGACTGACCGCGCCTTCCTTGCCCGCACCGGCGGCCGTCTGATTGGAAATTAAGGGTCTGTTTCTTTACGATGCGAGGCTGCAGACTCGTGGCATGAAAGGGGTGGGGACCACTGGCTGATTGGACCCCCGGGGGTGCAGAGCCTGTGCTGGTCCCCTGAGGGTAGCCTTGGCCTCCCTCAGCAGTGATAAGCCACTTCCTAGCACCCCGCAGGTCCTGCAAACACGCCTTTCCCTCATTTCCAGCGTCATCTCCAGCCTCAGCCCACTCGCACATGGGGCCGCTCTGGGGCAGGCCTCAGGCTGCCAGTATCAGAATCTGATACACCCGGATCAGCCCGGGGCCGCCGTCAGAGGCCCAAGAACCCACAAGGGCACAGAGGCTTTAGGCTGGAAGTACCCAGGCCCTGTGGCCAGTTCAAGCCAGAAAATCTGATGGTCCTGTGACGGGCCTTACTGCGGTCCCCATCTCAGCAATGTGTCCAGACCCCGGGGCAGCGAGACGCTGCTGTGGACGCAGATAGCCCTGGCCTGCCCTGGGTCACACAGATGGCCAGGGGTGCAGGGGAGGCGGGCACAGCACAGCCCCGGGAAAGCTGCAGCCAGCCAGCTGCCACCTCCAGGGCAACTCCAGGCCCAGGGTTACTCCAGGCCCAGCACTCCTCTGCTCTTCCGGGGCTTTCTCCCCCTTTCCCTAGGAATCTCCACCATCCAAGGTCCCTATTCAGCCTTAGGCTGGCTCGCACATCTGCTGTCCCCAGCCACACTCCCCAGAGGTGATCGAGGGTTAACCTCACCCTCCCCTGTCTTGCTGCCCTCTGCCCTCTGCCGTAGCGGTGCTCCTGCACGTGTGTCTTCTGAGCAGGCGCGTGTGGACTCTGATTGGGATCTATTTCTCTGGCTCTCGCCATCCACTCCACCTGTCATCCTGCGTCTGCCCCACCCACCTGGGAGGAAGGACGTCTCCGCAGGGACACCTCCTCTCCCCAGTCACTCTGCACTCCCCTTCGCTGGCCTCCCTGAATGGCGGCGCCTTCACGTCCGTCCTCTCCCCAGCAGGGCTCCCTGGGAGGGGAGTGCTCCCGGGGAGGGGCTGCACGTGTCGCTAAGTTGCTCAGCTGCATCCTACTCTGCGACCCCATGGGTTGCAGCCCGCCAGGCTCCTCTCCCCATGGGATTCTCCAGGCAGGAAGACAGGAGTGGGTTTCCATTTCCTCCTCCAGGGGATCTTCCCAATCCCAGGATGAGACCTGTGTCTTCTGCCCTGCCTGCACTGGCAGGCATGTTCTCTACCACGGAGCCCCCTGGGAAGCCCGATGACCTTGATACACGGAAGTCATGTCCTCCTGTAGAGAGAAATCAAGAGAAAACGTGAATACAGCTAAGTGAAGCTGCTATGATCTGAACGTTTGTTTCCTCCCAAGATGGACATGTTGAAATCCTAATGTCCAGGGCGATGGTGTTAGGAGGTGGGGCCTTTTGGAGGTGATTAGGTCATAAGGGGTGAAGCCCTTCTGAATGGGACTGGTGCTCTTGTCACAGTCGTTCCAGAGCTCCCTGGCCCCTTCCGATGCGAGAGGGCACAGTGAGAAGGTGCTGGCGGGACAAGCAATCAGGCCCCACCAGAACCTGACCGTGCTGGCCCCTTAGTCTCAGACTTCCCAGCCTCCAGGATGGTGAGCGATGAACTCCCCTGGTCTATAAGAATCTCCTGCAGTGCAGGAGACCCAGGTTTGATCCTTGGTTCTGGAAGATTCCTCTGGAGAAGGAAATGACAACCCACTCCAGTATCCTTGCCTGGAAAATTCCATGGGCAGAGGAACTTGGAGGGCTACAGTCGATTGGGTTGTGAGAGTCGGACACAAGTTAGTGACTAAACCGCCGCCGCCACCGCGAGCCGCCCAGCAGCGGCATTCTGTCACAGCCACCAGAACAGATAAGCAGCGTTGTCCCGACCTGGGGCTGGCGGGCGTTGCTCTCTCATGCATCAACACTGAGCAGCTGGCACGGGTTTATTTTCTGTTTGTTTTTTGGTTTGGTTAGTTTTTTCAGTAGAAACCTCAGGCTTGTCAGAGGATAACCCAGAAAACCAGTGTTAACTCCAAAACCCTTAAGAGCAGGCAGAGTGGAAGCGGCTACAGAGGACCCCAGGTCTGCAGGGAAACAGACCAGGGGGCATCAGTGACGCTGAACTCTGCAGTGCGACGGGTTCCACACGGCTGGGCACCCGCCACTCTCAGCATCAAAACTGTGATGCATTTCGGTAGGAACCTTTCTTTTCAAAGGGAATACCCACTTGTCCCACCTCTTAAGGCAAGAAGACTAGCCAGGATCCTTCCCTCCAGGGACTCAAGGTTGCCAGCGTGAAGACAGGCCCTCCTTTGGGCTGAGACCCAGCAAGTTCTCAGGTTTCGGTAGATGGGGATTTGCCCAAGATCTCAGGACACACTGCACAGCGGGAGGCCTGGCTGGGAGCTTCCTGAATCCTTCTCTGTGAATCAGTATCCCAAACTAGAGACGTGTGTTGAAGTTGGGTAATGAGTATGTGGGGGGTTTCTGATATTCTCTGCTTTTATATATTTGGAGTTTTCATAATAAAAAATGTAATTGTTTTCCTATTTTGTGTGCTTTCCTGGTGGCTCAGCTGGTAAAGAATCCGCCTGCAACGCAAGAGATCCAGGTTTGATCCCCAAGTTGGGAAGATCCCTTGGAGAAGGGAATGGCAACCCACTCCAGTATACTTGCCTGGAGAATCCCATGGACAGAGGAGCCTGGCGGCCTGCAAGTCTTGGGGTCACAAAGAGTCAGACAAGACTGAACATGTTTTGTATAGTCCTTCCTGCCTTCTAGG
>SJYW01045278.1:43983-58610 GCA_006410735.1 Raphicerus campestris
GGGAGGAAGAGGCAGGTGGTGGTAATGGAAGAGGTGAGCGAGGGAGGGACAGTGGGAAGGGCCAGGGGCACTGGCATTTCTAGGGGGCCCCACATGCCAGGCTGTGGACTGTGTCCTGGGTCCTAGAAGCCTCCTGGGAACATTGTCCAGGATGGCCCCCTTTGGGCTGGCGTTCCATCGAGGCCCTGGGGCAGGCAGCCTTCCCCACACCCTGGGCGGGGCCCCCTGACCCTCTCCCCGCCCCCCCAGCCTGTGCCCGTGGAAGCCCCTGCAGGCTTACTGGCAGTGCTTAAGGCCCCTGCCCCTGGGGAGCACGCCCGGGAGGAGGGGCCCTTTCTCTCACTGCTCTCCTGGGGTCACCAGCCTCTGGACCCCACCTGAGCTCCCCGTGGGACCCAGGCGACGTCAGACGATGACCCACACGCCATCCAGGGGAGGGCTGCTCTCTTCCAGAAACACACAGGCATGTGGGCCCCCGGACTGTGACACCTGGTGGGCATGGCAGAGGAGAATTAAGTTAGGAAGTTCGCATTTGACAACAGCCTCGCTGTCCCTTGAAGCAGCATCGGGATAAAACACAACACTTTCTGGAGCATCAGTTCTCCGGGAGGCCAGACCCAGGCGGGCCCCAGCACACCCTTTGGGAACAGGCCTCAGGGTCCCTGCACTCGGCGGGGGAGGCGGAGAAGCCTAGAGCTGGCTCCCACAGGCAAGACAAGAGCAGGAGGGGTGAGGCCCTCCCCCAGGGACCACGTGGGCTGGGAGCGCCGGGCCCAGGGCTTCCCTGGCCCATGGGACTTCTGGGCACAGATTCCGGGTCGGGCCTCGTGCCCGAGGGTCCGGGACAGGCTGCCTGGCTGACCCCCATCCCTGCTCGGTTTCTGCATGGAAAGCTTCCGTCTTCTATTTCTCACAAGGCCTGCCCCACTTGAAATGCCTGGGTCTGGGGAGGCGGAGGCTCAGAAGCTGACTCCATTTCTTCTGGTGTGAAGGTAGCTGGCCTTGTGAGGCGCTGAATTCACAAACTTGGCCTTGGAAACACTGAGCACTCCAGATGTGATGTCACCTCTATGGACGGACACCCTCTTAAACTCAGACACGCAGAAGTGACTCCCGAACAACTGCCACACAGACGGGGTCAGCTGGGACCGTGCTTATCTGCCATGAGACTGGGCGAAGGTGCCCTGTCTGGGTGCCCCACTCTCTAATTACGCTTACCCCTGATTACTGCTCTGGAGGGACCTCTGAAGAATCCTAGAATTCTTCTCTGGGCCTATAGACTCCAGGAAAGTTGGATGAAAGCTTAAGTGAAGGAGCTCAATCCAGATTTGTAGACGAATGCTGTGTGATGCTTAGAAAAGAACAGGAGATGTCTGCACAACTCGAAATATGTGCTTTAAAATCGTAGTCAAGCACACACGCATTTACCTGAACTGTGCTGGTCTCAGTGACCCCTGCACTACCGTTTTCAGGGAAAACAGCTCCCCCTCCCCTCCCCGCAGAAGCGAATGCTGGAGTCGCGATGGAGATTCACCACACTGCAGCTTACTTCGGTTAAGGGAGAGACCTTGAATATTTGACCTCCTCAAACTTCAGTCTGTAGTATTTTGAAATATTTCATTAAACAAAGAGACTATCTTCAAATCACTCAGACCCTTTCTTGGCAATCATGTGAAAAACATTTAGGTGAATTTGGATCAATTAGTAATTATCTTCCGCATCTCTGAGTCAGATGCCTGATCCTAACCTAATTTGATCGCTAAAAACACAGGAACCAAGCTGAGCGCCAAGTGGGCTTTGTGGTTTCTTTTGTTACCTGCTCAGAAGTGACAGGCTGATCATACAATGAGGCAATAGCTTGGCCATCCATACACGAAAAAAGAACTCTGATTCACGACTTGAAGCAACCAGCCCAGGAAACTGACCCTTTCTCTGAAGTAGCCAGCCATCCCAGGAAGCCAGTTCCTACCCACAGTTGTTTTAGGAAGGCAGACCTCAGTCTCAAGAGATAATTCAGAGAGTGAAACATCCATGCCTGTAACAACTGGCCCCGAATGACCAGGATGGGATTAGTAACTGACAGCTTTCCTAATATTTGCTCCTGCTTCAAAATCACAACCAACCAGAGGAAGCCAGCTATGCACGTCAACCAATGACAGGGGATGCCCCACTTGCAGTTGGTCCACCCCTGGCTTCCCCGGGGCCCCAGCCTCAGAGCGGGGTGCTCCGGAGCTGTCCCTCTGCCCACCACAAAGCTCCCCAGTCCTCGGCCTGCCCCGAGTCTCCATCAGACACTCGTGGCGGCTGACTCTCTGGCTGGAGCCAGACTTTGCTTTTTCTCTTGGGTGGCCTTTGTTTATTTCCACGGGAGGAAGTTCTCTGAGGAAACTGGGGGACACATTTGCTTAAAGTAGCAACGTTTTGGGGGCTCATCTAAGAGCTGACTTGACGGGTCAGGAAATACCTGCAATAAAATGACGCCCCTCCTTGTGATGTGTGACTCTGAGCCAACGCGACGAGGCTATGGTGTCCCCAGATACTTGATCAGACATTATTCTGGGTGTTTCTGTGAGAGTGTGTTCAGTGAGCTCGACATTTAAACCAGCAGACTAAGTAAAGCAGATTGCACTTAAAGCATCTGCCTCCGATGCCTGAGACCCAGGTTCGATCCCTGGGTCAGGAAGATCCCCTGGAGAAGGAAATGGTAACCCACTCCAGTATTCTTGCCTAGAGAATCCCACGGACAGAGAAGCCTCGTAGGCTACAGTCCACAGGGTCGCAAAGAGTCGGACACGACTGAGCGACTTCACTTCAGTTTCACTTTTCAATGTGGGTGGGCCTTATCCAATCAGTTGAAGACACCAGTAGGAGGAAAATATGGATGAGCCTCTCCCCAAAAGATGGAATTTCTCTTACTTGATTGTTTGCAAACTGGAGCACCATTTTTGAAACAGGGAGGAGTAAATCTAAAATCTTATTAGATCTGTTTCTTTTACTTTAACTGCTTTTGGTGTGTTAAGTATGTTGCCTATAGCTTCAGATAAACAGGAAAACCCAGTCCCAAGCTTCTGACCTTTAAAAGATAACACTTTCCCGTTCACACAGAGATAAAAAACTGCAGAACAGAAAATAACGTTTGTCCCATCGGAGGTTTGCAGGAACATCATGACCTGACCTACATGGACAGCTGCAAGGACAAAGGATTTCAATACCAAGAAATTTGTAACCACCAAGCATACTCCGCCCCCTCCTTTAATGTAAAAGCAGCCTGAAGTCTCACTGGATGAGAAGGTTCTTTGGGACACTAGTCCACCACCTTTTTGGTCTGCTTGCTTTCCGAATAAAGTCATTATTCCTTGCCCCCCAAAAAACAGTCTCTCAATTCAGTAGCCTATTGTGTGGCAGGCTGTACAAGTTTGGACATGGTGTTAGTAACAGTTTTCTCCATACTTTTGGCTTTTCCTGGGACTTGAACCTACTGGCCTTTGGGGGAGGGCTTGCATCTTTGCCTCTCCTGGGTCTCCAGCTTGCCAGCTCCCTTGCAGATCTAGGGATTAGTCAGCCTCTACAGTCGCATGATCCAATTCCTTATAATAAATCTCCTTTATAAATACTTATGTAAACACACAGATACACAAGACAAGGTATAAAATGCTCAGAGGATGATAGCGACATGATCTTCATGACCTTGGAGTAAGACAGAGAAAGAATTAACCATGAAGGAAAAGATAGTTGTATTGCTCCACAATAAATGTAGGACCTTCCACTTGATCATAAGATGCCACAAAGGGAAGGAAAAGAGACAAAAGTGCGACAGCCTGTGCCGCATCCGTAAGCTTTCAGCTGACGTGGACTTGAGTTATGCTTCAGAGGCACAGCAATTACACATCTCTATCTCCATCTTTTTCAGATCATTTTACATTATAGGCTGTTATAAGGTGTTGACTAGCTCCTTGTGCTTTGCAGTCGGTCCTTGTTGGTTCTCTATTAATATGTTATATATCGTAGTGTGCATCTGTTAACCCCAAATTCCCAATTTATTCCTCCTCTCCTTTCCCCTTTGGTGACCGTAAGTTTATTCTCTGTGNCTCTATTAATATTTTATATATCGTAGTGTGCATCTGTTAACCCCAAATTCCCAATTTATTCCTCCTCTCCTTTCCCCTTTGGTGACCATAAGTTTATTCTCTGTGTCTGTGAGTCTATTTCTGCATTGTAAATAAGTTCATTTGTATAATTTTTGTTTAAATTCCACATACAAATACTATACGATATTTGCCTTTGACTTCACTTGTATGATAATGTGAATCCACCCATGTTGCTGCAAATGTTGTTATCTCATTCTTTTTTTATGGCTGAGAAGTATTCCATTGTGTGGACACACACACACACACGCACACACACACACACACACACACGCACACACACACACACACAGTGCAAGTTCTTTATCCATTCACCAGTCAAAACATTTTGTTTCCTTCCATGTCTTGACTATTGTGAATAGCGCGGCAATGGGCACTGGGGTGCATGTGACTTTTTGAATTTGAGTTGTCTTCAGATATATGCCTAGGAGCCACACACATAATTTCCAAGGGGCTCATACCTAAGCTACACAAAGAATTTCTATGACGTATTAATAGTAAACCCCAGAAAACCCATGAGACAAAAATGGGCAAAATTCTTAAGAGGCACTTCATAAAGGAAGACGTTCAAATGCCAATAAATGAATGAGAATGTGCTCCACTTCCTCAGTGGTCAGAGAAATCCAAGTTAAACCACAATGAGATACCATCACACACCCACCAGATGGACAGAAATAAACAAGTAAGACAGTGCCGGATGTCGCTGAGGGTGTGGGCCACTAGGAACTCTCACCCGGGGCAGAGGGAGTGCACGCTGTTGCAGCCACTTCTGAAATAGAAGCATTTCCTAGCAAGATCGAGGCTACCCATCCCTGGGAACTGCTTTGCACTTCATTTGCCCTAGAGAAACATGTGCCCCGGGTACTAAGAGAAAGTTCCAGAATCTTCAGAGCAGTACTCATAAATGCCCCAAATATCCTTCAGCATATACAAGATAGATAAACAAACTGGGGTGTAAACTGTGACATATTTATTCAATGGGTGAAGAACTCAGGGAACTACAGTGACCTGCAACAACACAGAGGAACGCAGAAACATGATGAGCTAAAGAGGCAAGAACCAAGTAAGCACCTGAGGGACAATTCCATCGATACATAGCTCAAAACCAGGTTCAACTGTGCATGTTTGGGGATAAACAGAAAAGCAAGGGGTGGTTTTTGCAAAAATTAGGACAGTGGCCACCCTAACAGGAAGGTGGATGGAGGAGGCTGGAATTTAAAAAGGCGTCTGGGGGCTGACAATGCTCTATTTTTTTGTTACATAGGAATCAGCTTTGCAATTTTTTTGCAATTACATTTGTTTTTTATTAGAACTAATCTCTCTCTTTTTAAAATAAAAGCAGTGTATTCCTTTTGTAGAAAATTAGAAAACAAAAATAAGTAAATGGAAACCTTATATTCCCATAACCTAGAAATTGCCACTGTCAGTAATTTATTACATATCCTTTCACATTTTTTTCCAAACATGTATAAGACACAGATGCATTTTCTACCCATATGAGATCATACTGTTACATAATATGTTCAGTCACCAATTGCAAAATTCTGTGGGGTTTTAATATATTCAGAAAGTTGTACAACCATCACCCCTACCTAGTTCCAGAACATTTTCGAGACTGCAGGGAAGCCTCACACCCAATAGTAAGTACACTCGCTTTCCCCCTCCTCCAACCCCTGGCAATCATTAATCTAATTTCTGCCTCTGTGGATTTTTCTATTCTGGATGTTTCATGTACATAGCATCACAATATGTGGCCTTTAATGTATGGATTGTTTCATTTTGTGTAATGTTTTCGAGGCTTATCCATGTGTAGCAAATATCCATTTTTACTTCATTCTTTTTAAGGCTGAATAATATCCTGTTGCTACAGTCCTTGGGATTCCAAGAGTCAGACACAACTTATTGACTAAACCACCCCCAGTGATGGCAGCAGAAAGCCTAGCAGAATATCCTGTTATATGGATACGCCACATTTTATATTCCTGTTCATCACTCCTTGGAAGAAAATCTATGACACACCCAGACAGTGTATTAAGAAGCAGAGACATCATTTTGCGGACTAAGGACCATATAGTCAAAGCTATGTTTTTTCCAGTAGTCACGTATGGATGTGAGAGCTGGGCCATAAAGAAGGATGAAAGTGGAAGTCGCTCAGCGTGTCCAACTCTTTGCGACCCCATGGAAGCCCAGCCCCTCTTTGCAACCACCAGGGAAGCCCAAGAAAACTAGAGAGGATAGCCTATCTCTTCTCCAGTGCATCTTCCTGACCCAGGAATTGAACTGGGGTCTCCTGTGTTGCAGGAGGATTCAGCACTCAAGAATTGATGCTTTTCAAGTGTGGTGCTGGAGAAGACTCTTGAAAGTCCCTTGGATAGCAAGGAGATCAAGCCAGTCAATCCTAAATGAAATAAACCCTGAATATTCATTGGAAGGACTGATGTTGAAGCTGAAGCGCCAATCCTTTGTCCAGTGCACCTGATACGAGGAGCTGTCTCTCTGGGGTAGACCCTGAAGGGGGCAACAGAGGATGAGATGGTTGGATGGCGTCATCAACTCAATGGACGTGAGTTTGAGCAAGCTCCGGGAGACGGTGAAGGACGAGGAAGCCTGGCATGCTGCAGTCCATGGGGTCACCAAGAGTCAGCCACGACTTAGTTACTGAATAACAACACTGTGAACATGCGCAAGTTTTTCTAAGAGCACGTTTTCACTTCTGTTCGGTATATCCCCGAGCGAAATCTGTCTGAGTCACATGGCAGCGACACGTTCAACATTTTAACTGTCTTTTGAAGTGCCTGCACATCTTACATTCCCACCAGCACAATATGAAGGTTCTAACTGCTCCACAGCCTTATCAGCACTTGCTGTTGGCCATCATTTTGATATAGATACCTTAGTAGGTATGATCTCTCGCTGATTTTAATCACATGTTCCGAGTGACTCATGATGTTGAACATCTTTTCACATGCTTATTGGCCATTTGTATACCTTCTTTGGAGAAATGCTTATTCAGATCTGTTAGCTATTTATAATTGGATTACTTGTACTTTTATTGCTGAGTAATAAGAATTCCTTATATACTCTAGATACTGGCCCTTATCAGATGGATGACTTGTCACTATCTTCGCCTATTCTGTGGGGTTTTAAACTTTATTGACAGTGTGCTTTGGATCACAAGAGTTTTACAGTTTGATGAGCTCAATTCATCCATTATTCTCTTCAGCTGCTGTGCTTTCGGAGTCATGGCTGGGAAACCATTGCTTAATCCAAGGTCATGACGATTTGCAGGTATATTTTCTTCTACATGTTTTATAGTTTTAGCGCTTACATTTAGGTTTGATAAGTTAACTTTTAAGCTAACATTTTTAGTTAATTTCTTGTATAGGATATGAGGCAGGGAACAGTTGTATTCTTCTGTGTGTGACTACCCAGCTGTCCCTGTGTCACTTGTTGCAATGACTGTTCTCTTTCCACTGACTCGTTTAGCCAGTCTTCTCCATACATCTTATGTCTTTGGGGGTTCTCTATTTCTGCCCTCTTTCATGTAGTAAAGAGGTGTTTTCCCACATAGCATTTAAATTCTCTTGTCATTTCTTTTTCCATATATTTTTGAGATATTTTATTAGTGGCTGCCCTGAGGATTACAATTAACATCTTAATGTATAGCAATCCAGTTCTGATTGCTACAAACTTAATAGTAGACAAAACTTTGCTCTTAGATAGAACCATGGTTTTCTTGTTCTTTGTGCTACACAATTCTCACACAAATTACCTATTTATACAGTAACACAATTTTATTGTTTTTGTTGTATGCTATTGTATATTTTTAAGATAAGATAGAAATAAGAAACCAGTTTCAAGATATATGCATACCATTTTTTATATTTACTGATGTACTTGCCTTTATGAGTGTTCTCTATTTTTCCACATGGATTTTGGATACTGTGTGTGGCCCCTTAATTTTAACCTGAAGAATTTCCCTTAGTGTTTCTTGTAGGGCAGTNGGACAATTCCATCGATACATAGCTCAAAACCAGGTTCAACTGTGCATGTTTGGGGATAAACAGAAAAGCAAGGGGTGGTTTTTGCAAAAATTAGGACAGTGGCCACCCTAACAGGAAGGTGGATGGAGGAGGCTGGAATTTTAAAAGGCGTCTGGGGGCTGACAATGCTCTATTTTTTTTGTTACATAGGAATCAGCTTTGCAATTTTTTTGCAATTACATTTGTTTTTTATTAGAACTAATCTCTCTCTTTTTAAAATAAAAGCAGTGTATTCCTTTTGTAGAAAATTAGAAAACAAAAATAAGTAAATGGAAACCTTATATTCCCATAACCTAGAAATTGCCACTGTCAGTAATTTATTACATATCCTTTCACATTTTTTTCCAAACATGTATAAGACACAGATGCATTTTCTACCCATATGAGATCATACTGTTACATAATATGTTCAGTCACCAATTGCAAAATTCTGTGGGGTTTTAATATATTCAGAAAGTTGTACAACCATCACCCCTACCTAGTTCCAGAACATTTTCGAGACTGCAGGGAAGCCTCACACCCAATAGTAAGTACACTCGCCTTCCCCCTCCCCCAACCCCTGGCAATCATTAATCTAATTTCTGCCTCTGTGGGTTTTTCTCTTCTGGATGTTTCATGTACATAGCATCACAATATGTGGCCTTTAATGTATGTATTGTTTCATTTTGTGTAATGTTTTCGAGGCTTATCCATATGTAGCAAATATCCATTTTTACTTCATTCTTTTTAAGGCTGAATAATATCCTGTTGCTACAGTCCTTGGGATTGCAAGAGTCAGACACAACTTATTGACTAAACCACCCCCAGTGATGGCAGCAGAAAGCCTAGCAGAATATCCTGTTATATGGATACGCCACATTTTATATTCCTGTTCATCACTCCTTGGAAGAAAATCTATGACACACCCAGACAGTGTATTAAGAAGCAGAGACATCATTTTGCGGACTAAGGACCATATAGTCAAAGCTATGTTTTTTCCAGTAGTCACGTATGGATGTGAGAGCTGGGCCATAAAGAAGGATGAAAGTGGAAGTCGCTCAGCGTGTCCAACTCTTTGCGACCCCATGGAAGCCCAGCCCCTCTTTGCAACCACCAGGGAAGCCCAAGAAAACTAGAGAGGATAGCCTATCTCTTCTCCAGTGCATCTTCCTGACCCAGGAATTGAACTGGGGTCTCCTGTGTTGCAGGAGGATTCAGCACTCAAGAATTGATGCTTTTCAAGTGTGGTGCTGGAGAAGACTCTTGAAAGTCCCTTGGATAGCAAGGAGATCAAGCCAGTCAATCCTAAATGAAATAAACCCTGAATATTCATTGGAAGGACTGATGTTGAAGCTGAAGCGCCAATCCTTTGTCCAGTGCACCTGATACGAGGAGCTGTCTCTCTGGGGTAGACCCTGAAGGGGGCAACAGAGGATGAGATGGTTGGAAGGCATCATCAACTCAATGGACGTGAGTTTGAGCAAGCTCCGGGAGACGGTGAAGGACGAGGAAGCCTGGCATGCTGCAGTCCATGGGGTCACCAAGAGTCAGCCACGACTTAGTTACTGAATAACAACACTGTGAACATGCGCAAGTTTTTCTAAGAGCACGTTTTCACTTCTGTTCGGTATATCCCCGAGCGAAATCTGTCTGAGTCACATGGCAGCGACACGTTCAACATTTTAACTGTCTTTTGAAGTGCCTGCACATCTTACATTCCCACCAGCACAATATGAAGGTTCTAACTGCTCCACAGCCTTATCAGCACTTGCTGTTGGCCATCATTTTGATATAGATACCTTAGTAGGTATGATCTCTCGCTGATTTTAATCACATGTTCCGAGTGACTCATGATGTTGAACATCTTTTCACATGCTTATTGGCCATTTGTATACCTTCTTTGGAGAAATGCTTATTCAGATCTGTTAGCTATTTATAATTGGATTACTTGTACTTTTATTGCTGAGTAATAAGAATTCCTTATATACTCTAGATACTGGCCCTTATCAGATGGATGACTTGTCACTATCTTCGCCTATTCTGTGGGGTTTTAAACTTTATTGACAGTGTGCTTTGGATCACAAGAGTTTTACAGTTTGATGAGCTCAATTCATCCATTATTCTCTTCAGCTGCTGTGCTTTCGGAGTCATGGCTGGGAAACCATTGCTTAATCCAAGGTCATGACGATTTGCAGGTATATTTTCTTCTACATGTTTTATAGTTTTAGCGCTTACATTTAGGTTTGATAAGTTAACTTTTAAGCTAACATTTTTAGTTAATTTCTTGTATAGGATATGAGGCAGGGAACAGTTGTATTCTTCTGTGTGTGACTACCCAGCTGTCCCTGTGTCACTTGTTGCAATGACTGTTCTCTTTCCACTGACTCGTTTAGCCAGTCTTCTCCATACATCTTATGTCTTTGGGGGTTCTCTATTTCTGCCCTCTTTCATGTAGTAAAGAGGTGTTTTCCCACATAGCATTTAAATTCTCTTGTCATTTCTTTTTCCATATATTTTTGAGATATTTTATTAGTGGCTGCCCTGAGGATTACAATTAACATCTTAATGTATAGCAATCCAGTTCTGATTGCTACAAACTTAATAGTAGACAAAACTTTGCTCTTAGATAGAACCATGGTTTTCTTGTTCTTTGTGCTACACAATTCTCACACAAATTACCTATTTATACAGTAACACAATTTTATTGTTTTTGTTGTATGCTATTGTATATTTTTAAGATAAGATAGAAATAAGAAACCAGTTTCAAGATATATGCATACCATTTTTTATATTTACTGATGTACTTGCCTTTATGAGTGTTCTCTATTTTTCCACATGGATTTTGGATACTGTGTGTGGCCCCTTAATTTTAACCTGAAGAATTTCCCTTAGTGTTTCTTGTAGGGCAGTTACACCAAGGAAAAATTCTCTTAATTTTTTCTATCTAGGAAGGTCTTAATTTTTTCTCATTTTTTGAAGGACAGTTTTGCTGGATATAGAATTCTTGGTTGACAGCCTTTTCCTTTCATCACATTGAGTATGCCGTCCAAACACCTTCTGACTTCTGTGGTATTTGATGTGAAATTAGCTGTCAGTCTTGTTGCGGATCCCATATACATGATGAATTAATTCTTTAGGACTGCTTTCAAGGTTTCTCTTTATCTTTGGCTTTGAGATTTCGAATATGATGCGCCTATGTGTGGATCTTTTTTATTCCAATCTACTTCAAGTTAATCAAGCTTCTTGGAAGTGTAGACTAAGGGTTGTCATCAAGTTTGGAAGTGATGCATGTTGCTTTCCAAATGTTCTTTCTGTCCCCTTTCCTATCTCCTTCCTTCCTGGGACTACCTTTAAGTGAACGTTATGCTTGATGACGCCCTTAGGTCTCGGAGGCTCCGTCCATTTCTCTCCACACCTTCTTCTCTCTGCCCCTGGACTGGAAAGCCTTTATTGGCCCGTCTCCAAGC
Organism: Raphicerus campestris; assembly: GCA_006410735.1. NCBI lineage: Eukaryota > Metazoa > Chordata > Mammalia > Artiodactyla > Bovidae > Raphicerus > Raphicerus campestris. The sequence goes on from SJYW01045278.1 coordinate 55,618, forward strand.
TGGCCTGTCCTTTCTGCGTGTAGCCTGAGTGCACTGCTGCTCCTCTAGTGAAACTTTCCAGTTTCTGTGCCTTTTGACTGCGTAATTTTCATGTGGCTCTCCTTCTTTTAAAATAATCTGAGCTCTTCATTGATCTCCTGTATTTGGTGAGACAAACTTCCGTACTTTCTTTTAGTTCTTAGGTTTCCTTTAGTTCTTTGAACACATTTGAAACAGCTGACTTAAGTCTAGTGAGTCCAGCATCTGGGCTTCCTCGGGACAGTTCCTAGCAGCTGCTTCTGCTCTTCTGTACTGGTCATTCTTATTTATTTACTTGCCTCATACTTTTGTTTTTAAACTGAACTTTTGAAGAATATAATACGGCAGCTCTGGAAATCAAATTCTCCTTGGGATTTGTGCTGCTATTTGCCTATTTATTGAGTCTTCTGAGTGAATTCTGTTTTCTTTATCATGTGTGAACACCAAAGTCTGTGTTTAGTTAGCTTAGAAGGCAGCTTGTGATTAGACAGAAATTTTCTCAAATTCCTTGAACCAACAAATCTCACAGCCTTTTCTGATGGGCTCTGTTCATGTTTTAGGGGCAACCCTTCAGTTCTCAGGCAAATAGGCTGCAACTCTGCGTAAGCCTTCCCTCCCTGCTTGCACAGAGCCTCAGCCCAGCCGCGGGCAAGACCTAAGTCCTCGTCGGGTCTCTGCTGGGCACGTGCGCGGGTCTGAGTGCACACCCGTGTGGACTGCGACTCCTAAGAACGAGTCGGAGCTTTCCAAAACCCCATTCTGAGCGGCTCTTTCTCTCTAGTGTTTACTTCTATTTTTGTTTTGGTCATCTTGTTGTTTGCCTAATGGTTCTCCCCACCTCAGGCTGTTGTGATGATAGATAATTGCCATTTCCTGGGAAACTGGAGCAAGCAGACTGAGCGATGGCAGTTCTCAGAGAATGGGGCCCTGGAGGAGCTCCGGCTCGGTTTTGCCACCTGCAGTAGCTGCCAAGTTGCACTGGATGGTGGGACTGTTGACTCTCAAAGTTACCACAGGGCTGGGGTGAAGAAGATAGGAACAGAGCAGCTGAAAGCACCACCAAATCTCTGTTTTTACTGAGCGTCACCCATTTTCTTGAATAAATGCCCCCTAGACTGCTGCACATCTTTGACTAATTTCCAGAGCTCTGAAAAAAAAATCAATTTTGATAAATTTGCCAGTGTTCTCATAGCTTGTACAGAGAAGATTTTTCAGAGGTCCTTGCTCTGATGTTCCCACTGACATCACCCTGCAATTATTCTTAATTTTATGTATGGCTTATGTAGTCATCTGTGTTTATAAGAAGAAGAACAAAAACAAAATCTGTGTGATGTCTTCTTGCGCCCAGACACAATAATAAATAGTGTCTTTCTATCTTTGGGGTGTTCAAAGGAATCTGCAGTGCTATAGGATAGCTAATCTAAATTTCACTGTTAGATACTGATGCCAGTAAATAATCCGAACACAGGAAAGCGCAGATGTGCAGTGACGCTCATTGCAACCTGAGTCATAAAGTGAAAAACTAGAATCAATCTCAAAGTCTGAATTAAGAGAAAGGTAGGTAAATGACCCTGCATTTTCTCACTAGATAGAATGACGTGTCCCATTTTCTGAAGTAATTATGAAGACAAAGTAACATGGAGGACTTTTGAGAATGTCTTTATTTTTTTAAAAAAGGGCAAACTCCTAATTGCGCCATATTTATAACTCTGGAACAATTATATGTGTGCATGCACAGTGGCCAGAAGGCAAGAGAGAAAAATGAATTCAGTTTGTTAGGGAGGAGAGAACTGTGGGTGTTTCTAAGTTAGATGTTTTCCCATCTTATTCTTATGCTGTGAGTGCAATAAATGTGAAGTTTGAAAAATAGGTCAGCGTGTCTAATAGAAAAAAATGATTTTCCCATAGCCCTTCCCTGCTGGATGGGGCACAGGTCAAAGGCATCCTCGACAGGGTCTGTGAGAAGGCCAGGTGATTCCTCCGTGACATGACCCAGGGACAGAACACGGCCTCCTCAGCCATGGTGATGGGCCCCAGGGACCTGGGATGGGATGGAATGCAGTTCCTGGCCAAGCTGCCAGGAGGAGGGGAGGGGAAGGAGGGGACGGGGAGGAGGGGGAGGGAAGAGAGTGTTCTCTTCCTCCCCTCCTAGAAGAGATGTTTTTCCAATAAATAACTGTGAAGTCCCAAATGAAATACAAGCCTTGAATTATTTGGCCTTTGAGGGATCCAGGAATCTCTCAGTATCTGCACAGGGTCACTGAGGAGTCTTCTGAGAGACGCCCATATCTCCCCTGGGGCGGGGGCGCTCCCTTCCTGATGATAATGGGTGACCAGCCCATCCCACCTCTCCTCCCATCCCACTCCTTCCCCCTGGATCTAAGGGCCTCCAGCTTCGCTCGGTAGTCCAGAACTGTCCTCCTGCGTTTCTGTCCTGTTATTTATTTATTTTAGGTGTCCAAAGGGGAAGGAAGAATCAAATGGAATGTGCTGCGGAAATAATTTGTCAGAGCATTTTTCCCAAAGAGGGTTCCGTGTAGGCTGACCAACCATCCTGGTTTGCCTGGGTTCAGGTGTTTTCAGGACACAGAGATTTTCCTGCTAAAATCAGCAGGTCCTGGGCCAAGTCCTGGGATGAACTAGTCTCCCTGGTTCCATGAATCTCTAGTTTAGTGGGAAACTCATAAGTAGTATTTGAAAATGGTTCCAGGGTCACACTGGTTGGCAAAATACCGGACTGAACAAAGTCGCACAGATGTCTTTGCTACAGGACTTATCAGAGCCTTAAGTTGTATGCTATATGCCTATACACATAGTGGCTCAGTGTAAAGAATCCGCTTGCTAATACAGAAGATGCAGGTTCGGGCTGGGGGTTGAGAAGAACCCCTGGGGGAAGAAATGGCTACCCACTCCAGTATTCTTGCCTGTGAAGTCCCATGGACAGAGGAGCCTGGTGGGCTACTGTCCATGGGGTG
>SJYW01045278.1:68687-84967 GCA_006410735.1 Raphicerus campestris
CATTTAGGTTTGATAAGTTAACTTTTAAGCTAACATTTTTAGTTAATTTCTTGTATAGGATATGAGGCAGGGAACAGTTGTATTCTTCTGTGTGTGACTACCCAGCTGTCCCTGTGTCACTTGTTGCAATGACTGTTCTCTTTCCACTGACTCGTTTAGCCAGTCTTCTCCATACATCTTATGTCTTTGGGGGTTCTCTATTTCTGCCCTCTTTCATGTAGTAAAGAGGTGTTTTCCCACATAGCATTTAAATTCTCTTGTCATTTCTTTTTCCATATATTTTTGAGATATTTTATTAGTGGCTGCCCTGAGGATTACAATTAACATCTTAATGTATAGCAATCCAGTTCTGATTGCTACAAACTTAATAGTAGACAAAACTTTGCTCTTAGATAGAACCATGGTTTTCTTGTTCTTTGTGCTACACAATTCTCACACAAATTACCTATTTATACAGTAACACAATTTTATTGTTTTTGTTGTATGCTATTGTATATTTTTAAGATAAGATAGAAATAAGAAACCAGTTTCAAGATATATGCATACCATTTTTTATATTTACTGATGTACTTGCCTTTATGAGTGTTCTCTATTTTTCCACATGGATTTTGGATACTGTGTGTGGCCCCTTAATTTTAACCTGAAGAATTTCCCTTAGTGTTTCTTGTAGGGCAGTTACACCAAGGAAAAATTCTCTTAATTTTTTCTATCTAGGAAGGTCTTAATTTTTTCTCATTTTTTGAAGGACAGTTTTGCTGGATATAGAATTCTTGGTTGACAGCCTTTTCCTTTCATCACATTGAGTATGCCGTCCAAACACCTTCTGACTTCTGTGGTATTTGATGTGAAATTAGCTGTCAGTCTTGTTGCGGATCCCATATACATGATGAATTAATTCTTTAGGACTGCTTTCAAGGTTTCTCTTTATCTTTGGCTTTGAGATTTCGAATATGATGCGCCTATGTGTGGATCTTTTTTATTCCAATCTACTTCAAGTTAATCAAGCTTCTTGGAAGTGTAGACTAAGGGTTGTCATCAAGTTTGGAAGTGATGCATGTTGCTTTCCAAATGTTCTTTCTGTCCCCTTTCCTATCTCCTTCCTTCCTGGGACTACCTTTAAGTGAACGTTATGCTTGATGACGCCCTTAGGTCTCGGAGGCTCCGTCCATTTCTCTCCACACCTTCTTCTCTCTGCCCCTGGACTGGAAAGCCTTTATTGGCCCGTCTCCAAGCTGGCCTGTCCTTTCTGCGTGTAGCCTGAGTGCACTGCTGCTCCTCTAGTGAAACTTTCCAGTTTCTGTGCCTTTTGACTGCGTAATTTTCATGTGGCTCTCCTTCTTTTAAAATAATCTGAGCTCTTCATTGATCTCCTGTATTTGGTGAGACAAACTTCCGTACTTTCTTTTAGTTCTTAGGTTTCCTTTAGTTCTTTGAACACATTTGAAACCGCTGACTTAAGTCTAGTGAGTCCAGCATCTGGGCTTCCTCGGGACAGTTCCTAGCAGCTGCTTCTGCTCTTCTGTACTGGTCATTCTTATTTATTTACTTGCCTCATACTTTTGTTTTTAAACTGAACTTTTAAAGAATATAATACGGCAGCTCTGTAAATCAAATTCTCCTTGGGATTTGTGCTGCTATTTGCCTATTTATTGAGTCTTCTGAGTGAATTCTGTTTTCTTTATCATGTGTGAACACCAAAGTCTGTGTTTAGTTAGCTTAGAAGGCAACTTGTGATTAGACAGAAATTTTCTCAAATTCCTGGAAACAACAAGTCTCACAGCCTTTTCTGATGGGCTCTGTTCATGTTTTAGGGGCAACCCTTCAGTTCTCAGGCAAATAGGCTGCAACTCTGCGTAAGCCTTCCCTCCCTGCTTGCACAGAGCCTCAGCCCAGCCGCGGGCAAGACCTAAGTCCTCGTCGGGTCTCTGCTGGGCACGTGCGCGGGTCTGAGTGCACACCCGTGTGGACTGCGACTCCTAAGAACGAGTCGGAGCTTTCCAAAACCCCATTCTGAGCGGCTCTTTCTCTCTAGTGTTTACTTCTATTTTTGTTTTGGTCATCTTGTTGTTTGCCTAATGGTTCTCCCCACCTCAGGCTGTTGTGATGATAGATAATTGCCATTTCCTGGGAAACTGGAGCAAGCAGACTGAGCGATGGCAGTTCTCAGAGAATGGGGCCCTGGAGGAGCTCCGGCTCGGTTTTGCCACCTGCAGTAGCTGCCAAGTTGCACTGGATGGTGGGACTGTTGACTCTCAAAGTTACCACAGGGCTGGGGTGAAGAAGATAGGAACAGAGCAGCTGAAAGCACCACCAAATCTCTGTTTTTATTGAGCGTCACCCATTTTCTTGAATAAATGCCCCCTAGATTGCTGCACATCTTTGACTAATTTCCAGAGCTCTGAAAAAAAATCGATTTTGATAAATTTGCCAGTGTTCTCATAGCTTGTACAGAGAAGATTTTTCAGAGGTCCTTGCTCTGATGTTCCCACTGACATCACCCTGCAATTATTCTTAATTTTATGTATGGCTTATGTAGTCATCTGTGTTTATAAGAAGAAGAACAAAAACAAAATCTGTGTGATGTCTTCTTGCGCCCAGACACAATAATAAATAGTGTCTTTCTATCTTTGGGGTGTTCAAAGGAATCTGCAGTGCTATAGGATAGCTAATCTAAATTTCACTGTTAGATACTGATGCCAGTAAATAATCCGAACACAGGAAAGCGCAGATGTGCAGTGACGCTCATTGCAACCTGAGTCATAAAGTGAAAAACTAGAATCAATCTCAAAATCTGAATTAAGAGAAAGGTAGGTAAATGACCCTGCATTTTCTCACTAGATAGAATGACGTGTCCCATTTTCTGAAGTAATTATGAAGACAAAGTAACATGGAGGACTTTTGAGAATGTCTTTATTTTTTTAAAAAAGGGCAAACTCCTAATTGCGCCATATTTATAACTCTGGAACAATTATATGTGTGCATGCACAGTGGCCAGAAGGCAAGAGAGAAAAATGAATTCAGTTTGTTAGGGAGGAGAGAACTGTGGGTGTTTCTAAGTTAGATGTTTTCCCATCTTATTCTTATGCTGTGAGTGCAATAAATGTGAAGTTTGAAAAATAGGTCAGCGTGTCTAATAGAAAAAAATGATTTTCCCATAGCCCTTCCCGGCTGGATGGGGCACAGGTCAAAGGCATCCTCAACAGGGTCTGTGAGAAGGCCAGGTGATTCCTCCGTGACATGACCCAGGGACAGAACACGGCCTCCTCAGCCATGGTGATGGGCCCCAGGGACCTCGGATGGGATGGAATGCAGTTCCTGGCCAAGCTGCCAGGAGGAGGGGAGGGGAAGGAGGGGACGGGGAGGAGGGGGAGGGAAGAGAGTGTTCTCTTCCTCCCCTCCTAGAAGAGATGTTTTTCCAATAAATAACTGTGAAGTCCCAAATGAAATACAAGCCTTGAATTATTTGGCCTTTGAGGGATCCAGGAATCTCTCAGTATCTGCACAGGGTCACTGAGGAGTCTTCTGAGAGACGCCCATATCTCCCCTGGGGCGGGGGCGCTCCCTTCCTGATGATAATGGGTGACCAGCCCATCCCACCTCTCCTCCCATCCCACTCCTTCCCCCTGGATCTAAGGGCCTCCAGCTTCGCTCGGTAGTCCAGAGCTGTCCTCCTGCGTTTCTGTCCTGTTATTTATTTATTTTAGGTGTCCAAAGGGGAAGGAAGAATCAAATGGAATGTGCTGCGGAAATAATTTGTCAGAGCATTTTTCCCAAAGAGGGTTCCGTGTAGGCTGACCAACCATCCTGGTTTGCCTGGGTTCAGGTGTTTTCAGGACACAGAGATTTTCCTGCTAAAATCAGCAGGTCCTGGGCCAAGTCCTGGGATGAACTAGTCTCCCTGGTTCCATGAATCTCTAGTTTAGTGGGAAACTCATAAGTAGTATTTGAAAATGGTTCCAGGGTCACACTGGTTGGCAAAATACCGGACTGAACAAAGTCGCACAGATGTCTTTGCTACAGGACTTATCAGAGCCTTACGTTGTATGCTATATGCCTATACACATAGTGGCTCAGTGTCAAGAATCCGCTTGCTAATACAGAAGATGCAGGTTCGGGCTGGGGGTTGAGAAGAACCCCTGGGGGAAGAAATGGCTACCCACTCCAGTATTCTTGCCTGTGAAGTCCCATGGACAGAGGAGCCTGGTGGGCTACTGTCCATGGGGTGATAAAGAGTTGGACACAACTAAGTGTGCACACACGCACACTCAAGGCAAGTTGCCCCTGGTGTAGCAGGTAGGGAGCCTGAGACACGCGAGGACACTTGGTAGGACGGGGCACCCAGGGCCAAGCAAGACGTGGGAAGAGTGGACACCTTCTGGGGCAGAGAGGACAGCGTTAACGTCAGGGGCAAGAGAGTCCCTGTCCACCGTCTGAACCCTGGGGGCTCTGGCCTGGCCACGGAAGAGCGACTCAGCCTCTGTCGGCAGCTGGGGGGCAATGNGCTTCTGACTGCGTTTCAAGTGTAAGATACACTTTGATTAATTTCTCTGGACTTCACCAGAGTTACACCAGCAACTCCCAGAACACTAATTACAGAGAAGAGGCGGACAGTGACTCATGCTGGAAAGAACCCAACTGACGAAACCCTCCCAGCCCTCGGAAAGCATCCGCGGTCCTCATGCGAGGGAACCGCCTTGATCAGGCAGCTTTGGCGGGAGGTCAGGGAGATAATGGAGACAGAGCTCTGATTAATGTGGGTGTGTGAGTGCGTGTGTGTGCACGCGCACGTGCATGGGCTCTGGGTGTGTGTTCCCGAGGAAAGCTGGCAGGGACATCTGGCTGGCACGCTTCCTATGGGGGTCGCCCTGCAGGAGATGGATGGACCTGCCAGTGTTCTAGGGTTTCGATTCCCGGGAAAACAGCGGAAGCCAGGGCCGTGGAGGCTGCTGGGCCCCCTGACCCACCGCCACTGAGGCCTAGACGTCGCCTCTCCCAGCTGGACCCGACCACGCAAGGCCACGTTGGCTGACCCAGCTTTGGCTTGAAAGCCTGGGGGACGGAGAACAGAGCCATTCATCCCCCAAATGCAGTGGGGACGGGATGGGGTAGAACTGTCTGCCTCCTGCCTCCGACCTGGAGCACGTGAGTGGCCAGGAGGACGCCAAGATGTGCGTTTTCTCTCCAAGTGCCGAGCGGCCCCAGGCCCTGCCATGACAGGACACCCCGGCTCAGAGCCAACGGCCTCCTGGTTGGTCCTTGGAGGGCCCACGGCCTGGGGCTCCTTTGCGAGTCAGATGGACTTCCCTCCATGCAGAGACCAGATGGACCCTCGTCGTGGTTGATGGACCCCTCTCCTTGGCTCTCAGTTCAGAGCTGGGAGCATCCCTCCACCTACAGACGTCCCGGGGCACAGGCCCTCCTGGGCCTCCTATGGGAGATGGGAAACATCACACTCCCCGAGGCCCCTTCACCCTTGACCCCTGGGCACAGACTGAGGACAGATGAGAACTAGCAGAGGCGGTATTAATGGGGGCTGCATCTCTCAGAACCGCCAGGGAAGGCAATGGCACCCGCTTCAGCCTGGAAAACCCCATGGACGGAGGAGCCTGGCAGGCTGCAGTCCAGGGGGTCACGAAGAGTCAGACATGACTGAGTGCCTTCACTTTCACTTTTCACTTTCCACTTTCATGCACTGGAGAAGGAAGTGGCAACCCCCTCCAGCGTTCCTGCCTGGAGAGTCCCAGGGACGGGGGAGCCGGGTGGGTTGCCGTCTGTGGGGTCGCACAGAGTCGGACACGCCTGAGGCAGCAGCAGCAGCATCTTTCATAACTGTAGGGTGTGTGTGTGAGTGTGTGTGTGGGAGAGAGAAACAGACTGGGAAACAGGGAGGTCAAGAGCAAGGACTCTGACTCCCGATTCTGCCCATCCTGGTGGGTAAAGAACCTGTGTGTGTTCAGCTGTCCCACCTGTGGGCAGGGACCGTGAGACCTCCCGGCCCACAGAAGCCCGATCAGGCAGCAGACGGGAGAAGTCACAGCCTCCGGGAAGCGTTGAGTCGTCGCACCAGGAGCATCTGGGCTGGCCGAGCTTGGGGTGGCCTGGCAGTGGCGTGGACTGCGGGGAGCTGCACGCTTCACGGCACGGCAGGAGGAGGAGGGAGAAACTGCAGGGGAGCGCGCTCCATTGGATGAAACCTTTACGAGTCTGTAGCCAAAGCACCGGCACAGGAACGATGGGCATAATGTTTAAAATCATAACTGAAACTCAGGGGAAGGGCAGTGTCGGGGGAGGGGAGTAAGAGGCACAGATTGCTGCTGCTGCTGCTGTTGCTGAGTCGCTCTGTCGTGTCCAACTCTGTGCAGCCCCACAGACGGCAGCCCACCAGGCTCCCCCGTCCCTGGGATTCTCCAGCCAAGAACACTGGAGTGGGTTGCCATTTCCTTCTCCAATGCATGAAAGTGAAAGGTGAAAGTGAAGTCACTCAGTCGTGTCCAACTCTTAGCGACCCTATGGACTGCAGCCCACCAGGCTTCTCTGTCCATGGGATCCAGGCAAGAGTACTGGAGTGGGGTGCCATTGCCTTCTCCGGAGGTACAAACTATTAGGTATAAAAGAAGCAGCAAGTATTTATTTACATCACGGGGAATACAGCTAACATGGCCTCAACGTTTTTAAAAATGTATTTGTCTTTAATTGGAGGATAATCGCTTCACGACATTCTGTTGGTTTCTGCCACACATCAGCATGAATCGGCCACAGATACACACATGTCTCCTCTCTCTTGAACCTCCCTCCCACCTCCCTCCCCATCCCAGCCCTCTAGGTCATCACAGAGTGCCAGGCTGAGCTCCCCGGGTTATGCAGCTATCTCTGTGGCTGTTCGACATCTGTCTATACAGCTATGGCCCCTAGCCCTCTCTTTTGCACGTGATGATGTATACATTCCAATGCTGCTCTCTCAGTTCACACCACCCTCTCCTGCCCCCTCACTTCTCTATGTCTGAGCCTCCATTCCTGCCCTGCAAAAATGTTAATCGGTACCATTTCTCTAGATTCCTTATATGTGATATTTGTTTTTCTCTTTCTGACTTTCTTCACTCTGTATAACACAGCCAACATTTTATAGTAACCGTCAATGGAGTATAACCTTTAAAACCGTGAATCACTCTCTTGTACATCCGAGACGCATATGGTTCAACAAGTAAACTCCAATTAAACAAAGACACTTATTTCAAAACTGAAAAAAACCTAACAGTCCCAAGACATTTAAATGCTCAATATCATGAAACTGTGACGGTTACTCTTATATTTCAACTTGATTGGTCTAAGGGATGCTCAGATAGCTGGTAAGACATGTTTCTGGACTTGTCTGGGAGGGTGCTTCCCCAAAAGATAAGCCTTTGGAATGGTGAACTGGATAAGGATCACCCTCCCAGTGGAGGTGGGTGTCATGCAAGCTCTTGAGACTCGGATGAAACAAACAGGTGAGGGAGGGTGAAGCCACTCTTTGCTTGAGCCGAGACCACATCCTCTGCCACCTCGGAAATCAGCTGCCTGGGTTGTCTGTCCTTCTCCTCAGTCTGCATTATATCACCTGTTGCCTGGTTCTCCAGATTTCCCTGGTGGCTCAGACGGTAAAGCGTCTGTCTACAATGTGAGAGACCTGGGTTCGATCCTTGGGTTGGGAAGATTCCCTGGAGAAGGAAATGGCAACCCACTCCAGTACTCTTGCCTTGAAAATCCCATAGATGGAGGAGCTTGGTGCAGGCTACTATCCATGGGGTCGCAAAGAGTTGGACATGACTGAGTGACTTCACTTTCACTTTCCTGGTTCTCCAGCTTGCAGATGGCAAATGATGTACTTCACAGCCTCTGAGAATTCGTGGGAGCTAATTCCTGTAATTGTTGTTTAATCGCTAAGTTGTGATTCTTTTGTGACCCCGTGGACTGGCGCCCTCCAGGCTCCTCTGTCCATGGAATTCTCCAGGAAAGAATACTGGAGTGGGTTGCCATTTCCTTCTCCAGGGGATCGTCCTCATCCAGGGATTGAACCCGTGTCTCCTGCTTGGCTGGTAGATTCTTTACCACTGAGCCACCTGGGAAGCCCAATTCCTATAATAGATCTCCCCTTGTGTATCTCTATGTCTGCTGTCTGTCTGTCTATCTATCTGCTGTTGGAACCATTTCTCTGGAGAACCTTAACTGACACAGAAATGCTACGGTAAATATCAGACTTTGGCTTAAAAGGAGGGGGCAGCTTGATGGGCAGCGTGAGAAGGGCTGACCCCGCGGAAGCAAGGGGACGAGGAAGGAGGTGGAAGACACACACCCAGAAACTACTTCCAAGAGGGCCCTGCGCCCCGGGGGGGCCTGGGGAGAAAAGGTGTGACCGGAACCGCTCTGTGCACCCCAGGACTTGTGTTCACCTGTGTGTGCACTCTTCATTCAGCTGTGATTTGTTAGAGCAAATACTCATTGTCTCGTGCTGGGAGAAATTAAACAGGAGTCGGTCACCGGATTTGGGCTTCCCAGGTGGTGTGTGTAGTAAAGAACCCACCTGCCAGTGCAAGAGACAGATTCAGGTTCGCTCCCTGGGTCGGGAAGATCCCCTGGAGGAGGGCATGGCAACCCACTCCAGCATTCTTACCTGGAGAGTCCCATGGACAGAGGAGCCTGGCAGGCAACAGTCCATGGGGTCGCAAAGAGTCGGACACAACTGAGGGACTTAGCACAATCAGCAAGTTTGAATATTCACACAGCTGCGGGGAGGCTCTCCCTTGAGGGGCTGAGCCCTCTGCTTTGGATCAGCAGTCCTGGCTGGCATGCCAGACCAAAACCAAAACAGGCTTGCCACTCAATCAGTTCAGTACTTCAGTGAGCAGACCAGGTAGGCTGAGCTTCGTGGTAGGGCCTGGGGAGCCAGCAGGGAACAAGAGAGAGAACGATCAGACCCTCCAGGGGCTCGCGCTGCAGCCAGTGAGCAGACAGACAGTAAAGGCGGAAGGAAGGTGCAGGCTCTGACCACTGTCCTCTTGGGCATCACAAAGGGGCTTAAATGAAGAGCCACAGCTTAGCACGCCAGAAACACAGACCTCCAGGTGGACACCACCGTGACATCCACAAGCACAGACTGTGCTTCCAACTTGGAAGGAAAACTTTTGGAAGATCGTGGGGACTTTTGAAAACAGGCCTTCTTTCATCTCTCACATGAGGAGTGGGGGACGCCCAAAGCAAGGCAGCGACCAGCTGAAGGTCCACGGTGACCCCACACAAGGCCCCCCCATTCGCCCACGTCAATCACCACTCTTTCCAACATCACCACACGCAGAGGCGCCTTCTTCACAGTGGAGAGCATCCACTTCATTCCGTTTTACTTTGTAATTAAAATGTTTATTTCACGACAACTGTTGATTCCTATGCAGTTGGAGGGAATGATACAGAGATCCCACGTATGCATCACCCAGTATCCCAAAATGGTGAATGCGAAAGTCACTCAGTCATGTCCGACTCTTTGAAACTCCACGGACTATACAATCCATGGAATTCTCCAGGTCAGAATACGGGAGTGGGCAGCCTTCCCCTTCTCCAGGGATCAAACCCAGGTCTCCCACATTGCAGGCAGAATCTTTACCAGCTGAGCCACAAGGGAAGCCCAAGAATACTGGAGTGGTTAGCCTGTCCCTTCTCCATGGGATCTTCCCAAACCAGGAATCAAACCGGGGTCTCCTGCATTGCAGGTGGATTCTTTACCAGCTGAGCGTAAGGCTTCAGTGCAGTGTCACATCCAGGAAACAGACATTGACACAGACAGGCTGGAGAGCCTCTCATCACTCGGTCAGTCCACATGCCATCAGCATGAGGGCCCCTCACCTTGCCGCTTTACATAAAGCTACACCCACTTCCTTCCTGCCTCCTCTTCCTGATCCCTGGCAACTGCTATTCTGTTCTCCATTTCCATAACTTTGTCATTTCAAGTATGTTGCATAAGTAGAATTGTGCAGCATGTCATCTTTTGGAACTGGCTACTTCACCGGCCGTCATTCCCGGGAGATGCACCCAGGCTATTGTGTGTGTCAGCAGTTCGTTCCTGTCTGTTGCTGAGTGAGGTTCCGTGCTGCGGGTGGACCACAGCTTGACGACTCACCTGTTGAAGGAAATCCAGGTTGTTGCCAGTTCGGGGCTATTTTCAGTTAAACTGCTATAAACATTCGTGTACAGTTTTTGTGTGAGCCTAAGTTTTCATTTTCTGGGATAAATGCCCAGGAGTGAAACTGCTGGGTCATATAGTAGTTGCATGGTTAATGTTTTGAGAAACTTCCAAAGTACTTTTTCAGAGCAGCTGTGTCGTTTTACATTTCCACGAGCCATGAATAATTCAATTTCCCCACATCTTCATCAGCATTTGGTGTTGTCACTAATGTGTATTTTAGACATTCTGGTAGGTGTGTGGCCATACGTTGGACTGCAGTCTGCATTTCTCTGGGGGCTGATGAGGCTGAGCATTCTTCATGCGCTTATTTCTGTTCCGTGTGTTCTCCCTGGTGGAATGTCTGTGCACATCTTTTGTTCATTTCCTAGTTGACCTGCTTGGTTTTTTCTTACTGTTGGGATTTAGAAGTTCTTTACGTGTTCTCGATACCAGTCCTTGGTCAGTTAAGTGGTTTCGGACTGTTCTGGTCTGTCATTTGTGTTTGTTATTCTCTTGACCCAGTCTTTCACAGCAAATGTTTTTAAAATTTGAAGATGCTCAGNGCTTGGGGTGGCCTGGCAGTGGCGTGGACTGCGGGGGGCTGCACGCTTCACGGCACGGCAGGAGGAGGAGGGAGAAACTGCAGGGGAGCGCGCTCCATTGGATGAAACCTTTACGAGTCTGTAGCCAAAGCACCGGCACAGGAACGATGGGCATAATGTTTAAAATCATAACTGAAACTCAGGGGAAGGGCAGTGTCGGGGGAGGGGAGTAAGAGGCACAGATTGCTGCTGCTGCTGCTGTTGCTGAGTCGCTCTGTCGTGTCCAACTCTGTGCAGCCCCACAGACGGCAGCCCACCAGGCTCCCCCGTCCCTGGGATTCTCCAGCCAAGAACACTGGAGTGGGTTGCCATTTCCTTCTCCAATGCATGAAAGTGAAAGGTGAAAGTGAAGTCACTCAGTCGTGTCCAACTCTTAGCGACCCTATGGACTGCAGCCCACCAGGCTTCTCTGTCCATGGGATCCAGGCAAGAGTACTGGAGTGGGGTGCCATTGCCTTCTCCGGAGGTACAAACTATTAGGTATAAAAGAAGCAGCAAGTATTTATTTACATCACGGGGAATACAGCTAACATGGCCTCAACGTTTTTAAAAATGTATTTGTCTTTAATTGGAGGATAATCGCTTCACGACGTTCTGTTGGTTTCTGCCACACATCAGCATGAATCGGCCACAGATACACACATGTCTCCTCTCTCTTGAACCTCCCTCCCACCTCCCTCCCCATCCCAGCCCTCTAGGTCATCACAGAGTGCCAGGCTGAGCTCCCCGGGTTATGCAGCTATCTCTGTGGCTGTTCGACATCTGTCTATACAGCTATGGCCCCTAGCCCTCTCTTTTGCACGTGATGATGTATACATTCCAATGCTGCTCTCTCAGTTCACACCACCCTCTCCTGCCCCCTCACTTCTCTATGTCTGAGCCTCCATTCCTGCCCTGCAAAAATGTTAATCGGTACCATTTCTCTAGATTCCTTACATGTGATATTTGTTTTTCTCTTTCTGACTTTCTTCACTCTGTATAACACAGCCAACATTTTATAGTAACCGTCAATGGAGTATAACCTTTAAAACCGTGAATCACTCTCTTGTACATCCGAGACGCATATGGTTCAACAAGTAAACTCCAATTAAACAAAGACACTTATTTCAAAACTGAAAAAAACCTAACAGTCCCAAGACATTTAAATGCTCAATATCATGAAACTGTGACGGTTACTCTTATATTTCAACTTGATTGGTCTAAGGGATGCTCAGATAGCTGGTAAGACATGTTTCTGGACTTGTCTGGGAGGGTGCTTCCCCAAAAGATAAGCCTTTGGAATGGTGAACTGGATAAGGATCACCCTCCCAGTGGAGGTGGGTGTCATGCAAGCTCTTGAGACTCGGATGAAACAAACAGGTGAGGGAGGGTGAAGCCACTCTTTGCTTGAGCCGAGACCACATCCTCTGCCACCTCGGAAATCAGCTGCCTGGGTTGTCTGTCCTTCTCCTCAGTCTGCATTATATCACCTGTTGCCTGGTTCTCCAGATTTCCCTGGTGGCTCAGACGGTAAAGCGTCTGTCTACAATGTGAGAGACCTGGGTTCGATCCTTGGGTTGGGAAGATTCCCTGGAGAAGGAAATGGCAACCCACTCCAGTACTCTTGCCTTGAAAATCCCATAGATGGAGGAGCTTGGTGCAGGCTACTATCCATGGGGTCGCAAAGAGTTGGACATGACTGAGTGACTTCACTTTCACTTTCCTGGTTCTCCAGCTTGCAGATGGCAAATGATGTACTTCACAGCCTCTGAGAATTCGTGGGAGCTAATTCCTGTAATTGTTGTTTAATCGCTAAGTTGTGATTCTTTTGTGACCCCGTGGACTGGCGCCCTCCAGGCTCCTCTGCCCATGGAATTCTCCAGGAAAGAATACTGGAGTGGGTTGCCATTTCCTTCTCCAGGGGATCGTCCTCATCCAGGGATTGAACCCGTGTCTCCTGCTTGGCTGGTAGATTCTTTACCACTGAGCCACCTGGGAAGCCCAATTCCTATAATAGATCTCCCCTTGTGTATCTCTATGTCTGCTGTCTGTCTGTCTATCTATCTGCTGTTGGAACCATTTCTCTGGAGAACCTTAACTGACACAGAAATGCTACGGTAAATATCAGACTTTGGCTTAAAAGGAGGGGGCAGCTTGATGGGCAGCGTGAGAAGGGCTGACCCCGCGGAAGCAAGGGGACGAGGAAGGAGGTGGAAGACACACACCCAGAAACTACTTCCAAGAGGGCCCTGCGCCCCGGGGGGGCCTGGGGAGAAAAGGTGTGACCGGAACCGCTCTGTGCACCCCAGGACTTGTGTTCACCTGTGTGTGCACTCTTCATTCAGCTGTGATTTGTTAGAGCAAATACTCATTGTCTCGTGCTGGGAGAAATTAAACAGGAGTCGGTCACCGGATTTGGGCTTCCCAGGTGGTGTGTGTAGTAAAGAACCCACCTGCCAGTGCAAGAGACAGATTCAGGTTCGCTCCCTGGGTCGGGAAGATCCCCTGGAGGAGGGCATGGCAACCCACTCCAGCATTCTTACCTGGAGAGTCCCATGGACAGAGGAGCCTGGCAGGCAACAGTCCATGGGGTCGCAAAGAGTCGGACACAACTGAGGGACTTAGCACAATCAGCAAGTTTGAATATTCACACAGCTGCGGGGAGGCTCTCCCGTGAGGGGCTGAGCCCTCTGCTTTGGATCAGCAGTCCTGGCTGGCATGCCAGACCAAAACCAAAACAGGCTTGCCACTCAATCAGTTCAGTACTTCAGTGAGCAGACCAGGTAGGCTGAGCTTCGTGGTAGGGCCTGGGGAGCCAGCAGGGAACAAGAGAGAGAACGATCAGACCCTCCAGGGGCTCGCGCTGCAGCCAGTGAGCAGACAGACAGTAAAGGCGGAAGGAAGGTGCAGGCTCTGACCACTGTCCTCTTGGGCATCACAAAGGGGCTTAAATGAAGAGCCACAGCTTAGCACGCCAGAAACACAGACCTCCAGGTGGACACCACCGTGACATCCACAAGCACAGACTGTGCTTCCAACTTGGAAGGAAAACTTTTGGAAGATCGTGGGGACTTTTGAAAACAGGCCTTCTTTCATCTCTCACATGAGGAGTGGGGGACGCCCAAAGCAAGGCAGCGACCAGCTGAAGGTCCACGGTGACCCCACACAAGGCCCCCCCATTCGCCCACGTCAATCACCACTCTTTCCAACATCACCACACGCAGAGGCGCCTTCTTCACAGTGGAGAGCATCCACTTCATTCCGTTTTACTTTGTAATTAAAATGTTTATTTCACGACAACTGTTGATTCCTATGCAGTTGGAGGGAATGATACAGAGATCCCACGTATGCATCACCCAGTATCCCAAAATGGTGAATGCGAAAGTCACTCAGTCATGTCCGACTCTTTGAAACTCCACGGACTATACAATCCATGGAATTCTCCAGGTCAGAATACGGGAGTGGGCAGCCTTCCCCTTCTCCAGGGATCAAACCCAGGTCTCCCACATTGCAGGCAGAATCTTTACCAGCTGAGCCACAAGGGAAGCCCAAGAATACTGGAGTGGTTAGCCTGTCCCTTCTCCATGGGATCTTCCCAAACCAGGAATCAAACCGGGGTCTCCTGCATTGCAGGTGGATTCTTTACCAGCTGAGCGTAAGGCTTCAGTGCAGTGTCACATCCAGGAAACAGACATTGACACAGACAGGCTGGAGAGCCTCTCATCACTCGGTCAGTCCACATGCCATCAGCATGAGGGCCCCTCACCTTGCCGCTTTACATAAAGCTACACCCACTTCCTTCCTGCCTCCTCTTCCTGATCCCTGGCAACTGCTATTCTGTTCTCCATTTCCATAACTTTGTCATTTCAAGTATGTTGCATAAGTAGAATTGTGCAGCATGTCATCTTTTGGAACTGGCTACTTCACCGGCCGTCATTCCCGGGAGATGCACCCAGGCTATTGTGTGTGTCAGCAGTTCGTTCCTGTCTGTTGCTGAGTGAGGTTCCGTGCTGCGGGTGGACCACAGCTTGACGACTCACCTGTTGAAGGAAATCCAGGTTGTTGCCAGTTCGGGGCTATTTTCAGTTAAACTGCTATAAACATTCGTGTACAGTTTTTGTGTGAGCCTAAGTTTTCATTTTCTGGGATAAATGCCCAGGAGTGAAACTGCTGGGTCATATAGTAGTTGCATGGTTAATGTTTTGAGAAACTTCCAAAGTACTTTTTCAGAGCAGCTGTGTCGTTTTACATTTCCACGAGCCATGAATAATTCAATTTCCCCACATCTTCATCAGCATTTGGTGTTGTCACTAATGTGTATTTTAGACATTCTGGTAGGTGTGTGGCCATACGTTGGACTGCAGTCTGCATTTCTCTGGGGGCTGATGAGGCTGAGCATTCTTCATGCGCTTATTTCTGTTCCGTGTGTTCTCCCTGGTGGAATGTCTGTGCACATCTTTTGTTCATTTCCTAGTTGACCTGCTTGGTTTTTTCTTACTGTTGGGATTTAGAAGTTCTTTACGTGTTCTCGATACCAGTCCTTGGTCAGTTAAGTGGTTTCGGACTGTTCTGGTCTGTCATTTGTGTTTGTTATTCTCTTGACCCAGTCTTTCACAGCAAATGTTTTTAAAATTTGAAGATGCTCAGCTTATTAATTTTCCTTTTTAAGGTTGCATTTGAGGTATCAACTCTAAGAACTTTTTGCCAAGCCTAAGATATAATCTTTCTCTTCTTTTTTTCCCCCAAAGTTTACAGTTTTAGATTTTATGTTTAGTGTGTGATCTGTTTTGAGTTAATATTTTATAAACAGAAATACTTAGGCTGAGGTTCATTTTTTTGCCTTTTAATGTCCAGTTGCTACATTTGTTAAAAAGTCTATCTTTCCTCCATTGAATTGTTTTTGTCCTTTATCAAAACCGGCTGAGAATATTTGCATGGATCTATTTCTATGTTCTCCATTCTAGTCCATTGACCTATATGTCTGTCCCTTTGCCAAAATCATATTATATTGATTACTGTAGCTAAACAGTAAGTCTTGGAGTAGGATTGATTGATTCCTTCTACTTTCTTCTGCTGCACATTATTTTAGCTATTGGTTACTTTGCTCACCACATACATTTTAGAAAAATTTTGTCTCTAGCTATAAAAATTCCTGCTGGGGTTTTTGTGGGGATTACTTTCAACCTATATACTGATTTGGGGAGAATTGGAATCTCAGCTGTGTTGATTCTTACAACACATAAACCTGGTGTGTCTCTCCATTTATTTAGATCAGCTTTGATTTCTTTCACCCACATTGTGTGGTTTTCAGCATGCAAGTCCTGTATATGTGTTGTTAGATTTATATACCCAAGAATTTCCACTTTAGAGATTAATTGTAAATGGTGGTGTGTTTTAAACTGGGGGGTTTGTGTGTTCATTGATAATATATATAAATGCAATTGATTTTTGTATATTCATCTTGTATCCTGTTGCCTTGCTGAACGCACACACAAGTCTTCAGAATTAAA
>SJYW01045278.1:97761-144439 GCA_006410735.1 Raphicerus campestris
GTGGGCAGGAAGGCGCTATCTACACAGAGGACACCAAGGCAAAGGCAGGGAGCTTTCATTTTGGTTTTTATTAATTCTCACAACTCCCCACGCGGACAGTGGGAGGAACCGGGTCTGCAGGGTCAGCAGATCCTCCGATGAACAGAATGTGCAGCTCTTTCCAGCGTGATTAGGTTTGCTTTTTTTTAATCTGTGAATTGTTGGGTCAATTCCCAGCATTATGAAGAGCCAGGTCTTGTTCATCTTGGCGTCCAAATGATGTTTTCGAAATCGGAACTACAATAAAGCAGTAACAAGACGAAAGAAGCAACATCCTGTTTTATGGAGGGTCTGATTAAAAAAAAAAAAACGTGAGAAAAAACACTCTGTGTGCAGAGTAAATATTTACCCCCCCCACCCCACCCCACTGTTGGGAGATCGAGTATCTGACCAGGACATGAGAAGACGAGTCTCAGGATGGACACATCACCCCCTTCCCTCCCCGAGGCCTTGGCATGACTCACTGGTCACGTTGCCTGGTACCATGCAGTCCCCACCCTCCTGAGGGCTGCGGCAGACGGAATGTCAGCACAGATGGAGAAGAGCTCAATGAAGCACAGGTTGTGGGGACCTTGACCCGAGAGGATGTGCATTTTTAGCAGGTCAGCTGGAGGTGAGAGTCATCCGCCTTCCCCATTCACAGACCCGGGTTCATGACCTGGTCCTGAGATCAGGGTGCTGGAGGCCCTCCTGGAGGTTCTTCCAGTCCCTGGGTGTTGAAAAGGTGGGTGTCGACACAGCCCCCCCCCAGTCTGCAGTGAGAGCACACGTCTGGGCTGTCCTTCCCAGGAGATGGGCCCCCATACTGTCACATTTATGTCCCCTGGAGGTCTGCGGATCGCGGCTGGTCTCCAGGACCCCTGCCTACAGATGGGGAAACGGGGAAATCAGGCTATTTGCTGCTGTTGTTTTTTTGTGTTGTGTTTCATCAAATCGGAGATGGGTCTCCTAGTTCTATCTGCTTCTATGCCTGCAGGCCCCTCCCAGCCTGGGCAGGCATGAGGGCACCCCTCTCACTCCCCTGGATCCCCACCTGTCACCCTGACTGCGGCGCTCTCTCCCGGGGGTCATTGTGAAGGTCACTATTTGGCGGTAGGTTATGATGATGCCAGTATGTCCAAAGGTTTTTTTTTCAACTCGTAAAATTCTGAAACGGTGACAACTGTTAGCAAATGATGGTCTCACTTCCATTTTGGTGGTGTTTTGAGCACACTGTCAGGGCTGTTTGCATTGTTAAGGGGCAGGGAGTTCCGCTCAGAAGGGGGAAACGCTGAGGGCGTGCCCTGGTCTCACTTCGGGGGGAGGGACGGGGTTTGGGGCGAGGCTGGATCAGCGTTCAGGCACGCTGCTCCTCTGTCACCACTGGTGGATCTTCGGGTCCCCTCTCTGCACCCTGCACTCTGCCCTGAAGGGCGACTGTCCCCAGCAGGGTGTCCCCAGCAGGAGCCCCAGGCTTCACTGCGTCTCCTTCTTGGCTCTGCTGGGACCCGCGGGTGCTTTCCTGAAGCGTCCAGGTTCCCAGGTGATGGGGCCCTGCAGGGACCGTGCACTGGGGGGCACCTGCCTCGGGGGGCGTTTGCTGAAGGGCAGCTCAGAGGAGGCCCACACTGCCGGCACCTTCTCTGGGAGCTGCCACGAGCCCCTGCTCCAATCACCTGCCGCCGAGAGCAGCGGAGACGGGTGGCCACACGGCTGCCTCCCCTGTGTCCGTGCCTGGTCCCTGAGGCCAGGCACCGTCCCGGCCGCCCTGAGGGCCTGGCCGTCCCGGGCACAGCACCGCTCCTGGAGCCATTCTCCTGCGGTTTCTTTGACCTCCTCAGGCTTAGCCGGGGCTCCTCCAGGAAAGCACCCCTCCTCCAAAGTGCCTTCTCCCAGGGCTCCTATTCTGAGCTCATTCAGATGTCTGACTAAGCCAAGGGTCTCTCGGCCTCTGCCTGCCCCCAGCACCCACGCGTCACTCTGCATAGCCTCCTTGGGGGACCAGGCAGGTGGAGGAGGGGTGGGAATGTGGGGGGCGGGCTGTCTCCCCCGCCCGTCCCCTCCCTGGCTGAAATTTCACTCTCAGCTGGTTTGAGAACCGGGGACCCAGGCCACCGGCTCAGCTGAGCTTCCGCTGACCACGCACTCGGTGTTTTGAAACAGATACTGAAGAACCGTGGGGAGCCAGGGTTGTGCAGAGAAAACCTTCTCCCCGACTTTCTCTGCGGAGGGGGTGGGAATAGGCACGTGTGAAGGAGACCCAGCCTCCCTCCCGCTTGGTCCCCGCCCCAAAGCCCGTCACCTGGTTAAAATATAAACCAGACAGACACACAAAACTCGTGCCGTGGGGTCAGCAGAGCATGGCGGTGCCCCAGGTCTGCTCACTCCGGGACCCTGCAGGCAGCCTATGGACGGGGAGCTGAGGCTGGAGGCGGTTTTACACAGATGGCCTGGCCGGTTGCCACAAAGCCCCGCGAGAAAGGCAGCAGCAGGGTTTTATCCCCATTCCACAGCTGGGGAGACTGAGGCCTCAAGGCCAGTCCCTGACGGTGACTGTGCCTGCTTGCTCCGGGATGTCGTGCGATGCACGCTGCAAACAACAGCTGTGGGCCCACCAAGAGGAGAGAGAAGGCACCAGTGAAAATGGAACTGGAGCCACCCCTGTCTCTGGGGCCCCAGCTGTTCACACCTTGGTGAGCAGGCTGTGTCCTCTGAGGCTTGGGGTGGGGGGCACCTTACTCAGGACGGGGAAAGTCAGGCCTCCACGCCCTCCTCTGTCCTCCAGTCCCAAGCCTCCAGTCCCAAGCTCCGGGCCTGGGCCGGCTGCACCCTGCAGGGAGCGCAGACAGCCCCCCACTTCCTGGGTCAGGAGGTCCACCCACCGACGGCAGCTGCCTCCCCTGGGCTGGGCGCTCAGAGCTCCGGCTGCCTCTCACTCAACCTGCCGCCTTCCCAGCAGGTGATGTGGGTTGCGTAGCGATGCCGGGAAAAACTCACTCGCCTGGGTGAAGCACGCAGACCGGCGCTGACGCCAGCGAGGAGTGAGTGCTGAGCGCAGCTGCGCACGTGAAGCCCACTAAGGAGCCCAAGACGGGCCCCTGTCCACTCACAGGGGCCACACCAAGGGGCGCTCTGAAGGCGCCTGCCCCTTGAGCCTGACCGGGGGAGTCCGGAAGGTGTGGAGCGGGCAGGGGCTGGGTGCTCGGCCACCCCCGTGGCCAGAACACCTGCTGACCTTTTCTCTTTACATATTCGTGGGTGCGGCAGCCAAAGCCTTATCGGAGGGGTTCCCAGTCCAAGTCCACCTGGCGCCAATCCTGAGCCTCTCTTCCCATGAACGATGTCTGGAGACCTCTCGGCCTGGAATGTCTCAGTGAGCAGAGCTGGACCACGGCGTGGGAAGCAAGACACATCCAACATCCAGCCCAGAGAGAAGGCNGGGACCCTGCAGGCAGCCTATGGACGGGGAGCTGAGGCTGGAGGCGGTTTTACACAGATGGCCTGGCCGGTTGCCACAAAGCCCCGTGAGAAAGGCAGCAGCAGGGTTTTATCCCCATTCCACAGCTGGGGAGACTGAGGCCTCAAGGCCAGTCCCTGACGGTGACTGTGCCTGCTTGCTCCGGGATGTCGTGCGATGCACGCTGCAAACAACAGCTGTGGGCCCACCAAGAGGAGAGAGAAGGCACCAGTGAAAATGGAACTGGAGCCACCCCTGTCTCTGGGGCCCCAGCTGTTCACACCTTGGTGAGCAGGCTGTGTCCTCTGAGGCTTGGGGTGGGGGGCACCTTACTCAGGACGGGGAAAGTCAGGCCTCCACGCCCTCCTCTGTCCTCCAGTCCCAAGCCTCCAGTCCCAAGCTCCGGGCCTGGGCCGGCTGCACCCTGCAGGGAGTGCAGACAGCCCCCCACTTCCTGGGTCAGGAGGTCCACCCACCCGACGGCAGCTGCCTCCCCTGGGCTGGGCGCTCAGAGCTCCGGCTGCCTCTCACTCAACCTGCCGCCTTCCCAGCAGGTGATGTGGGTTGCGTAGCGATGCCGGGAAAAACTCACACGCCTGGGTGAAGCACGCAGACCGGCGCTGACGCCAGCGAGGAGTGAGTGCTGAGCGCAGCTGCGCACGTGAAGCCCACTAAGGAGCCCAAGACGGGCCCCTGTCCACTCACAGGGGCCACACCAAGGGGCGCTCTGAAGGCGCCTGCCCCTTGAGCCTGACCGGGGGAGTCCGGAAGGTGTGGAGCGGGCAGGGGCTGGGTGCTCGGCCACCCCCGTGGCCAGAACACCTGCTGACCTTTTCTCTTTACATATTCGTGGGTGCGGCAGCCAAAGCCTTATCGGAGGGGTTCCCAGTCCAAGTCCACCTGGCGCCAATCCTGAGCCTCTCTTCCCATGAACGATGTCTGGAGACCTCTCGGCCTGGAATGTCTCAGTGAGCAGAGCTGGACCACGGCGTGGGAAGCAAGACACATCCAACATCCAGCCCAGAGAGAAGGCTGGGAGCGCCACAACTCAGCCCTTCCAGCAACACCGAGGAGCCAGAGTCCCTAGAAACTCGGCACCCGCCAGCTCTGTTCACGCACGCGCAAGAGCGGAAGTGTCCACCAAAGGGGACACGTTCTACAGCAAAATCTAGAGCAGCAGGGAGGTTGGGACTCCAGAGCTTCCATCTCCTTCTTGCCCCTCTGATACGGCGTCTCAGGATTCTGGTAAGCTCATCTCTAAACGCCCTGGGGTTTTATCGTTGCCCGAGAAGATGTGTCCAATCCGCCACATCCCAGCTGGAAGCATCTTGTGTAAGAACACCCCAAGGTGGCCTCGGGCCTGGCGGTGAGGGACCTGCAGCTGCAGCGGGCCACCTCCCTCCCACTCCCTGGGCACGCTGGGCTCTGGGGAGCACTAAGTTCCTACGGCCCCTGCAGTCCCGCAGTGTCCTCCCTTGAATCAAACCTTGATCTTTGAAGCCTCGAGTTTTGTAGATTTACACTGGCCTGAAGGGACCAAGAAAGGACTCAGTGAGGCCGGGAGTCTCCCCGGCAGCTCTGAACACAGCAGGGAAGGGTCGGATTGCTCACCCCTCTGGCTGCCCCTTGGAAGGGACTCCCAGACCACGGCGAAATTTGCAGACTCCTGAGGTCAGAAGGGCTACAGGGTGGGCCCCGGCTGGGGGTGGGGTCACGGCTTCTGCCCCCTCCCCACTGCCCAAGGGGGCTTTGTAAAGTAGGGGCTCAGATTGTGAAGGATTTGTGCCTGTATTCAGGTTTATTTTATTTTTTGCTCTAAGCGGGACATTTTGCTTTGAAGGGAGAGGTAACTGTGGAACTAGAGGCCAGAGAGGCTGGACACGTGCCTGCAGTGGAGTGGACACTCACCCCGAGCTAGAGGGCCTCCCTTTCGGGCAGTGGTCCTGCTGTCGGCCAGGCGGCCTGGCTCAACTGCTAATGGTGATGTCTGCTTTCAGTCAGGAGGAGGCCAGCGGGTTCTTCTCCTTGCACAAGGCCTGACACGGTGCTGGGAGAACGAGCTGCCTAGACGGCCTCCTCCAGCTGTTGCTAAGTGGAACCCGGAAGTGTGGCAGTTTTATCCAGAGCTTTTTCTGTGATATGTGTTCAGGGGCCCCTGGAATGGTCCCCTCGGCTTTGTCAGTTCCAGAGACCCAGATGGACACCCCTTGTGCTATTGAAAGGCGCTTCTCATGGCCGCCTAGGTATTACTGCCTCTTTCCACGTTTCCATGGAAAACTTGTGAATGAAAATGTTAATTTAAGAAACTGCCTGGTTAGGTAGAGGGAGGGAGACATAGATAGGTGAGCCCTCAGACAATACAGTAGGTAGAGAGTGGCTATCAAACTGCTAACTGGGGTATCACTGTTCTCATCACTGGACCTGGAGGCCTGGACCTGGAGAAGCGGGCTTCCGCTGAGCATGTGTCCACACAGGGGAGGGATCCAGGGGCCAAGAGTCAGGCTTCGTGGGTCCGCAGATATGACCTGGGTTCTCGCCTTGGACTTTGGCCTCGGGTCTCCCGACTCTCGGGTGCGGGTACCTGGGTGCCCACCTGCACGGACACTCCCTGTTCCTTGCGCCTCTGTGGTCGCCCCTGGCAGGCCTCTGCCCTGGGCTTGGGCACGGGAGGCTCACAGGGCCTGGCCACCAGAAGTAGACACAGGGGCCGATCAGTCTGCAGGGACGCAAGACACCCCTCCAGCTCTAGGAGGAGGGGGCGCGGACTTTGTGATTCGCAAATCAAGAACATTCTCTGTGGCCGCCCCATCCGTAAGTTTTCCATGATTGCATCTGGCATTCCCTCTAATCAGCCCCTGGAGAACGACCGTGACCTTTGCTGTCTTCATGACCTCCAAAGGCCTCAAGGACCCTGTGGGACAGCGTAGGACATGGCGAGATGTCATTGCCAAGACAGCAGCTCTGCCTTCCAAGGTCTCAGCAAGAAGTCCAGGTGTGTGTGTGTGCATGCATGTGTTTGCATGTGTGTGTACGCATCTGTCCAGCTGCGCACACGTGTGTGTGTGTGTGCGTGTGTGTGCATGTGTGTACACATCTGTCCAGGTGCGTGCGTGTGTGTGTGTGTGTGTGTGTGTGTGTGTGTGTGTGTGTACGCATCTGTCCATCTGTGCTTGCTGTATTCCACGGCCCCTGGGTCTCATGCCACAGGGCGCTGCACCCAGGTCCCTTCTAGGAGCCAGCAAAGTGAAGGAGGATGAGGACAGGCTGGCTTTTCTGGAGCGCCTGCCTTTCTTGTGGGCTCGGGAATAGGAGTAAAGACTGGTGAGAAGGGTCAGGGTCCACCACGTTCTGGCACAGACCCCACCCTCCAGAACCCTGTCTGGAGGCGGCACGGGGTCTGCATGGCCCCTCACCGTGGACAGCTCCGTCCATCTGGCCCAGTGCCAGCTGTCCCCCCATGAGCTGTGCCTCTGGAGCCTCAGGGTGGTAAGCAGGTGGCTTGCAGCTCCCTGGCTGGAGCCCTTTACCTGGGCGTCACCCTAGCTCCTCTGATGCCTGCGGACATAGTGAGGAGGCCAGCAGGTGGGGAGTGGGACTTCCTGCCCCACGTGGAGCGTGTCTGCACCGTCCCCCTGCCTGCCTGGGCCAGAGTCTCCTTCTTGGCCACAGACCATGGCCTCCGTGGGGCCTCTGCCCCAGGGCTCCCTCCTTACCTGCACACACAGGCATCGTACCCTCACCCTCGCCCAGCTGCACAGACCAGACTGTGGGGGGGCGGGACAGCTGTGGGGGGTGGGTCAGCTGCCGTGGAATTCGTCATCAGGGAGACCTAAGGCACACAGAACAGACAGTGACCCACCAGGAGATAAATGTACGTGGGCACAGAGGTTGTGTCCAGGGGAAGCAAGGAATTCCACCCGGGAAAGCTCTGCCGGGCTGGCCCTGGCTGGCGCTGACCTCGGGGTAGGACATAGGATGGGGGGCTGATGGGGGCCGAGGGTGGCAGACGGGCACATGGAGCGGCTGAGGGCAGCTTTCCCAGACCTGGGCCTGCTGAACACGCTCAACCACATCAGCACTGGTGGTTCTAGAAAGTTCTAGGGTCACGCACAGCCTGACACGTCTCACATCCCTGCTGATCCCCTTTAAAGTGACGCAACTGTTATTTTTGCAACCAGTACCAACTTTCTCAGGCCGTGCTCATGCTGCAGTGTAGAGAAAAGAGACGGAAGCCGGGGGCTGCAGGGACGTCTTTATTGTTCCTGGGAGGGGAGCAGTATACAGAGCCACACTGCGGTCACTGAGCTCGTTAAAGACATCTCAATAAATAAAACAGACAAGCCACATATACACCGAACAGAAAATACTTAAAAAAAGGTTAGCTGAGCGAACCATAGAGGAAGAGAAAGGCGAGAGGTGAGGATTCCAGGCTAACTTGAGACAGTCATGCAGAGGCTGGGGTTAGGGGTGGGGGTGTAGCTCGAGGTTCCTTTGTTAAGAGCCTTGGTCCAGTTGAAACAGAATGTGCAGGAAGGCATTTCTGGTTTATTTTTTAAAAAATATACACTAAAGAAAAGGCACTTAGAGGGAAATACAAAATTAAAATCCTCGTAAATGTGTTCCTGAATTCAGCGATCTTCAGAATCAATCCCCACCCCCTCAAAAAATAAAAATTAAAAAAATAGAACCCAGGGTTGGGTCTATGAACACTCTCAAACAGCGGCAAGGATGGCACCGTGAGCTATCCAGCGAGATGGACCGTGAGAGATGGACCGGCGAGATGGACCATGAGCGCCACTTCCTGCGGGGGGGTCGTCTTGGGGGCGGAGGCCGCGTGGTCCAGGGAGGCTGCTGCTGGCCCTTGTCTGGACACCGTGCGGGAGCGCCGAGATGAGGGGCTGGGGGGCTTTCTGGAGGTTGTTCGAGTTTCAGAAGTTGCAGAGTTGGATGTTCCCCGATGCCAGTTGCACTCAGCCCCCCGAGAGTCTGGAAGACAAGGTGCAGGGAGGTTGAGAGGCTGCTGCAGCCCTCCTGTCCTGGGGCTGTGAGGCCGCTTCACCCCGTGGCCTCCCCGCGACAGGACGTGACAGCTGTGAGCTGCTCTGATACCTGCCTGCCCCATCCTCCCGGCAGGAGCTGGACAGTCAGCCGTGGTCAGATCTACCAGGGACCCAAGCCCAGCCCATTTCCACCTCCACCCTCTGCTGCCACGCCCAGACCCAGAGGGCCGGATGCCCTGCGTCCCGCGCCACCAGCGCCGCATCCTGCACAGTACCCCGCAGGCCGCTGCCGCCCATGGAGGAGCCGCCCCTAGGCGGGCTCCCATGGATAAAAGCGGTGCCCCTGGAAAGGGAAGGGGTTAGGGTGAGGTGCCTGCTGGGGCTGCAGGGTCACAGTGAGACCAAAGCCAGCCACGGTTGGGGCAGCGGGGCGTAAGGAGGCAGAGCAACGGGGAGGCCGCGGAGTTGGGGCTGGCAAAGGGAGAAGACTGTTTAAACCCAGGCTTTAAAAAAACGCGCTTATTTCTTACGCTGCTCGGGTCTTAGCTGCAGCGCACAGGCTCAGCAGTTGTGGGGGATGGCCTTAGTTGCCCTGTGGTGTGGGGGATCTTAGCTTCCTGACCAGGGACCGAACCTGAGTCCCCTGCATTGCAAGGCAGNGCCCGAGAAGATGTGTCCAATCCGCCACATCCCAGCTGGAAGCATCTTGTGTAAGAACACCCCAAGGTGGCCTCGGGCCTGGCGGTGAGGGACCTGCAGCTGCAGCGGGCCACCTCCCTCCCACTCCCTGGGCACGCTGGGCTCTGGGGAGCACTAAGTTCCTACGGCCCCTGCAGTCCCGCAGTGTCCTCCCTTGAATCAAACCTTGATCTTTGAAGCCTCGAGTTTTGTAGATTTACACTGGCCTGAAGGGACCAAGAAAGGACTCAGTGAGGCCGGGAGTCTCCCCGGCAGCTCTGAACACAGCAGGGAAGGGTCGGATTGCTCACCCCTCTGGCTGCCCCTTGGAAGGGACTCCCAGACCACGGCGAAATTTGCAGACTCCTGAGGTCAGAAGGGCTACAGGGTGGGCCCCGGCTGGGGGTGGGGTCACGGCTTCTGCCCCCTCCCCACTGCCCAAGGGGGCTTTGTAAAGTAGGGGCTCAGATTGTGAAGGATTTGTGCCTGTATTCAGGTTTATTTTATTTTTTGCTCTAAGCGGGACATTTTGCTTTGAAGGGAGAGGTAACTGTGGAACTAGAGGCCAGAGAGGCTGGACACGTGCCTGCAGTGGAGTGGACACTCACCCCGAGCTAGAGGGCCTCCCTTTCGGGCAGTGGTCCTGCTGTCGGCCAGGCGGCCTGGCTCAACTGCTAATGGTGATGTCTGCTTTCAGTCAGGAGGAGGCCAGCGGGTTCTTCTCCTTGCACGAGGCCTGACACGGTGCTGGGAGAACGAGCTGCCTAGACGGCCTCCTCCAGCTGTTGCTAAGTGGAACCCGGAAGTGTGGCAGTTTTATCCAGAGCTTTTTCTGTGATATGTGTTCAGGGGCCCCTGGAATGGTCCCCTCGGCTTTGTCAGTTCCAGAGACCCAGATGGACACCCCTTGTGCTATTGAAAGGCGCTTCTCATGGCCGCCTAGGTATTACTGCCTCTTTCCACGTTTCCATGGAAAACTTGTGAATGAAAATGTTAATTTAAGAAACTGCCTGGTTAGGTAGAGGGAGGGAGACATAGATAGGTGAGCCCTCAGACAATACAGTAGGTAGAGAGTGGCTATCAAACTGCTAACTGGGGTATCACTGTTCTCATCACTGGACCTGGAGGCCTAGACCTGGAGAAGCGGGCTTCCGCTGAGCACGTGTCCACACAGGGGAGGGATCCAGGGGCCAAGAGTCAGGCTTCGTGGGTCCGCAGATATGACCTGGGTTCTCGCCTTGGACTTTGGCCTCGGGTCTCCCGACTCTCGGGTGCGGGTACCTGGGTGCCCACCTGCACGGACACTCCCTGTTCCTTGCGCCTCTGTGGTCGCCCCTGGCAGGCCTCTGCCCTGGGCTTGGGCACGGGAGGCTCACAGGGCCTGGCCACCAGAAGTAGACACAGGGGCCGATCAGTCTGCAGGGACGCAAGACACCCCTCCAGCTCTAGGAGGAGGGGGCGTGGACTTTGTGATTCGCAAATCAAGAACATTCTCTGTGGCCGCCCCATCCGTAAGTTTTCCATGATTGCATCTGGCATTCCCTCTAATCAGCCCCTGGAGAACGACCGTGACCTTTGCTGTCTTCATGACCTCCAAAGGCCTCAAGGACCCTGTGGGACAGCGTAGGACATGGCGAGACGTCATTGCCAAGACAGCAGCTCTGCCTTCCAAGGTCTCAGCAAGAAGTCCAGGTGTGTGTGTGTGCATGCATGTGTTTGCATGTGTGTGTACGCATCTGTCCAGCTGCGCACACGTGTGTGTGTGTGTGCGTGTGTGTGCATGTGTGTACACATCTGTCCAGGTGCGTGCGTGTGTGTGTGTGTGTGTGTGTGTGTGTGTGTGTGTGTGTACGCATCTGTCCATCTGTGCTTGCTGTATTCCACGGCCCCTGGGTCTCATGCCACAGGGCGCTGCACCCAGGTCCCTTCTAGGAGCCAGCAAAGTGAAGGAGGATGAGGACAGGCTGGCTTTTCTGGAGCGCCTGCCTTTCTTGTGGGCTCGGGAATAGGAGTAAAGACTGGTGAGAAGGGTCAGGGTCCACCACGTTCTGGCACAGACCCCACCCTCCAGAACCCTGTCTGGAGGCGGCACGGGGTCTGCATGGCCCCTCACCGTGGACAGCTCCGTCCATCTGGCCCAGTGCCAGCTGTACCCCCATGAGCTGTGCCTCTGGAGCCTCAGGGTGGTAAGCAGGTGGCTTGCAGCTCCCTGGCTGGAGCCCTTTACCTGGGCGTCACCCTAGCTCCTCTGATGCCTGCGGACATAGTGAGGAGGCCAGCAGGTGGGGAGTGGGACTTCCTGCCCCACGTGGAGCGTGTCTGCACCGTCCCCCTGCCTGCCTGGGCCAGAGTCTCCTTCTTGGCCACAGACCATGGCCTCCGTGGGGCCTCTGCCCCAGGGCTCCCTCCTTACCTGCACACACAGGCATCGCACCCTCACCCTCGCCCAGCTGCACAGACCAGACTGTGGGGGGGCGGGACAGCTGTGGGGGGTGGGTCAGCTGCCGTGGAATTCGTCATCAGGGAGACCTAAGGCACACAGAACAGACAGTGACCCACCAGGAGATAAATGTACGTGGGCACAGAGGTTGTGTCCAGGGGAAGCAAGGAATTCCACCCGGGAAAGCTCTGCCGGGCTGGCCCTGGCTGGCGCTGACCTCGGGGTAGGACATAGGATGGGGGGCTGATGGGGGCCGAGGGTGGCAGACGGGCACATGGAGCGGCTGAGGGCAGCTTTCTCAGACCTGGGCCTGCTGAACACGCTCAACCACATCAGCACTGGTGGTTCTAGAAAGTTCTAGGGTCACGCACAGCCTGACACGTCTCACATCCCTGCTGATCCCCTTTAAAGTGACGCAACTGTTATTTTTGCAACCAGTACCAACTTTCTCAGGCCGTGCTCATGCTGCAGTGTAGAGAAAAGAGACGGAAGCCGGGGGCTGCAGGGACGTCTTTATTGTTCCTGGGAGGGGAGCAGTATACAGAGCCACACTGCGGTCACTGAGCTCGTTAAAGACATCTCAATAAATAAAACAGACAAGCCACATATACACCGAACAGAAAATACTTAAAAAAAGGTCAGCTGAGCGAACCATAGAGGAAGAGAAAGGCGAGAGGTGAGGATTCCAGGCTAACTTGAGACAGTCATGCAGAGGCTGGGGTTAGGGGTGGGGGTGTAGCTCGAGGTTCCTTTGTTAAGAGCCTTGGTCCAGTTGAAACAGAATGTGCAGGAAGGCATTTCTGGTTTATTTTTTAAAAAATATACACTAAAGAAAAGGCACTTAGAGGGAAATACAAAATTAAAATCCTCGTAAATGTGTTCCTGAATTCAGCGATCTTCAGAATCAATCCCCACCCCCTCAAAAAATAAAAATTAAAAAAATAGAACCCAGGGTTGGGTCTATGAACACTCTCAAACAGCGGCAAGGATGGCACCGTGAGCTATCCAGCGAGATGGACCGTGAGAGATGGACCGGCGAGATGGACCATGAGCGCCACTTCCTGCGGGGGGGTCGTCTTGGGGGCGGAGGCCGCGTGGTCCAGGGAGGCTGCTGCTGGCCCTTGTCTGGACACCGTGCGGGAGCGCCGAGATGAGGGGCTGGGGGGCTTTCTGGAGGTTGTTCGAGTTTCAGAAGTTGCAGAGTTGGATGTTCCCCGATGCCAGTTGCACTCAGCCCCCCGAGAGTCTGGAAGACAAGGTGCAGGGAGGTTGAGAGGCTGCTGCAGCCCTCCTGTCCTGGGGCTGTGAGGCCGCTTCACCCTGTGGCCTCCCCGCGACAGGACGTGACAGCTGTGAGCTGCTCTGATACCTGCCTGCCCCATCCTCCCGGCAGGAGCTGGACAGTCAGCCGTGGTCAGATCTACCAGGGACCCAAGCCCAGCCCATTTCCACCTCCACCCTCTGCTGCCACGCCCAGACCCAGAGGGCCGGATGCCCTGCGTCCCGTGCCACCAGCGCCGCATCCTGCACAGTACCCCGCAGGCCGCTGCCGCCCATGGAGGAGCCGCCCCTAGGCGGGCTCCCATGGATAAAAGCGGTGCCCCTGGAAAGGGAAGGGGTTAGGGTGAGGTGCCTGTTGGGGCTGCAGGGTCACAGTGAGACCAAAGCCAGCCACGGTTGGGGCAGCGGGGCGTAAGGAGGCAGAGCAACGGGGAGGCCGCGGAGTTGGGGCTGGCAAAGGGAGAAGACTGTTTAAACCCAGGCTTTAAAAAAACGCGCTTATTTCTTACGCTGCTCGGGTCTTAGCTGCAGCGCACAGGCTCAGCAGTTGTGGGGGATGGCCTTAGTTGCCCTGTGGTGTGGGGGATCTTAGCTTCCTGACCAGGGACCGAACCTGAGTCCCCTGCATTGCAAGGCAGATTCTAAACCAGTGGACCACCAGGTCAGTCCTTAAACCTGTGCTTTTGAAATAACCATACATTCACAGACAGCTGCAAAAAAAATGTATAGGGAGGTCCCACGTATATCTCACTGGGTTCCCCCATTCTTATCACCTTGCACTAGTCAAGTTAGGCGTCTCAACCAGAAGAGGGGCCTGGGCGTGGCTGGCGGGCTGACTCAAACTTCACTCGTTCGTGTGTGTGTGTGTGTGTGTGTGTGTGTGTGTGTGTGTGTGTGTGGTCTGACCTGCTGGGCAGTGGGCAGCAGCAGCAGCAGGGAAGTGCCCCGCCCTTCCCTGGAGCCTGGGCTCCACACTGAGGCTCTGTAGCTCAGGGGGCTCTGGGACCCTGGACTGTATCCGGACAAACCCCTGCAAGCACGAATACCCTGCCTCCCTGAACCCCAGCGCCTGGAGACACACGCACTCCTTTTTTCCAAGTTCTGAGCACTCCAAATATGTCAGCCGTTTAAAGTGGTCCTGGGCAGAAAGTCAAAGGCTGCTCTCTCGGAGAATGTGGTTGTAATTAGATAATTAATAAGGGGGGCAGCTAGAGAAAGCTAAATGGAAGCCTTCCTCCGCGGGAGGAAGTCATTACAACAGGTTTTGATATATGAGCCTCGCCAGTCCTCCAAGGGGAAACGGCATCATCCGTGGAAGCCAGGACGGCAGGGCTGCCCTGAGCAGTGTGGGTTTCGGGGTTCGCTGTGCACGCCCCTGGGGCCCGGGGCTCAGGCAAGAGCACGCGGCAGGTTCATTAGTTTTCCTGGCTGAGGGCCCCCGGGCCCGCCCCCTTGATGTCACCCTGACCCTGGCTGGGTCTGCTGACGTGGGCGGTGCTCTCAGCCACAAATGTGAGACAGCTGGGGTCCCGACTGCCTCCTGCGTGGGACAGCCACCTGAAACCGCGTGTATGCGTCCTGTGCACAACTCAGCTGGCCTCAGTGTGCCCAGTCCAGAGGGGGCAGGCAGAAAGGCCAGGCGGCGGCTGGACTGAGAGGGTGGGCACCCTCCTTTCTCACCCAGGCCAGACCACAGGGCACTGAGAAGCAGCGGAGGGTCTTACTCCAATCTGTGTCCCGAGGGCCTGACACGGGGAGGGGCGCCCCGAGAGTTCTCCAGAAATAGAGGCAGGTGGGCTTAAGCGGGAAGCACTCATTCTAGGGTCTTCTGTTCATTCACTGACCCCCACCCGCACATCCCTCCACCCACGATCTTCCCTTCCTTCCTCCCTCTCTTCCTCCCTTCCTTTCTTCCTTCTTTCTATCCAACCATCCATCCACCATCCATTCCTCCATCCACCTACCATCCATTTCTCCATCCACCCACCATTCATCCATTCATCCATCCATCCATCCATCCATCCACCATCGATCCACCATCCACCCACCCACCATCCATCCACCATCCATCCACCATCCATCCATTCATCCAACCATCCATCATCCATCCACCCACCATCCATCCACCATCCATCACCCACCATCCATCTATCCACCCACCATCCACCCACCATCCATCCATTCATCCAACCATCCACCCACCATCCATCCACCATCCATACATCCACCCACCATCCATCCACCATCCACCCACCATCCATCCATCCATCCATCCACCATCCACCCGCCATCCATCCATTCATCCAACCATCCACCCACCATCCGTCCACCATCCATCCACCCATCCACCCACCATCCACCCACCATCCATCCATCCACCCCCCATCCACCCCCCATCCATCCACCATCCACCACCATCCACCCACCCACCCATCTATCCATCCCTCTTTCCAACAGGCACTGAGCACCTTTCATGTGCCAAGAATGCTGCTAGTTGTTTAAAAAGCCCAGACGTGGATCCGAGAAGTCCATCAAGGGAGAAGAAAGGTGCTGAAAAACAAGTAGAGCTCAGCGTATAGACAATGGCAACTTTTTTACAGGAAGTGCCACTAAGACTCTGCGACCAGAAGGAAAGGGACAAAATCCCTTGACTTTTGTCAGGGCTGCCAAAACAGGCTGCCAGCGGGACACTGAAGGCTCGGAGGTGGGGTCAGGAGGCCAGGAGCTGCTTGCCTAGGTCCGGGGCTGTGGCTGTGGGCCGCAGCACAGAGCAGGTGTCCAGGGCCCTGCCCCAGCTCCCACTGCCCCTTCCAAGTGAAAAGTAGAGGCCCCTTCACCTCCATAGACCCCGGCACCCACGGAAGGGGCCAGGCTGCTCTTGCTGCTACAGCTCTTCCCTCCTCCCACTCTGTCTCTTATACACATCTTCCNTAACAGGAAAGAGGGCAGGCGGTAAACAGCACCGCCCCTTTGGGGTCGGGCCGAGGCCAGCCGGACCGGGGTGGGCTTCCCTTGACCATCAGAGAGGCCAGGGTCCGGCTGCCCTTGGGTGCTGGGCGGGCGAGGGTGGCTCAGAGGTGGGGCATCCTGCCTTTCGGGCCCCCCCCTCCCTGTGACCTCTGGGCACCTCTCCTGGCTGGAAGGCCAGCAGGGCGGAAGCGTAGAGAAACGGCCATGCCGAATGACAAAACGGACCTGATCCACGACTGCTTGGGAACCCACGCCTAGAGGGCAGGAGCAGGCCGGAAGCCGCTCTTTGCAGGTCCGACTCGATTTTCAGAGACGTTTAAAGACACATTCCTGTGAGATGATGGTGGGCCAAGGAGGGACAAAAGCAAAGCCTGCTTCCTCTTCCAGCAAATGGAAATCAAAAAGCACCCGGCCTGTGAGAACACAGCACTGTTACCAGCTTCCCCTGAACGCACCTCGCTCCCTCTCCCTGTCCTCCCTGCCCTTGAAGGGGCTGTAAGTGGCCCCTGAACCACGCAGCAGCTTTAAGAAGCAGGACACCCCAGTTTCTCTCTGCAGGCCCCTGGGCGCTTTGACAGAGAAGGGGACAGAGGCCGTGGCCATGTGAGTCTCCTTAGCCCAGCCATCAGCCAGTTGGCAGCATATGGGGCCAGAGCTAAGACCCCAAGTTTCTCTGCTGGGGGCCGGCCCATCCCCTCTGGACAGGCCTGCTCACTCAGGCTTGGCTGGGTTGGTGGGATCCCCTGACCACTTCTCGAAGCTCTTAGGACTCCTGGCAGGAGTAGGGGTCTCTCCTCTGCAGAGAAGCTTGGGCCCTGGCCACTCTGCTCAGCTCTGCTGGGACCACAAAGATTCCAGGATCTGTGTGTCCAACTTCAGGGTGACACTCAGGACTGCCACTCCGACCCCGGTGCAGGCTGTGGGCTCTAGACGGACCATGCCCATCTGCGCTGGTGGCCTCCGACCCCCCAGGGGCTCTCTGTCCCCTCTCGGCCTCCCAGACAAGCCCCCAGCTTGCAGGCCCCATTTGCCTGGGGCCCTACCTGCTCAGGGTCTGGGGTCAGTGGAAGGGTGAAGGGGGGTGAGGACCTCTCTCTCCAAACTCCGGGACTCAGACGACTGAGCCCAGCCCGTCCACCACCCGTGAGAAAGAGGATTCCCCTCTGGAGCGGCCANACAGGCCCCATTTGCCTGGGGCCCTGCCTGCTCAGGGTCTGGGGTCAGTGGAAGGGTGAAGGGGGGTGAGGACCTCTCTCTCCAAACTCCGGGACTCAGACGACTGAGCCCAGCCCGTCCACCACCCGTGAGAAAGAGGATTCCCCTCTGGAGCGGCCATATTCATGATGCCAGGGCACTTCTGCGGCTCCCGGTGGCTCGCAGGCGAGCTGCGGCCTTGCTCCTGCAGGCAGCGAGAACTCCACGCCCACTGAGAGCCGGAGCTAGCGTGTGCGCGCTCTCTGTCCCCCCTCATCCTCTCCCTGGACTTGGCCTCAGAGACTCAGGCTGACTGCGTCTGGAGTGGCCTGTCTGCCAAGGGGAGATCGCCCTGAGAACAGGCTGGGGAGGGGGCGAGCTTGCCTCTGGGAGCCCCGGCAGCTCCCTCCCGCTGGCTGCTTCCCAGCGTCCAGGCCTGGAGAGGCCCACCCCGTGGAGCCCACCCCGGCGGCCCACGCCTCCGCAGGGCCAGCCCAGCTCCCCTGGGAGCTACAGCAGGAAGGCCCCAGGTCCCCGCCGACCCACCCTCAGCGCTACCCCGAGCAGCCTGCCTCCAAGGGAGGCCGTCCCATTTCTTCTCCATGAGTCACGAGACGCTGCCGAGGGTCCTCCCACGTTTCGGAGACAGAGAGGGAGTAAGTCAGCAGACGAGGAGGGCGCAGTCTCTTCCTGGTACACAGCCTCCCGACCTGGAACTACTTTAACCAGTAAACCAGCGTTTCTCCAGATGCCGCTGCATCCAGCCTCCACGTAAAACTCCCGAGCGGGAGAGACGCGGCCACACACCCACCTGCAGGCGCCCCCTTTCAGCCTGGAGGTGCAGCAAGTGCCTTAGAGGCGGTCCTCCGGGGCATCATTTCAGAGGCGACCAGAAGGAGCCTGGGTGACTTACCCCAGGTCACCGGGCAGGTGTGAAATCACCCGCAGAACTCGGGTCAGCTAAGCCCTGGGTCAGAAACCCTCCCCCACCCACAGCCAACTTCATTCCCACGACACCCTTCACTCGGGTCCAAACCTGGGGGTACCGACTTAATAAATGTCCTTACGTGTCTGACTAGTGAGTGTGTGGACACACGCGCGTGCTCGTGACGGCGGCACCAGCTCGAGAGAACGTTAACTGAACATTAGCATTTCCCGCTGACACTGCTGAGTGACGGTCAGCAGCACCTGGGCCCTGCTTCCAGCCAGCTCACAGTTCGCCTGGGGACAGACATGATCACAAA
Source organism: Raphicerus campestris (assembly GCA_006410735.1). Taxonomy (NCBI): domain Eukaryota; kingdom Metazoa; phylum Chordata; class Mammalia; order Artiodactyla; family Bovidae; genus Raphicerus; species Raphicerus campestris. The sequence goes on from SJYW01045278.1 coordinate 116,044, forward strand.
CTGCAGCGTGTTCTAATGAAGGTATAATAAAGGTACATAAAGGTCTCTGATTATTTCAGTGAAAGTCGCTCAGTCATGTCCGACTCTGCGACTCCCAGGCTCCTCTGTCCAGGGGATTCTCTAGGCAAGAATACTGGAGTGGGTTGCCATGCCCTCCTCCAGGGGATCTTCCTGACCCAGGGATCAAACCCAGGTCTCCTGCCTTGCAGGCAGATTCTTTACTGTTTGAGCTACCCGTGAAGCCCTCACTTTAAAAATATAAACATATAAATATCAATGATTATGCAAAAATATAAGAAACGTTGGGGTTTCCCAGGTGGCGCTAGCGGTAAAGAACCCACCCACCAGTGCGGGAGACATAAGAGACCTGGGTTCGATCCTGGAAGGGAAGATCCCCTGGAGGAGGACTGGCAACCACTCCAGTGTTCTTGCCTGGAGAACCCCCCATGGACAGAGGAGCCTGGTGGGCGACAGTCCACGGGGTCAAAGAGAGTCAGACACGCCTGAAGCCACTGAATACATATGCACCTGAGAAATGTCATCACAGAAGCGACCCTACAGAGACACAGAGTGAGAGCACAGAGAAAGCAAAGGTTAAGTGTCCAGGCTTCGGGGAGCTCTTCCTGGCGCTGGGTCTCCAGGAAGCCTGGTCTTGGGCAGGAAGGGGGAGGGTCTTGTGGGTGGAGGCGAGGGCACACAGGCACAAACAGGTGGGCTGGAGGGTGGGGAGGACTGGGGGTGATGGAAAGGCGGCTCTGGGGGTCAGAGGTGGGCAGGAACCCACGGGGCAGCGGGGAGGGAGTGGACAGGGAGGAGCGCCCTGCAAGACGAGCTGGGCTTTCCAGAGATTGTGGTGGGGAGGCCCCAAGGAGGCCTGGTGGGGAAGGGGCCCGGCAGGGCCCCTGCTGCCATCCAGGAGGAAGGGGCTGAGGACCCCAGGGAGACCCAGCAGCTGCAGAGAGTCAGCCAGAGGTGAGGTGGCCGGGGCTACAGAGCAGCCCCCAGGAGGAGCCGTGATCCCGGGAACCAAATGGGGGTCAGGGGAGAAGGCGCCTTTGTGGGAAACAAGACTAGGTCTGATTCCTAGTCTTGTGAGCGGCGGGTTCACAATGAAGGTGATTCCCCGAAGGTCAAGTTCAGCCAGCAGGATGTGCAGCTACGGCCCCAGGAGAGGGCCGGGGGCCTCAGACTTGGAAGAAAGACCCTCCCCTTGGAAGTGATGAGGGCACCTTGCTTTGCCAGGATTTCAACCCAGGCCTCTGGATCCCAAACCAGGCACCCTTCTCCATTCCTGTGCACCCAGTCGGGGCCAGAACCAGGGGACACGGGCCTTTAGGGTCACATGTTCAGGGAACGTGTGGGGCTGAGCTTGAATCTTCTATAAGAAGTCTTCTCAAGAAGACTCTTCGAGTCCCTTGCACTGCAAAGAGATCCAACCGGTCCATCCTAAGGAAATCAGCCAGGAATATTCATTGGAAGGATTGATGCTGAAGCTGAAGCTCCAATACTTTGGCTACCTGATGCGAAGAGCTGACTCATTTGAAAAGACCCTGATGCTGGGATAGACTGAAGGCAAGAGGAGAAGTGGATGACAGAGGATGAGATGGTGAGGATGGCATCACCAACGCAATGGACATGAGTTTGAGTAGGCTCCACGAGCTGGTGATGGACAGGGAGGCCTGGCGTGCTGCAGTTCATGGGGTGGTAAAGAGTCGGACACGACTGAGCGACTGAACAAGTGTGCGCAGCTGGCCAGCAGTGCCCCCTCCTGGCGGGAGGACCACATCGCAGCAGAGAGCTAAGATTTTCAACCCGCCCTCGGGGTCCCCAGGCGAGCGGGGCTGGCTGGGAGCAGTCTTCTGCATGTTGGAAGGAACAGGGCGTGCCCGGAGCTGGCTCTCCACAGGCGATTCTGCTCTCGTTCCCACATCGTCCACGTTAACACACCGTGTGAACCGCTGGGGTCAGAGCAGAGGAGCCAGGGCTGGGAAGGAAACTGAGAACCCCGCTGTTTGAAGAGGCCGCCGCCCCATCCCTTTCAGGGGAGCACAGCCTGGAAAACACTAAGGAACACTTTCCATGAATGATGAAAATGGGGACAGAAAACTGTTTCCAGGAACACGTCAGCCGTGACGAAGACCCCTCCCCGACTACTGCCGGCCTCCAGTTTCCCGAACGAATCTCAGAAGAGCAGGCTATTTTCAAAATGCAAAATGGTTTACAGAAATAGCTTCACCTTGATTTATTTTACCAGACACTCTTTCTTCCAACCACCAAGAAAAAACCTGCTATGCTTGAAACATTATGTGCATAGGCGTGCACACCCAGGAAAATACAAAACCTTGGTAAGTGGCAGGAAAACTCCAACTGTGACCCAGTACCCGGTCAGCCGCGTCTCTGACAGCCCCGAGTCTGGCGATTGATGTGGACAAACCAACAGCACACAGGGGTTCCTGGCAGGAGGGTGTCCTTCTGGGCATGGGGATACCCCAGGTGCTGGGGAGAAGCCGGGGGCTTGGCCAACCCACCCCTTCTGCTTCCCAACCTCTGGACTCGGGTGCTCTGAGCCCATTTCCTATTCTCAAGCTTTAGCACCACCTGAATACAACTGATCTTTGCTGGCAAACATCATACTCAACCAGGGATTTTCCTGGTAATCCTACAGTTAAGACACCTCGCTTCCACTGCAGGGGCCAGGGGGCACGGATTCAATCCTTGGTTGAGGAACGAAGATCCTTCATGCCTCTGGGCACGGCCATAAAAGAGAGAGAGAAAGACAGGACAGAAATGAACGGGTCCTCACTTAAGCGCGAAAGGCCCTCAAGCGTTTGGGTAAGATGTGCTCAGAGAAGCAGGGCAGGGTGAGTGAGCAACCCTGGGCTGGACCAGCCGGGCGGCTGTGAGCAGTCAGCACTGCGCTCCAGGTGGAGCCAGGCCTGGGGTCCAGAGGAAAGGTGTGCATGGTGACAGCCCCTCCTGCAGAGCCCGGTCCCTGCAGCCGGCGGTCACTAACGCTGACCGGAAGACACCACCTGCTGGGCCTGCGGGGCAGGTGTCCATGTGTCTCAGGGCAAATGCAGAGAGCCGGAGCAGCACGGACGCTGAGGGCTGGGGGCCAGGACTGGCCACTCTGCCCTGGCAGCCCCCAGGCCCCCGTGAGAGATGGCCCCAGGCCCATGGCTCCCACCCTGCCTTACCCCTTGGCCTCCACATGCTGCTCATGACCACGGCCTCCTGCTGGTGGGGAAGCCTACACCCTCGCTTGTGCAGACACTCGAGTTCCTGGTAGCAAGGAAGTGGAGTCCTCGGGTGTTAACAGGGTGCTCTGCTGCCAGCTGAGGAGGACCAGACGGGGGTCCCAGCCCTCCAGATACGTGTGTGTGTGTGTGTGTGTGTTTGTGTGTGTATGATTGTGAAAGTCACTCAGTCCTGTCCAAGTCTTTGTGACTATACAGTCCATGGAATTCTCCAGGCCAGAATACTGGAGTGGGTAACCTATCCCTTCTCCAGAGGATCTTCCCAACCCAGGGATTGAACCCAGGTCTCCCGCAGTGTGGGTGGATTCTTCACCAGCTGAGCCACAAGGGAAGCCCAAGAATACTGGAGTGGGTAGCCTATCCCTTCTCCAGGGGATCTTCCCAACCCAGGGATTGAACCCAGGTCTCCTGCATTGCAGGTGGATTCTTCACCAGCTGAGCCATCAGTCACCGTTACCCTGCTGATCTGCAAAGAACCTGGAGCTGCTGCTGCCTCTGGGAAATGTGTTAGATAATGTCTCCAAAACAAAGTCATCCATCACTCTCCTTCCAACAAAGAGCACAATTCCCAACGATTAGGTTTTGAGATTCAAACTTCTAATTTCACAATACTCAAATTTAAGGGCTCTTTTGTCTGCTGAACAGACAAAGGTCCACTGAACCTAGAAGGACTTGTGCGTGTGGGCGACAGACTCTTTAAATTGAATGACTGCTGGTATACCATGCTGTGATAATTTCAGCTGGCCAGCAAAGTGATTCAGTGATACACAGATATGTTCAGTGTTTCTCAGATTCTTTTCCATTATAGGTTCTTACAAGACACCGAGTATAGTTCCCTGTGCTATACAGTGGGTCCTTGTGGATTTCACCTATACATGTTAATGTATGCCTGTGTATATCTGTTAATCCCAAACTCCTAACTTACCCCACCCTACTTGTCCCTTTGGTAACCAAAAGGTGGCTTTCCATGTCTATGAGTCTGCTTCTCTTTTGGAAATAAATTTATTTGTATCATTTTTTTTCAGATTCCACAGTAAGTGCTTTCATGTGGTACTAGTCACTGTCTGACTTACTTCCCTGAGTGTGAGACTCTTACCAGGCCACTGGTAGCTGCCCGTTGCAGATTGTCACTGAGGGGCTGAGCAGTCCGGTCTGGGAAGGGTGGGCTCTGAGGGACTGATGCCGGGAAGGGGGCCTTCTCGGCCTTGGCTTCCACGAGATAGTTCTGGGTCACGCCCTTGTCCCGGACAGCTCGCAGCCCCTGGGGCCAAGGATGGAGACACAGAAATATGCTCATTATTGCTCAATTTTTAAAAATTCAATTTTCCTGGACTGAAATCCCACATTTATAAATTACAGAAGACTCAAATCCTACGGAATAGACTGCTTTTTAAAATATTTTGGAATAGGAAAAAAAAGAAAACCCCGAATTATTCTGTATTTTCCTACCCAGTGTCTTTCCACAAAAAGTGACAAGAATGAGATGTGACCGCCGGGTCCACACGCTTCTGCCATCAGACCTCAGCGGCACAGCCCGTCCCAGGCCATGCAGTAACCCAGTGGCCTCTCTTTTTTAAAGGCTTCGTGCAACGCCTGGCTCTTCAGAGCTTCTTCCTAAGCTGAAGCATTTAAAAATAAACGAAACCCCTTCCTGGATGCCCTGACGGGGAGGCGCTGACGTCTGCCCAGGGGATGTGACCAGGCCTGACCTGAGGACGCCCTGCAAGGCTGGGGCCGGGGGTCAGTGAGCCTGCAGCCTGGTCCTGTCTCTCTCATCTATAGCATGGGCTGCTTCTATCTATCTGCCCAGGCGAGTGCACACCTGCTTTATGACGGATGCCCACTTTGCGTCTGTGGGGAAGGTTAATGAATGAGCTGGCTGGCATTCCAGGGACGGAGCCCCATCTCAGGTCACACTCACCGGCTCCCCTGGATTCGGGATANAGGGGATGTGACCAGGCCTGACTTGAGGACGCCCTGCAAGGCTGGGGCCGGGGGTCTGTGAGCCTGCAGCCTGGTCCTGTCTCTCTCATCTATAACATGGGCTGCTTCTATCTATCTGCCCAGGCGAGTGCACACCTGCTTTATGACGGATGCCCACTTTGCGTCTGTGGGGAACGTTAATGAATGAGCTGGCTGGCATTCCAGGGACGGAGCCCCATCTCAGGTCACACTCACCGGCTCCCCTGGATTCGGGATAACTGAACAGCACAGGGTGAGCAACTCGAGTGGCCGGATTGGATAGTACAAATACAAATAGACGTTTCTCTGAAACCGGGTATATCAAAGACCTACCGTGCACCGAGTGTGTGGGGGGCTCTGCGGCAGGCCCAGCAGGCGGAGCGGACGGGGCGGGGAGCAGGCCTGCGGCACTTGGATCGCGTGTGCATCTGTGTGTACACACATGCCGCCATGGTCCACCCACCTGTGTACATATGCACTGGGCACACATATACCAGCACCACACACAAATATGTACACGTACCGCCACGCTCCTCTCTCAGATGGCTCAGCTCTGTCCCCAGTCTGCTGCTGACTGAACGGTTTGGGGGCTGAGGTCATGCACTCACGCGGCTCCTAACGGCCCACCGCACAGATGTTGGCAGGAGTTCAGGGCCGGCTTCAGTCAGGCCCAGCCACTCCCCTGGGTGTGACAGCTCAAGGTGCCTCCACGGCTCCTCCGCTGAGGCCAGGAGCCCTGGGGTGGCCGGGTGTGGCCAGCAGATGGAGAAGGGGCAACTCTGCACCCTGGAGTCTCTGCCCAAGGAGGACACAGGATGCCCTCTTCTTACAAGTACCCTTCCGATCACTCATGCTAACACTTCCCATCTCTTCCTTTCTGGTCGAGTCAGCCTGACAGTCACTTGTGGAAATCACAGGTGTCCACGTGCCACACAGACCTGTGTACTCGCCCAGTATTCCTCTGTACTCTTTCATTGATTGCAACCGTATTCCTGAGTTTGCAAGCCAGAAAAGACTACTTTTACTAGAAAAACAGCAGTGCCAAGACCCAGAGACAGGGGGTGAGACTGCAGAGTTAGGGTCAAATCAGAGTAGGTCAGTCTCTGAAAGTGTGAGCTCACGTTTCTGAACAAACCGAAGGCTGCTGCTTCTTAAAGGGAGTCACCCTTCCATAGTCACCCACTTTTAACACGCTTATTTGCCAGACTCCAGCCTAATATCCCACAGTAATTTCTGTTGCCGAGACAGACCCATGAATAAGGAAAGCAGCGTGTATGTCAGTGTTTATAAAGGAATTCAGCTTCTACTTTGAGTCTTAGACCCAGCAATCCACCTTCCCCTCTAGACGCTCTTTAATCAAGCTTTGTCAATAAATAGATGCGATGCAGATGTTCTGTGCAGTTTTAAAGAATTCAGGTTGAATCCACTTTAAAATAAAACATTACCCAGCCATCGCGTACAGAGGAGGGAAGTGAACAGACTGAGGAAAGCTTTAACAAAACCCGAAATGGAGGCAGGATTCCGAGAATCAGTGAATACACCTTGAACCAGAAACGAAAATTTGAATAATGCTTAGCGAAAGCACAGAAAGACCGAAAGACCTTCAGCCTCTAACAGGAGTCATTTCAAGGCAACCTGGGGTCTCACATTGGGCAAACAAAGAAAGAGGGCCATGGTTACACTCCGAAAAAGCTTTATGATTTGTTAGGAACTTGAGCGAAAAGTGCCCTCTTTAGAAACGGAGCTGCCCTCCCGAATGAATCTGAAATGAGTTCATTTAGACAGTTTTCCCAAGCACACACCCACTTCACAAAGTACAGTGAACACGTCTAAGGCTTCAGAACACGAGGGACCGACCCCTGCACTGTCGAACTGCCTTCCCTCGCGTCGCGGGGCGGCTCCGGCCGGGCGAGGACGGTGAGGCTGCAGCCAGAGGCCCGGCGCCTTCCCTGGGGCGACGCCGGCCTCGGTCTGGACTTCCTGCTCCTCCAGGGCGGCCTGGACTCAACTCCACACAGCCGCTCAGGACTCAGGCTGGTAGAGTCTCTGCTGTCTCGTAGCTGCCCCGAGGGGGCGCACAGGCCCCCAGCCACTCGGGACGGTGGCGGACAGACCCGAAGCTGTCCACACTGACTGCCGCACACGTGCACCCGACACGCCACTCCCACTTCCGCCAGGAGCCCCATGGCTGGTGCCAGTCGCCTGGCTTGGGCCGACTGCAGCCTCCGAGGAGTAGAGCGGGGAGAGCCAAGCTTTGGAGGTGCCACTGAGTCCACCCCAAGGGCCAAGGCAAGGTTTTAAACAAAGGCTTCTCCAAAACACAGTGATTTGCGACAGTCACTTGGGCGACCATCTGATCGTCTGATTACACCGTGCGTGTGTGTTAGTCACTCAGTCGTGTCCAACTCTTTGTGACCCCACGGACTGCAGCCCACCAGGGCTCCTCTGTCCATGGGATTCTCCAGGCAAGAATACCCGAGTGGAATGCCATTTCCTTCTCCAGAGGTTCTTCCTGACCCAGGGATTGAACCCAGGTCTCCTGCATTGCAGACAGACTCTTCACCATCTGTGCCACAGGGAAGCCCCTGATGATTTGACTTTCTCTAAATGTGGGCCTCAGAGTCCTGAAGGGTCACAAGTGGCAGAATCATGCCCAAATCATGCCTATGAGGGCAAAGGTGCAGAGAGCCGGACACTGGATGAGTGTATGAAAGAATGCAACTTTTAGAAAATAGTCACTGAGGTCAGCCAAGTTGGAATCAAGATTGCTGGAAAAAATATAAACAACCTCCAGTATGCAAATGATACCACCCTCATGGCAGAAAGCAAAGAGGAAGTAAAGAGTCTCTTGATGAGGGTGAAAGAGGAGAGTGAAAAAACTGACTTAAAGCTCAGTGTTCAAAAAACTAAGATTGTTGCATCTGGTCTCATCACTTCCTGGCAAATAGATGGAGAAAAAATGGAGACAGTGACAGACTATTTTCTTGGGCTCCAACAACACTGCACATGGTGACTGCAGCCATGAAATTACAGTGTATTAAAAGACAGAGATATTGCCGATAAAGGTCCATCTAGTCAAAGCTATGGTTTTTCGCCTGGAGAATACCCAGGGACTAAGGAGCCTGGTGGGCTGCAGTCGGTGGGGCTGCAAAGAGCTGGACACGACTGAGCGACTAAGCATAGCACAGCACGTGGTTTCTCCAGCAGTCACGTATGGCTGTGAGAGTGGGACATAAAAAAGGCTGAGCACCAAAGAACTGATGCTTTTGAACTGTGGGGCTGGAGAAGACTCTTGAGAGTCTCTTAGACTGCAAGGAGAACAAACCAGTCAGTCCTAAAGGAGATTAATCCTGACTATTCATTGGGAGGACTGATGATGAAGCTGAAGCTCCAATACTTTGGCCACGTGATGGGAAGAGTCGACTCATTGAAAAAGACCCTGATGCTGGGAAAGACTGAAGGCAAAGAGAGAAGGGGCAACAGAGGATGAGATGGTTGGGTGGCGTCACTGACTCAATGGACAAGTTTGAGCAAACTCACGGAGACAGTGAAGGGCAGGGAAGCCTGGTGTGCTTCAGTCCTTGGGGTTGCAAAGAGTCAGACACGACTGAGTGACTGAACAAGAACAAGCACCACCATAAAGATCAGCCGTAACAGCAAAACAGCAAGGCAAACACGAGAGGTCAACCCCGCCACGGCGGGCCTCACTCACTGACTCACACCGTTAACTGAGAGGGTGTGGGGCTGGCAGGGAGGGGAGGAGGGTGAGCGCCGGGCTCCCGGGTGCCGGCCCCGCTCTCCTCTCCCCGCTCCAAGAGGAAGGCCACCTGGCTCTCAGGATGGGGGCGGGTGTGCTGCCGGGACAGCTCCGCCGTTGCTCCAGGAGGCTTGTCATGGCGGAGGGGACAGTGTCCCTGCTTGACGCCCCAGGGTTTTGTGAAGCCTCCTCGTTGAGCTCAGTAGACAGCTCCACGGGACACTGCTAACTCGTTAATTCCAAATCCAGCATCCCAGGGCTCTGGAACGTCTCCCCCTTCTTCCTGGTGATTGCTCTGGTCACTTCACTCCCATCCCGACAGGGGGGGTAGCTGGGCGGCTCGCTCGGGATGTCCTTCACGGTGAAGCTTCTCTGTGCTGGACACTAAGCTCCCACTGACCCGACATTCAACTCCCCCACCTGCCCTGCCCACTAGCCCCATTCAGCTCAGGGGGACCTCCCAGAGCCCTGCACAGAACGGCAGCCTGGGCACCACACACACCCCCAACATCCCCCTGGCTCCAGAAAACAACCTGAAAGCCAGCTCTCTGACCTTCTGAGTGAAGGGAAGTCGGGGCTGGATGAGGGGTAGCCATGCACACCACGCCCATCTGGCTTCAAAGACCCGGGAAGCCTACGGCATATTCTGGGCGGGAACTCGGGTTCTCTCTCTTACCTTGTCTAGAGGTACCTTGGACTAGAGAAGCATAAAGGAAAGCTTTTCAGTGAACCAAAAAGATGTGGAAGGAAACGAGTTCCTCCCCCCCCGCCCCAATATAGTTCAGCCTAAGTTTCAAGAATTTTAATCACTGAGTTGAGGACAGAATTAACACTAAGTAAAGCTGGACCTGGAATGTTTACAGGGCTTCAGAGGTTAATGTCATTTCACCAGCAGCTGGGGACTCAGATCCCAGAAGAGGCTCTAGGCGGGTGGGAAGCATGGGAGCTGCTCTGTCGGTCTTTAGAATAAAATTCATGACACAGTGGCTGTCTTAGTGGGGGTTTATAGACGCTAATGGTTTTCCCAATACGATGTCCAATGAAGGTCCGTCTAGTCGAGGCTATGGTTTTTCCTGTGGTCATGTATGGATGTGAGAGTTGGACCATAAAGAAAGCTGAGCACTGAAGAATTGATGCTTTTGACATGTGGTGTTGGAGAAGACTCTTGAGAGTCCCTTGGACTGCAAGGAGATCCAGCCAGTCCATTCTGAAGGAAATCAACCCTGGGGTTTCTTTGGAAGGAATGATGCTGAAGCTGAAACTCCAGTACTTTGGCCACGTCATGCGAAGAGTTGACTCATTGGAAAAGGCTCTGATGCTGGGAGGGATTGGGGGCAGGAGGAGAAGGGGATGACCGAGGATGAGATGGCTGGATGGCATCACGGACTCGACGGACATGAGTCTGAGTGAACTCCGAGAGATGGTGATGAACAGGGAGGCCTCTCGTGCATTGATTCATGTGGTTGCAAAGAGTCGGACATGACTGAGAGACAAACTGATCTGCACTGAAGTTCAGACGGTGAAGACCACAAACATACTTAGAAAACATACAATCCCCTTGGCTTCCTCAGGAAGTGAGCCTACGNGTACAGTCCCCTTGGCTTCCTCAGGAAGTGAGCCTACGGCATTCAGTAACATTCCCTCCGCTGCACCAGGGCCAAGGCGGCACTGATGACCTGTTCTGCAGGATTCTCGGAGACCTCCGTGGTGAAGTCTCCTCACCACCCTCAAGCTCTCCAACCAGAACCTCACCTGCTGACTGGCACTGACGTACGGGGCAGCCGGGAGGCACCGTCCCCGGACCCTGACATCCCTGCTGGGCTGGGGGCTGACACAGTGGACACCGAGGGCGCCACAGAGCCACAGGGGAAGAGTCATCAGTAAACCTCCCACCTGAATCCATCCCCTGGCCAACCGTGCAAAGCAAGCTCAGCTTTCCACCTTCTGTCACTTTGCCCGGATGAAATAGACCTGGCCACGCCAGCCAACAGCTGTCAGGGCCTTGGCAGGGAACCCGTGGGCCACTGAAGCTCAGGGCGACGAGTGGACACCACGTACAGAGGGGGTGACCACCAGCCCTGCAGACAGCAGGGAGTGAGGCGGGGGTGCCGGGGACCAGGCCTCGAGGGCTCCGAGAAGGAGACAGCTCAGCACCCGCCACCACCCCATCTCCCCTTTGTGAGGCTCTGGGCACTGGAGGCAGAAGCCACCCCAAGCCACTCCGAGCATCTCAGGGAAGCAGCTGCACGTGTACCCTGGGCCGCCGGGCTTTTCCATGGGGGAAACTCACTGGATGACACCACAGCGCCTCTGCTCCTTTATCCGCCCCGCTCAGGGGAGGTGGATGTGGGGAGGGAAGCCAAGTGCTCAGCACAGGCCCCTGGGAGCTGGCTGCAGGGAGCACCTCCCCACCCGACCCCGCAGCTCCCTCCACCGACACCCCAGCCCCGTGGGGAGGCCCCGCTTGGCCCAGCTCTGCCGACACAGAGCTGCGTCTGCCTGACCCCGAGCCCTCCATCTCAGCCATCATCTGTAAAAAGCGGGGGCAGCCCACTGCAGGAGGAGCTTCAGAGCCTTGGGGCTGGGGCTGCCCTCGGGGATCAGGCAGCTTCACAGAGGAAGCTTCCATTGGCTGAGCCGTCCCGCCTCCCCACTGGCTGAGCCCTCCTGCCTCCCCTTCACCACTGGCCATCTGATGACCTTGGTCTCAGCTCATCCCTAGGCTGGACCTCACATCTCCCGGGTGGAAGCGGGCACCTGGCTTGAGGTCTCCATGGCTCCGGGGTTCTGCTGATTTTTGAGAATCTCAAGGGAGATGTGAGAGCTCACTCGCCTGTCCCCGTGGGGGCACAGCTTGTCACTGTTTAGTCCCTAAGTCGTGATCAATTCTTTGTGACCCCGTGAACTGTAGCCCTCCAGGCTCCTCTGTCTGTGAAATTCTCCAGGCAAGGAATACTGGAGCGGGTTGCCATTCCTTTCTCCAGGGGAATCTTCCCAACCCAGGGATCGAATCCGCGTCTCCAGCACTGGCAGGTGGATTTTTCACCTCTGAGCCAGCAGGGAAGCCCTGGGGGCCCAGGTAGCATTTGATAAACCTGTTTGAAGACCTGGTTAGAGCTGTGGAATCCTCTGTTTTCCCGGATGATGCTCAGTACTGGGAGCACGCACACACCCCCTTCTTAAGGAGGAGACTGGTTTAAACAGCAGATTTCTGAAGGGAAGCAAGAGGCTAGAAGGAACCCAGATAAACACTGCAGGTCGGGGAGACCAGGAGCAGTTGAAGCTGTGGGTCCAGATGGACTGAAGCCAGACGTGCCGCCCACGGCCCTGGCTTCGTGAAGCGGCCCTTATTGGCCCTTATCAGCCATCGCTTCCTGACGCTTCGCAGATGCACAAGAGAAAAGCTGGTTCCGTCCACCTCACAGCCGGGAGGCCAGCCATAGGCAGCCCTCAGCCATGCACTCCCGAGAACGCGTGCCCTCCACCCCGGCCCCCTCTGGAGGCCCCGGGAGCTGGGGTGCCGCTGACCCCTCTCCCTCCTTGCATCAGAGCTCCTCTCTGGCCAGGCCTCTAGAAAACTCTTCTGCTCCAGTGCTGAACGGCTTCCCCACTCTGTCTTCAAAACCCCGGCCTTTTCTTTCTGCTGGAACGGAAGGCGGGTGTGTGGTGAGGATGGGCCAGCTTCACTCCGCCCTGTCTCCATCCTCCCCCTTGGCTCCTGGTTTTTCTCTCCTTATTTCTGTTTAACTCAGGAGAGCCAGCCCGGCCCCTCAGGTACGTGCTGCTGCAGGAGGGAGCAGGAGGCAGATTTAAATCACAGAGAATATAAGAAGAGGGACGTGGTCACCATTCGTGCTCCCCAACCTGTGCTCACGGCTCCCCTGCTTCTGGGCGAGGACGGACAGGCACAGGGCGACTTCAGGGGTAGAGGAAGCAGCCCCCAGCTCCATCCTCACAGTAAAGCAGGATTCTCAGCAACGCCACGCTCTCCTCCAAGGGGCAGCAGGCATCAGAGGCAGAAAATGGAGCCCCAGGAACCCGAGGTCTCTCGAATTAGCAGAAAACTAGATGCTCGAAAGAAAGAATCATCAGAGAGACATTCACGTCCATCTCGCCCCAGATCTCCCCTGGGCTGAGTCCCCAGGGGCCCGCTGTCCAGCCCTGTCTGAACATTCTTGGGCTCAGGGTCTGAGGACAGGGCAGACTCCCGCACCTGGGGGGCAGCTCCAACTGTCTCAGGTTCTGAGACTTGGGCCACACTGGATGATGCCCTTGGCCCATCACAAGAGGCTCTGCTGTTAAACCTCAAGGGCCCTGGACACAAATCCCCCTGGGCGCACACCTGGACCAGTGTACCTGTCCCCCCGGCCGTCACCTGCCCCGGCTCTCGGCCGCGGGAACTGTCCCCAGTGCCCCAGTTAATGAAGGGCTCCTCAGGAAGCATATTCTGCTGCTTAAAGCAGCTCTGTCCTTGCAGAACCCTTAAAAGCGAGTTATCGCTTCTCAGTGATTCAAACAGACTCGCTCCCCAAAAGCTTCCTCACACAAAACAAAGTGAACCCGTGAGCTACAGACAAGTGTGCTCCTCCCGAGGAGTTCTCGTCCTGAACTTAAGTGCTTTTACAGGTCACTGACTCCCTGGCCGAGGGGCTGGAGCAGCGAGAGAGCTGAGCTGGGGTCCTGGGGGCTGCCGCCCCGAAGGCCAATCAGAGTCGGCCTGAGAAGCTCTGAAATCACAGCAACATGAGTCAACATTCAGCCAGATGGAATCTGCACATGCTTCTGAGCGCTGTCTGCTTTCTGGGGCCGGGCACACTGGCGCGGGGGGGCCTCAGGGCTCCTGCGTTTCTGTTTGGGCCCCGGCACGAAAGTGGAGAGACGTCCTGATCTGTTTTCCAGCCGTTATCTGCTTTCAGGGCCCGGCAGCTCGGAGAAGGTCAGTCAGTGCTGGCGGACGGCGGCGCTGGTGCCAAGGGGCCCTGGGCTCCCAGGAGAGCTCCCAGCAGGGCTGTGGCCCGCTTGGTGCCCCGGGCTTGCGGGACCCCGGCTGCTGCTGGGGCGGCAGGAGACAGCCCTCAGAGGAAGAGGAGAGGGGGCCCGGTGTGGACAGGGGTCAAGGCCAGAGGGGCCTGAACCTCAATCCTCACCCTGTGTGCTCGTGAGCAGACAGTGTGAGTCTTTGTGTGTGTGTGAGAGAGACTGTGTGTGTGTATGAGAGATAGTGTATCTGTGTGAGTACATGTGTGTGTATGAGAGTGTCTGTGTGTGTATATGAGAAAGAGTGTGTCTGTGTGAGCGTGTGTGTGTAAAAGTACAACTGTGTGTGTGTATGAGAGAGAATGTATATTTGTGTATGAGTGTGTAACAGTGTCTGTGTGTATATGAGTGTGTGCTGTGTCTCCGTGTGTGTCTGTGTGAGTGTGTCTGTGTGAGCATGTCTGTATGTATGAGTGTGTGTGTGTGTGCGTGCATATGTGAGTGTGTGTTTATGAGAGAAAGTGTGTCTATGTGAGCATGTGTGTGTGTGTATGAGAGTGTGTGTGTCTGTGAGCATATGTGTGTGTGTGTATGAATGTGTCTGTGTGAGCATGTGTGTGTAAGTGTACAAGTGTATGTCTGTGTGTGCGTATGAAAGTGTGTGTGTGTCTGTGTGAGCGTGTATCTGTGTGTGTAAATGTATGAGTGTGTGTCTGTGAGAGTGTATGAGTGTGTCTGTGTGTGTGTGTATGTTATGTAAGTGTGTATGAATGTGTGTATGTGAGCTTGTGTGTCTGTGTGAGTGTGTATGAGTGTGTGTCTGTGTGTGTGTGTAAGTGTATGAGGGTGTGTGTAAGTGTATGAGTGTGTGTCTGTGTATGAGAGTGTGTGTATCTGTGCGTATCAGTGTGTGTGTGTATGAGAGTGTGTGTATGTCTCTGTGAGCATGTGTGTGTATGTGTATGAGTGTGTGTATGTCTATGTGGTATGTCTATGTGTGTGTGTATGAAAGTATGTGTATGTCTGTGTATGTGTGTGTGTATGAGAGTGTGTGTGTGAGCATGTATGTATATGAGTGTGTGTATGAGAGTGTAAGTGTATGAGACTGTGTATGAGTGTGTGTCTGTGTGTAAGTGTATGAGTGTGTAAGTGTATGAGTGTGTGTGTCTGTGTGAGTGTGTGTGTGTGCATATGTGAGTGTGTGTTTATGAGAAAGTGTGTCTATGTGAGCATGTGTGTGTGTATGAGAGTGTGTGTCTGTGTGAGCATGTGTGTAAGTGTACGAGTGTCTGTGTGTGTGTGTGTCTGTGTATGACAGTGTGTGTATATGTGTGTATGTAACCATGTGTGTATGAGTGTGTGTGTGTGTGTGAATGTGTGTGTGTCTATGTGAGCATGTGTGTATATGTGTATGAGTGTGTGTATGTCTCTGTGTGTGTGTGTGCATGTCTGTGTGTGTGTGTGTATGAGAGTGTGTCTGTGTGAGCATGTATGTGTCTGTGTAAGCATGTGTGTGTCTGTGTGAGCATGTATGTGTGTGTAAGCATGTGTGTGTGTCTGTGTGAGCGTGTGTGTGTGTGTGTGTGTGTGTGTGTGTGTATGAGAGTGTGTGTGTATGAGAGAGAGAGAGACAGGATACCTGATTCATGGGTTGGAGTGGGGCTGGCGGTGCACATGGACGGGAAGCCCAGCTCCGCTCGGGTGGGCACTGTCCCCACCTCCAGCCGTGAAGCCCAGCGTCCCTATCGAAGGCTGAGCAGCCCCCAGGAAGCACGCAGACACAGGATCCCACCGGATCTGCACAGAACTGCAGGCACAGGTGATGCACAGGGGACGCTCGTTACACGGAGCCGAGCATGCTGGGGACCGGAGCTTGCGGCCAGGGAGGCGAACCCAGCCCAGCTCTGGGCAGCAGCCCTGCGCCAGGTGGGCACGTCCTCCCAGCCCAGCCCAGGTAGGACCCCGGGAATCCTCCCTGCAACAGAGGCGGGCTATGGGCACTGGTGAGTGAGGGCATGGATGAGTGAGGAGCAGGAAGGCAGGGGTGCTGGCCGCCCTCTGGACCCCTGACCCCTGCTGGGGGATGTGCATGCTCTGGGCTCAGTGGCTGGAGGGCGGGCACCCCTTGCTCACTCAACAGCGATAACGAGTGACAGCAACGCCCATGGCCGCCCCTGCCCTAAGGAAGCCGCCGCCCCAGACTCTGCCCACAGGGCACAGAAGGCCTGGGGGCTTCCCTCCCTCCAGGCCTCAGTCACTCCCCACCTGGTCGCCGCCCCTCACCACCCCCCGCCCGACCTTCCACATGAAGACCCGCACTGTCTTGAGCAGACAACTGCAGACAAGAGCCCCATGAAGGAAGGTGATGGATCTCTGCCCCCTCTCGTGGGAGCCCTTTCTGGCCGCAGCCCGGCCCTCCTCCCACGTGCCCAGCAGGACCCCCAGGGCAGCCTGGCCGGGGGGCTTGCTCAGCGTGGCTGTGATGAGCACAGCCCGGGATGGGGTCTTGCTAACACCGGGCTTGACGGAAGGTCCCTGCTATCACGCGGTGGGGGCAGCACTAGGCTGGGGGGGCGGGGTGGGATTTCAGCACAGCCTCTAGCCAGGCAGGAAGGGATGGGGAGCGGGGAGCAGGGCAGAGAGAGGATGGAGTGTTGTAGAAAGTGAGGAGCAATTCTAGCAAACATCCCCGGGAGTGGCAAGCATCAGAGAACAGCTCGGCAGCCCCGGAAGGAGGCTGTGCATGTACGTGTGTGCACGTGTGTGTGTGTGCATTTGTGTCTGTGTATGTGTTTGTGTGTGCACGTGTGTGTGTGTAAATTTGTGTCTGTGCCCGTTTGTGTGTGTGTTTGTGTGTGTAGGTGTGTGCACACATGTGTGTGCACATGCGTCTGTGTGTGTGCACATGCACTCACTGACAGGATGACCACAGGGCACATCAGCTAAACTGAGACACTCCTGAGTGACAGGCACTGTCACTGGCCAGGGCTGAACCAGGCCCCGGGCACAAAGGCAGGGACAGTCATCCTCCCAACAGGGCATCCATTCCTTGCCTCCCCCTACCACAGCCTCGCCTCAGCCCAGAGCAGCCCTGCTGCTGGACTTCATCACGGGCACACCAGCCCCGCGCCTCCCTAAGATGCTCGATTTCTGGCAAGAAGCACAGCCCCAGCGGGCACACGTCCATGCAAGTGCGCCCACAACAGCGGCCCCCTCCTGCCTTCCATGCAGAGCACCCAGCACCCCTGGTATTACTCAGTCAGAATCCTTTTCACAGTCATGGCCCCGGGTTTATCCTGGGTGCCCCAGTCCTTGCAGCGATGACATGCCCTCGCTGGGTGTGTGTCATCAACAAAGGCTCGCTGCGGCCTCCAGCACTAGCATTTAATGAAGCGTGCAGAAGAAAAGTGGCTCCTCCAGGGCTGGGCGCGTGGGGTTTCCAGCTGAAAGCACAGACCCCCCACCCTGCGAATCTGAACGCACAAATGGGCTGGCGCAGGGGTTCCAGACGGGGCCTGATAAAGGCCGGCTGTGGGGCCTGCGTCTTGCAGACGCCCAGGCCTTCACTGCTGAGCCGCCGGCTTGGGTGCGAGGCGGGGTGCAGCTGGGGAGCATGCTCGCCTAGAGCTGGAGGCCGTGCTCACTGGCAGAGAAGCTGGCTCTGCACAACCCCACGGCTGTTTCTAGAGACCTGGCAAGCCCCGCCTTTCTGGAATCACACTCTGAATAGTGGCCCCTCTGCCTGCAGAGATACTGGGGTGCGTCTGAGCTTTCCCTGGGGCTCTGCTGCATGCCATTTCCTTCTGGTCTTCAACCCCTCCTGTGATTCCAGTCCAGGGCTCTCGGAGACCCCAGCCCAGGCCACACCAGCCCGTCCTCCACACTCTCCCTCGTCAAAAATCTCCTGGCTGTGTCTGCCATCTTCATCTTCTGTGTTTCCCTGACAACAACTTTCTTGAATTAAAAATTATATTAAAGATATTAATTACATTGGGAAAGAAAAGGCACCTTCAGTATCGTACGTGCTTCCAAACAGCCTCACAGTAAATAGAGCTTCTCATTCAAAAAAATATTGTGTTGGATTTCCCAGCTAAGAGATGTGCCTTATCAAGGCATAATCTACATATAGCACAAAACAAAGAGAAAGAAAGAAAGAATTGGGAAAGGACTAGCCACTGATCCATCAGAACGGGTGTGGAGCGAAAACTCCACGCGCGCATGTTAAAGCTGGCGGGCTGCTGCGCTCAGCTGCACTCCACTCTTTGAAACCCCACGGTCTGCAGCCCTCCGGGCTCCTCTCTCCATGGGATTCTCCAGGCAAGGATGCTGGAGTGGGTTGTCATTTCCTCCTCCAGAGTTTCTTCTCAGGCCAGGGATCGAATCTATGTCTCCTGGATCTCCTGCATTGCAGGCAGATTCTTTATTGCTGAGCCGAGCCCCCAGGGAAGCCCATGTTAAGCACCAAGAGTTTTTTTTAAAAAAATGCAGTAAACAGACGTAGCACTGTTGTGGTTTTTATCATGAAGGCGCACACAGAAAACTCCTCAGCTCTTGTTCAAAAAAGTCCTTCACGTCCCTCATTAAGGGCATGGGCGGTATTATCTAGATTTCGTTTCTCTGAATGGAATCTGTCTGTTTCATTATATAATCTGATTGTTTATCCCTAGTGTGTATGAGGACATTCTTAACATTTATTTTCCCTTAGTAACTGGCCTCCATTCTAAATGTTTGGTTGGTTGGTTCTAATGGTTCTGAACTGGTTTTTTTGTTGTTGTTGCTGGGGGCAGAGGGGCAGGGCAAGGTCCCGGGTAGACAACTGTGTCTTCTCGGAACAGTAACACTGTTGCTTCTCCAGTTTCCCACAGTTCTGTCTCTGTTGTTTTTCCTGTCTCACAGGTTCCTGTCCGTGTTCTAGGCAGTGCTGCGATACAGAACGCTGCTGAGGATGCTCTTGACCTTCATGCCAAGGCAGTGACGGCCACAACAGCTTCTGGAACAGGTGTGCCTGGTGAGGCTGAGGACGAACCTTACTGTAGCTTCTGGAGACTTGAAATACGAGAAAAAGAGATTCTGATATCAGAAACGCATAACATTTTCCCAGATGCATCTTCAGCATCTATTGAGATGATTATATTTATTTTCCTTTCTGACGGTGGGTGGACTGGAAGGCATGACTCGGGGGAGAATTAGGAACGAGGCCAGTGCTTCTGACACATTGACAGGACGTCCAGAACCCGCTCAGTTGCTTCAGGCGGGTCTGAATGCGACCCCATGGACTGTAGCCCGCCAGGCTCTTCTGCCTATGGGATTTTCCTGGCAAGAATACTAGAGTCAGTTGCCATTTCTTCCTCCAAGGGACCTTCCTGACCCAGGGATCAAACCCATGTCTCTTGCATTGCAGGTGGATTCTTTACTGCTGAGGCACTGGGGGAAGCCCCAAAACCTGGCCAAGAGACCCAAAGGTCCAACTGGCCTTCTAGTCCATAAATGAAACCTCCTTCCAGGTTTCCAATGAGACCGCCCTAATCTTTGGAAATACTGCTGAATTTATTTTTCCTATACTTTATATGGAATGTAATCTAAAAGGAGTCGGGTCTGTTTGCTTTCTACATCTCCTACAGGTTTTTGATTATAGATATGACAAACACTGAGATGTTTTTTCTTTTTCTTAACTAGTTTCTGGGTGAAGGAGGTGGTCCCCAGAGGGGGACCCTTCCTCAATCCCCAGGGGAAGTGGGTACACTGGGGTGCCCACTTCCTGTCCAGAGGGTGCTTCAAAGTGGAAGGAGTCACCAGGACAGAGCTCACCTGGAGCCTGACGTCTCCGGAGGCTCTTCATGAAACCTCTGACAGCCATTCTTTTCTCAGGCTCTGCTCCTCCCAGTTTTGAAATTCTTTAGGAGGAAGTTAAGAGCTGCTCAGATCCACCTGGTCCCCAGTGCAGAGCTGCCTGTATGTCCACTTTGACCCTTGACTCCCCTCTAGTGAGGGCTCAGCGGCTGCTGCGTCTCTGGAGGGACCCCCAGTCATCTCACAGTCACCCAGAGCGCCAAGGCGGGCCGGGCTGCTGGGGCTAATTTCTGCCAGCCCCCTTGCCACAGGCAATGAGTAATTTTGGACTTGAGCCCTGGTCTGTGGGCCTCAGGAGCCCCCTGCTTCCTGCCATCCTGGCGCCTCCCTCCAGCCTTGCCAGACAGCAGAGCCCCACGAGAGATGGGTCCCCTTATCTTTTTTCTGTCTTTTCTCTATTGCATCAGAATCTTCTGAAGCAAATGTGCACTTGGGACGGAGCTTTGTGAGTCCAGGGGTCTTTGCCAAAGATCTGCGAGGTGACGTTTGCATCTGCTTATTTATTGTTTGGTGCTTGGGGATAGGGTAGAAATGTGCAGACACCCATGACCCCCAGAAAGCGGGCCGAGGGAGTCATCATGGGAATTGGTCTGGCTGATTTATGGCACTCCCGTGACCCAGGTCAGGAAGCTCAAGTTCACAGCACTTTCTTGGCGCCCCTCTATCCCTAAACGTCCAGCTCACTGCAAGCCAGTCCCTATCTCAAGGTGATGTGTAATTCTTCAATTTCCTAACAAGTACCAAATGCCAGCCACGCGAAAATAGAGCACCCAGGTTGCACCCTGGGTTGGAAGGCTTGGCCACCATCACACAAACTTTTCATTGCTCTTCTTTGATCTTTTGAGTCTATTGGTTCTCCCCTTCAGGGAGGAGGCTGTTGGAGTCTGTCCCAGGGGGTCGCACCGCTGGAGGCGTCTAGGAAGTGGCCTTCTGAGCCTCGGCTAAGCCCTGCAACTGGACCTTCCCTCTCATCTGTCACCAGGGTTCCTTGAAGGGCCAAGTGTCCGCTGTGTCCCACCCCAGAAGGAAGACACAGAGCTGGCTTCACTATGGCTGAGACCGTGACAGCTTGCAGATGTCCCCTGTCCGCGGCTGGGGTCTGCCCGCTTGAATCAAGCCACGGAAGAGGCGTGAAAGCCGGGACAGCTCTGCGTTGTTTCCCGAGTCCTCTGTTGTATGACAGGAGATCGTGTGAGGTTGCGGACGCCCTGCCGTCCTTCACTCATTTCTGCACTTTCATGCATTCGGCACCAAGTCACAGGCAGAGTGTACATGAGCACAGGCGCTCCGCAGGGAGGGGCCTGGTGTGGCAGAGAGAAGGAGCACGGCCCAGTGACAGAGGGGCACGTGCCGCTGCACTTGGACAGCTCAGGTGCACGGGAGCCCAGGGCAGATCCCCTCTACCTGACCACAGCAAGCATCCAAACAGTACCCACCTTGACCTTGCCAGGGAGGCGGCCCCTGCCGGTGGTCCGGGAGAGGAGCAAAGGGCCAGAATGAAAGACTTTTTTAGCAAACTACCTTGAGGCAGTGGGAAATGGGCCGCGGTGGCAGTTGGTGGAGACTGGCATCCACCAAGGAGAAAGTCACTGGGCCGGGGTCCAACCAGGACACAAATCATTGCAAAAGTTCAGCCTTCTGTTTGGAGGCGAGGGACATTGCAATGTCTCGTTGGGCTGTATCCTAACATTTTTTCCATTCTTTTGCAAAAGGCGAACATTAAATAACTAAATTGGACACTTTAAGCCCCAGTAACATGGGACTGAAGAGGAACACTGTGCTTGCAATTAAGATAACCACAAGAGGAAAGGCGGGAGCTTTGAGCAAATGAGGTTTCCATTCTGCTGGGTTCAGTAACGCAGGAGTCCACCAAGGGCCTGCAGACAGCTGTGTCCCCACATCCTTGCTTCCCTTGAACAACAGAGGCCGCTAACTGCCCTCGGCCCTGCCAGGTTGCCGTCTCGGCCTGCCATGCCACAGGCAATCCGTCTTCTGGGAAGATGGTGCCCACCCCTCACCAGCCTGCCCAGACCCCTTGTCTCCCAGAAGGGCTCCTAAGTCCTCCAAGACATAGATCGTGTCTCAGCCTGATGGAGAACAGCCAGTGATTATCAGCAAGGTTAGAGCAAGTTACAGCCCAGCTTTGGGGTGACACAGTGTCCCCGTTTTCAGGGCAGGTTTGGGGACAGCGACCGTAGACCAGAGAAGCCTGGGTTTCCAGGCTCATCCGGGCGAGATATGAAAAAAACAGATTTCATTATTTTGTTTTTGGCACCGAGACGTTCCAGAACATTCCTTACAGGCTCACTTATCAAGTCTTTCAAAGACAAATGGGACTCTGGGTAGAGTTNAATCTGATTGTTTATCCCTAGTGTGTATGAGGACATTCTTAACATTTATTTTCCCTTAGTAACTGGCCTCCATTCTAAATGTTTGGTTGGTTGGTTCTAATGGTTCTGAACTGGTTTTTTTGTTGTTGTTGCTGGGGGCAGAGGGGCAGGGCAAGGTCCCGGGTAGACAACTGTGTCTTCTCGGAACAGTAACACTGTTGCTTCTCCAGTTTCCCACAGTTCTGTCTCTGTTGTTTTTCCTGTCTCACAGGTTCCTGTCCGTGTTCTAGGCAGTGCTGCGATACAGAACGCTGCTGAGGATGCTCTTGACCTTCATGCCAAGGCAGTGACGGCCACAACAGCTTCTGGAACAGGTGTGCCTGGTGAGGCTGAGGACGAACCTTACTGTAGCTTCTGGAGACTTGAAATACGAGAAAAAGAGATTCTGATATCAGAAACGCATAACATTTTCCCAGATGCATCTTCAGCATCTATTGAGATGATTATATTTATTTTCCTTTCTGACGGTGGGTGGACTGGAAGGCATGACTCGGGGGAGAATTAGGAACGAGGCCAGTGCTTCTGACACATTGACAGGACGTCCAGAACCCGCTCAGTTGCTTCAGGCGGGTCTGAATGCGACCCCATGGACTGTAGCCCGCCAGGCTCTTCTGCCTATGGGATTTTCCTGGCAAGAATACTAGAGTCAGTTGCCATTTCTTCCTCCAAGGGACCTTCCTGACCCAGGGNCAAATTTGCCTGTTACTCCAGGTGTTTCTTGACTTCCTACTTTTGCATTCCAGTCCCCTATAACGAAAAGGACATCTTTATGGGGTGTTAGTTCTAAAAGGTCTTGGAGGTCTTCATAAAACCGTTCAATTTTAGCTTCTTCAGCGTTACTGGTTGGGGCATAGACTTGGATTACTGTGATATTGAATGGTTTTCCTTGGAGACGAACAGAGATCATTCTGTTGTTTTTGAGGTGCATCCAAGTACTGCATTTTGGACTCTTTTGTTGACCATGATGGCTACTCCATTTCTTCTGAGGGATTCCTGCCCACAGTAGTAGATATAATGGTCATCTGAGTTAAATTCACCCATTCCAGTCNATCTTTGGCTGCAAAGAATATAATCAATCTGATTTCAGTGTTGACCATCTGGTGATGTCCATGTGTAGAGTCTTCTCTTGTGTTGTTGGAAGAGGGTGTTTGCTATGACCAGTGCGTTTTCTTGGCAAAGCTCTGTTAGTCTTTGCCCTGCTTCATTCTGTATTCCAAAGCCAAATTTGCCTGTTACTCCAGGTGTTTCTTGACTTCCTACTTTTGCATTCCAGTCCCCTATAACGAAAAGGACATCTTTATGGGGTGTTAGTTCTAAAAGGTCTTGGAGGTCTTCATAAAACCGTTCAATTTTAGCTTCTTCAGCGTTACTGGTTGGGGCATAGACTTGGATTACTGTGATATTGAATGGTTTTCCTTGGAGACGAACAGAGATCATTCTGTTGTTTTTGAGGTGCATCCAAGTACTGCATTTTGGACTCTTTTGTTGACCATGATGGCTACTCCATTTCTTCTGAGGGATTCCTGCCCACAGTAGTAGATATAATGGTCATCTGAGTTAAATTCACCCATTCCAGTCCATTTTAGTTTGCTGATTCCTAGAATGTTGACGTTCATTCCTGGCATCTCCTGTTTGACCACTTCCAAGTTGCCTTGATTCATGGACCTGACATTCCAGGTTCCTATGCAGTACTGCTCTTTACAGCATCGGACCTTGCTTCTATCACCAGTCCCATCCGCAGCTGGGTGCTGCTCTTGCTTTGGCTCCATCCCTCCGTCCTTTCCTTCATCCTTTCTTCATCCCCTTTCGTCTGTCTCATGGCGAGTGATGCTGGTACCTTTCCCTGCCTTGTCAGCCGTCCGTGCATCATCTTTTCCAGTTCTACTTTTTCATGTTTTTTACTTCTGTTTTATGATTTTTTTTGACCCTGAGGCATGTGAGATCTTGGCTCCCCCATCAGGGATCAAACCCGCACACCCTGCATTGGAAGGTGGAGTTTTAACCACTGGCCGCCAGGGGAGTCCCTGTGATTCAACTTTGGAGAAACGTCTATTCAGGTGTTTTACCCATTTTTAGATCAGATCTCCATCATTGCTGTTGAGGCCAGGAGTGCTTCCCGAACCCTGGACCTGCACGCATTTTCTCAGACACACTACTGGCACATAGAGTCTCCCATCTGTAGCTCCCTTTTCACCCTGTTTGTTGAGTCCTGTCATGCACAGAAGTCCTTCCAGTGGATGGAGGCCCATCGGCCTATTTTTGCCTGCCTTGCCGGTCTCCTGAAAGTTTTACTGCCAGAGCCCAGATTGTTCCTTTTGGAAGAAGATTCCGTCCCCACAGGGTAAACAAGCCGCAGCAACAGCAGGCGGTGCCGTGCTTCTCGCAAGCTCCCTTCCTCCAGAGAGCTCCTCGCACACTTGCCTGGCTTCCGTCCTGTGCCCTCGAGCCCACGATGCCCCCTCCTCCTCGAGCCGTGCCCGCCTAGCCACTTCTCCAGGGAGTCCTCCCTGGCCTCTGCAGGAAACAACTCAACCATCAGGCATCTGCATTCCCCACTCCATGCCATCTGACTGCCCAGGGTCAGCATGGTCCACCCCACCCGCCTGCCTGACCGCACGGCGCCCCCATCACCAGCGTCAGAGTGGGCAGAGACCAGGGTGCGGGGCGTCCCAGCGCGGCTGTGCTGAGCCACCACCTCTGATCCTTTCTCGTCCCCACGTCTCCCCCACCACCACCCGCCCAGAGGCTGGACTGTCATGGGGACTGATGGGTGCAGGACCGGGCAGGCAGGGGCTTTCCAAGCCTGTGTCCCATCCACACTGAGCCCGGCTAGCTACGTCTGCACCTGTGAGCGACAGAGGACAGCGTGGGGGCCCAGGGCCCGGAGACTCAGCCCGCTCAGAACACGGCTCGCCTCGCAGATGGTGCCCCGGCCCACCCCAGAGGACAGCACCTTCTGTCCTAGGGGGACCGGCCAGGAGCTCCTATGGGCCAGCTGGAGATGGCAGAACAGAGTCACTCGCTCCCCCCTTCTCCTGGCTGAGACCTGCAGCGTCATCTCTGCCCCAAACCCACTGGACTGGAGCTTTGCCCAGCGTGTGCTGGTGTGAGGGGTCAGCTCTAGGCAGATGGCAGTTTGGGGGCTTGGAGCCCACCAGCTCTCAGCCCTACTGAGTCCCACTCTTAACAGGACGATGTGCCAGACGATACCCAGGCCCCTGAGTCCCCCGGGAGCCTCGGGCTGGTGCGGCCAGCAGAGCCCCGGCACCCGGGCTTGCATCTCAGGGACACAGTCCCCGCCATGCAGTGCCAGTGCATGCTTGTCAGGGAGGTGGTCCAGGGGTGTCAGCTGTTGCCCTGGGCATTTGCTACCTCCGTTCCTTCTTTCAGCCATCCCCTCATTCCACTTAAAGAGCCTCACTCAGGCGGGAAGCGAGCCCTCCTCCTGGCTAGTCCTGCTGGGCAAGGCCTCGTCTCTGGCTCCTCCTCCTTCTGGCAGCCACCTGGCACACTCTACCTTCTGGGTCCCACTGGCCCTCCTTCCCGCATCATCCAGGCCCTTGGGGACGTGCCCAGAGACCTCGGAGGTGGGGGTGCCATCCCACCCCTGGCCACCCAGCCTGCTCACTGGCTTCTTTCTGGTGAGGATGCTACTGGGTTTCAGCCCTGGGCTTGAGGCACATCCCAGGTGCGGCAGGATGGAGGTTGTTTGCTGGCGGCTTGCCCAGTGCCCACCCCGTGCCCCTGGGCACACAGGGCGTCCTGCGGCCTTCACAGCAAACGCGTCTTCTGTCTTCTCCATGGCTACCCNGGAGGTTGTTTGCTGGCGGCTTGCCCAGTGCCCACCCCGTGCCCCTGGGCACACAGGGCGTCCTGCGGCCTTCACAGCAAACGTGTCTTCTGTCTTCTCCATGGCTACACAGGCTCACCTCCCTCCTATTGCAGCCGCCCTGCTCCAGGAGCCAGATTGGGCTCTCCTCCCTGTGCCCTGACCCTCAAAGCCACTGTAGAAAGCCTGGTGAGTGTGTGTGTGTGTGAGACAGTGCATTGAGGTCAGAGGAGGCATCGCACAGCGTAGAGCATCTAAATTCTCGAAAGTCACCAGTCACACCCAAAATTCACCAATTACCACCACTCACGCCCCCCACATCGGAATGTGTGTCTTCCCCACATCACCCGCCCCCCCACACACCCTGCTAGGATGCGCTGCGGCAGCTCTCTGTCCCTCTCCCTCCGCAGACAGCGGCTCAGGAGCTGTGTCCCCTCCAACGTCACAGCCCGCCCCTACCCCCGCAAACCATCACCGGCTCCTAAGATGGATGAGGCCGCTGCTCTGTTGTCCACAAGCCCAAGGCCCCAGCCAGCAGCCGGGGAACTGCACATCACCAGCACTTTATCCCGTCGCACAGAACATGCACTTTTGTGTCACAGATGCAGCGTGATTTCTTTGTGCACTTGGTTGGAGACAGAGGGCCCTCCCGCAACCCCCTCGCCTGTATTTTCCATCATGCAGACACACCCCGTGTGCAAGCCACAGGCCGGGCCTCGGGCTGGGCCATAAGCAAGCTGTGGTCCCCAAGGCGCTCAGGTCATCCTGAGGGTCAGGCTGGAGAGAGTTCCAGCGCCAGGGCCAGTGGGGGAGCAAAGGGCGTTGGGGGGGTGCCACACACCACAGCTGGCGGGCCTCAGCCAGAGCCACTCGGCTTCCCCGTCTGTGGACTGAGAGTAACAGTGCCCACTCACAGGCAGCTGCAGGAGGAGAATAGACGCTGCTCGTCAGGTGCCGGGACCCGGAGGGAAGCGCTGCCCTCTCGGCCCCAGTGGGCCCATCGCTGGTCTTCCTGGCTCCCTCTACTTCTCCTGAGCCGTGTGGTTCTGCCCCTGACACCAGTCTGGAAGGGGAGCCCTCACACACCCACGCAGCCGGGACTGTGGGTGACGGGCACCCCCACCAGAGCGCCCCCAAGCCTGGTCTCACTCGGCTGCTCCCTGGGGGCCTCTGATCCCCACGGCCCATCCCTTAGAGCACAGGAGTCCAGAGAAGGCACTGCTGGAGGGGAGGTGCCGGAAGGCAGTTCTGAAGGTGGGGTGCAGGGCACGGAGCAGTGCTCCATCTGGGCCCGAGCGAGCCAGGGCTGGAGGCACCCAGGGGCGGGTGGACTCCAGGCAGGGGAGGCCCTGGGCCCTGCGTCTCTGCAGAGCAGCCCAGGCCAGCGCCCCTGACACATCCCATGTGGTCCTGGCCCCAGCCTGGGTCCTGGCGTCCTGGGCCGCTCGTCCCCTTGCCCAAGCCCACCCTCAGGAGCTGGGTGCTGCCTCCTGCCCCGGGCTCCTGGCGCCCCATTCAAGCCTTCCTGCTCTGTTTATTTGCACAGCCAGAAGACAAAAAGCCGTCGCTCTGAGTCACTCCTGTTCCCCAGTCGGCTCTGATTCATGCAGGAGGCCCACGGCGGGGACTAACCCGGCCGTTAACCTCTTGGTTTCTTTATGTCTCTACAGCAAAGGCATGTGTGGTTTCGGATTGAGAATTTAAGCACGGCCCGCTGCATCCGCGTGCTCGTGGGCGAGCTGCTGAGGACGGGCAGCCCACAGGAGAGGGCCTGCCGCAGGGTTCCCCTCCTAGACACCTCAGAACCACCTCACCCAGCGGTGATGGAAACTTACAAACATTTCAATCATCGTCCTGCAAAGGATCAGGCCATCTGACAAGGGTGGTTCCAGGATGTGCCAGAAGTATGCACCAACACAGCCCCGGGTGTGAGAGAAGACAGGCTCAGAGAAAATTCGATCATGGTTCAGAATCGGAAAGGAAATGTGAGGCTCAGAGCCGGGCTCAGCCTGGGGACCCTTGGCTGGGAGGCTGCAGGTACAATTCAGACCCCAGAGAAGACTATAAACAACCAGGGTCCAGGATTGCAGAGAATCTGAGTTGCCCAGATGGGAGGGGGTGGAAACCCACCAGCACCGCCAACCTCTCCTTGGGTTCTGAATGTGTGAGGTTCATCCCGAAGGCCAGGAGTGAGGGGTGAGCGATTTCTATCTCGAGTCCCAGTGGCTGGTGAACATAAGCGCCTCCAGAAGGTCCTCTCTGGGTCCCTCTGAGTCTGGACTAGGGGGACCGCCTGTTCACTGTATCTTCTCCACTTACTTCTATTAATACAAATCTGAAGCGGTTCATGATTAAGAGCAGATATCCCCCGGGC